>JAWNLM010000205.1:0-600000 GCA_035042345.1 Drosophila fungiperda
TCTGTTGACATATGTTCTGTGTGTATGCGTTTCCGTATATGTGTTACTTCATCTGCCTTATCTGGATTTTGTTTTGTTTGTCACGTTCGTACCGGCGTTGCCAATGCTATATGAAAACAGATCAGCTGTTTTCATGGTCACCATGACAACAATACAATTACAACACACAAATTATATATTTATTTAAAATCATTGTTATATTTGTGTAGTGTGCTGGCATATTTATAATTAATTATATGCATTTATATATATTATGTGATGGGTTGCCTAATTATTGCTGATGACAGTCTGGCAACGCTGCTCGCTATCAAAGTGCGGCCTTTTCCATTTAATTATGCGACTCGCTTTTATTTATACAAGACGACAAAAGTGTTTGTTTTTTTTTTATTGATTTCGAGCACGTTAACGGGTAAACAACGTGCAATTTGTTTTATTTAATTACTAGTGTTAATCAATTAACGCTTGTCTCGCTGCTCTTTGCTTTTTGTCTTTTCTTTTTCCCCTTCCGTTCGTTATCACAAATTTCGCGCGTGTTGTGAGCACATTTTTTTTTTAGTTGCTTTTTGTTTATAAACATATCTACTTGGTCGAATATTCAAGTAAGTACATGGCAAGTAACTCATTTACGATAAGATAAAGATGACCTAGTCAAAATTAAGCCTAATTACTCTAAATTACCTGGCAGCGCACTTACATTGACTCACAGTCCTCACGGGCCATACTTTTTAATTCGAATTGAAAAGCCAGCCTTTTTTGTTGTTCGTGTGCATGTGTGTTTCCGTTTTTTATAGTTAACTATATTTTTATACTGGTTAACTATTTATTTTTACAATTCAAGATGCTAAGAAATCTGTTGTTAATGGACAGTCGTATGTCAGTCTGACGCATAGAACAACTAATCCTATTAAATATGGAAATTACTTATTTTTAAATTACTTAATTGTGTGCTAAAAAATGGCTAGCAAAAGCTCAAAAATATAATTAATTTTTGGCATACTTACATACGAATAGCTGCTAGCTATTAAATCGCCAAAATGACAACACTGACTTGGCAGCTGGCCAACAAAGCGATGCGCAACAATAGACTGTGATTGCTACATAACATATACATATATGCATGCGTGGATTATGGGGTGTGTGTCACATGCGGGCATTTGGGTGTGCCTAAGTGTATATGTATGCATGAATGTTTATTTTGACTGCGATAAGCATGTGAATTTACTCAATGTGAGAAAGTCAACTTGTTGCCTGAAAGTGAGTGAATCCAACTGTAAATATATGTATGTAATTGTTTATTTAAGAAACTGTTGAAACAAAAAAAGAACAAACACGCCATAAGCAATATGTACACTCAGACAATAAATTAGCCTACATATTAGTAAATCGACGATCTATTTGAAAAATAGAAAAATTGTATTATTATTTTGTTTTTTAAATAATTTCGGAATATTAACAAAAACTTTTCCAAAAATTTTAAACGATTGTCCAAAATTGACAACTTTAAATACATTTCAAAACTTTAGAAAAAATTTAAAATCGTAGAAAAAAATTTAAAATTAAATTTAGAAACTACATTTACTTATTATGAGCGAATTACTAAAGTGTAGGGATTTTTTTCCCTTTTTTCTGAGTGTATAAATTCAATTAGAGCTGAAGCTAACTGTCGAAGCTGCTCGATTTGAGCTTTAAGCTTCCCCGCGTCAGCTGATTCAGATCGATGATGGACAGGTACGGCTTTGGCGGCACACAGACGCCCATCGTCTCAATTGTGTGCTCTCTCTCTCGCTCTCTCTCTCTCTCTCGCTGCCTCTCTCGCGCCTCTCTTTTGTGTCGGCTGCTTAGCTCGGAATACTGATCGTGGCCACAGCTGGCGGCGGTTGCTGCTCGGCGATAATTGCGACAGCCGCTAAATGTGCTGCTCCCCGGCGCTATTGTTAAAGGTCGCGTCGGTGAGAAAGCGCCCTCATCTGAGGAGATTCCTCCTCCAGCGCCAGCTCCGCCTCCCGCTGAGTCATAGCAAATGCTCAGATTTGTATACGAAATGGGCGCATGACAACGCGTCGTCCTCGCTCTCGGCTTCACCTCGTAGCGTGTCCGCGAACGAGAGCGGGAGTGATGGGTACGGGGGCGTCCACGCCCACGCTTGCCCTGTAACCGCATCTCGGTCACCAGTGGGACGGGCAGCACATTGATGAAACGATAGTACTGCAGCAGAGTCCGCACCATATTTCGTCCAACCCGATGATCTGCAAGAGCCGAAGGGGAAGGCGTTAAACTACAGTTGGAGTACCTAAAAAATCTATAGAAAAACTCTCTGCAATTTTAAAGGTATTTCTGAATTTTAGATATTATTTTTAAAGAAAGTGTTTTTCTTAAAATAATACAAGTTTGTCCTAAGTCGACAATCCCAAAAATAAAGTTTTTTTTTTTTAATTTTGTTGAAATTTTTTCTTATTAAGATGTGCAGAAACCCAACAATCAATTATCGATCACTATCTATAACTATCAATTAAAAATTTGCGTTCTGATTAATAAGGTGAAAACAATCGTTATCTGCAATCGTACGCTATTTTTAATTATAAACATAAGCGACCCAGGACTAGCCTGGAAATATCCGCATATATATATGATATAATAAAAGCATATTGCCATATAAAATACGAATAATGAATAATTCGGGAACTTCTTGTCGATCTTTGAGTTTGTGTTTACCAAGAAGAGTGGGTATGTTCGATGTGAATCTGAATGGAATCCAGAAGATACTTGTCATTCTTAATTATTGGCTGTGATGATCTGTGGAATTCGGAATCGCTTCTGGGGGTGACCATATATAGAGGGCTACATGCCAAGAAGGAAAAGAATGGACCCCAAGAACAGTTTTAAAACGGTTCAGAACTGACCTAGTCTGCCGAAGAAGAGTCTGAATGAACCCAACAATCGAAACTAACCTACTCATTTATATATAGAAAAAGTTTGGAGTTTTTTTTATAGTCTTGAATCAGAACTAATGTAGATCATCTAAAAAAAGAGTATGAATGGACCCCAAGGATCGAAACTAACCTAGTCATAAATGTTACCAAATCTCTTACGGACTAGCTACTTGTAATTTTCGCTTTGCAGCACTGCATCCATACCAAGAACTGAAATAATCCTAAAAACCAAATTGAATGGATTTCAACACACAAATATCACAATAAAACTGACCTTGTCATGTACACACAGAATTTGAATAGAGCCCAAGGATCAACATCAATTTATAATCGACTTAAACAGAATTTACTCATCATACTCACAGCCATCCTCGTTGTAGGGTGCCACCGATTTGCCATCGCGCAGATAGTGCCCCGCCATGGACACCTCCAAGGTGTAAGCGTTCACTGTATCGCTGAGACGTTCGCAGCAATAGCGTCGCAGACTGCCCGCCTTGCGCTCATCCGCGTTGAACATGGTGTGCTCGGCGACATAATCCTTGGCATTGCTGGCAAAGAGACGCGGGAAGACCAAGTGTCGCTCATAGCGATAGACATCCTCGTAGGTGTTGCCATAGATGAAGCAGCCCTGCATGCTGCTATTTGCATGCAAATCGATCACAAAGTCGATCTGATATGTCTGCAGCAAGTAAACGACAAAAATAAAATTTGTATATATATTCCTCGAAAGTCGTCAATAAACCGATACTCACATCTGAATTATCCAATTCTTTTAGCATATTGCGAATAGCATGCAACTCGGGCTGTGTAAACTCAGATGCCACATGCCAATTTCGATTCATGTCCTGCCCCATCAGATTGCAGCGATTGTTGCCGAGGAACACACCGTCTGGATTGACCATTGGCACTATTTTAAAGACAAAATTCTCGCGCAGCACATGCGCAATCGGATGATTGCCCACCAGAAACTCAATCAGGCCCTGGCACACATGCGAAGCGGGCGCCTCGCTCGAATGCGACCGACACAGGATGACAATGATCCGAATAAAGCTGCGGTCCAAGCGATTTTTCGTCCGTTGACTATGCGTGACCTGATCAATCGTCAGCAGATCCACATTGCGATTTTGCTGGCAATTTAACAAGAAGATAATGAAAAAGAAGACAGACATTTGTTAATTTTGTAGTACTTCTAAAGTCACACAGGTTGCGAATGCTATCTATGTGCTGCCAGAAGCATCCTGTGAAGCACCTTTTTACGGAATCTATTGTGGTTAGCAACATGTACGCAATTGGATGGACCTATCCCTGAGAGGAGTAGCCGAATCTTAACCAGCCATTAGCTAGTCGGCACTTAAACAAATAGACTCCAAGCCGCCTTCAGCTGAGGCTGGAAAGAAGGAGATGAAGAAAGAAGAATCTGCTGAACACATTTTTTTGCCTGCGTGCGTTGTGCGCGTTGACAGAGATGATGACATGATCAACAGACAAGGCTCAACCAGTCTAGTCTAGTGTCTGGAAGAAGAAGTTCCATTCTTTTGATTCAGTCTTTCTGGACAAGTATCAAGAAATTAAGAATAATGCAAACCGATTCCCAAGTCGACAACTGTCGTATTTATCTCAAGCCTGAGCACATCAAGCGCTGCCTGGAAAGATCCTTTTTAACTGATATTTCACAATTTCCAACTAAAACTGCAATTCAATCTACCGCAACTAATGTCAAGCAACTGGGATGAATTGAAACCTTTCAATCCTAAGCCAATCCTCATCATATTATTATAAATTATGGTTTCTGCACTGCGAGCTATTAGATCTATTCCATCCCAGTTCCTGCACGAATGCCAGAATCTTTGGTGGGTTGAGGGCTTCCATGTCATTGACACTCATAACATGTATCCCTAGGATGCTGCATCTGTTCCTGGATAAGGCGACACATTCTGTTAGGGTGCAAGTTGAGGACTCCTCCTTACCTTAAAAAAAACCTACACTGATTGTTACTATAAATACCCAGTTTGGATAGGTGGCTTTTAAGTCTACAATATCCTGTCAGTAGACCGATAAGTATCCTTAGCCTATTTGTACACATGGATATTACTTGCTTAATTCGCTTATGATTATAGCCGCCCAAAAGACATTTGGCCTGTCGGATTCCTTTTGTCTCTTCCTATCTCCGTGTATCCTTTGTCTTTCTTCGCTTCTGAGTTGCAGCCGTATAATCCTCATATAATCCTCATACTCACCAATGATTTAATAAGCACGCTACGCGCGAAACGCTTCTCGTTGCCCTGCCGCGTATCGATCACATTCAAATAGGACTGCAAACGGGAGTAGCTGTATGGTGAGGCCAGTGCAAACATATAAACATCCTCCTCCTTGTCAAAGTTGAAGGCAAAGCTGAGCACATAGTGGCCCTGATGCATTGCGGATCGATAGAAGAACACCTGCCGTTTGGATAGACGCTGCCATTTGGGTCGACTCGATGATTTGACAAGTGGCGTCAGTCCGGAGTTGAACAGATTGCGACTCTTGCTGATGTTGACAATGTTGAAGAGCACCCGCTGATCCTGTTTCACATTGTCCACGGTGAAGTTGAACCAGAAGCGAAAGCGCGGATTGCATGTGTCCGGCCGTAAAAATAAATCGTACTCGAACTCGCCCACCAGCTCCGCCTTGCCCAAATTTCCCGTCTCGAAGGCCGCATCGAAGCACAAATGGCCTCGCTTAGCCTTGCCACTTTGGCCGGGCGGTCGTATTATCACCCGGGACACATTGCCCAATCCTCCCTCGCCATCGCTGTCCTCGCTATCTGTAAACCAGTTGTTCGACATCGAATTAAAATGGACATTTTCGATATTGGGTTTCAGTTAAAAAGAAATCAAAATTCTCACTGAATATGAAAAGATGCTTTAGCATCTGTCATCGTTTTTAAAAATTCTGCTTCGTATTTTGAAGAAATTCCACTTTTATTCCGTTTCACTACTTTGAGTAGTAATAATAATTCAAAATAACTTGACAAATTTTATGCCTCGTGAACTTTGCCTGGAAATTGAAATTATCATTAAAATTCTATTTTTTTAAAAACAGGGTTTTATATTTTTAGCTCCTTGAAATGAATTTATAGAAATTATCAAACGATAAATTATAAATTTATTAAATAATATAACTAGACAAATTCAAGATATTAAAGACGCGCGAATTAGAGCAAAATATTGATCTTATGCGAAATTTGTTAGTAGCCACTGTAGTTGAAGCACACAGTTTTAAAAACAATTTCAACGTTTGATTTAAACTCCGATCGACTTCGAAATGTATGTTGAGCTCGTTAAACCTATTATTATTTCTATTAATTATTTCCCCTATCGCACTTGGGAAGCTTTAGCTTTTTCTAAATGCGTTTGCTTAAAGATAATTCCTAAGTTGCCTACCATCCGAGCCTCGCTCATACATGCTCGTATGCTCCAACGGATCGCGGGCGATGCCCAGCATTTTGTCTATTTTCCGCTCGATACTCAAGTGGAAACTGCAACGTGCAACACTCGTCTAACTCTGCCGCACGGCCTAACAACTAATCCGGCAGCAGGCATGAAAACCTAATCCTACCTTGGGCTAGTGCCATCTTTAAAACTCCGACACATATGCGTGTCTCAGCTATCGAAAGTTTTCTTGCTTTGAGCTGCAGTTTCCCGCCTCAAACTCAAACGTCAACATTTGGAATTGAATAGTCGCGGTTGCGTTTGCCCCAACCGGATTTGCCATGTCGTGATTTATGAATGGAAACCAACAGCAGCCAGCTACACTCAGAAAAAATGGCAGCCATTAGAAACTTGCCACCTTTCGAATTTAATATTAACTTCTCAAGCGTCAAATGATAAAAAGTATTATTTTACACTGGGAAAAAGAACGCTTAAATTATAGAATTTCGCCAAAAACTAAGTTTTTTGGTTTTATTAATTTTTACAAAATTAAGGAATCAATTTTTAATGTTCAACAGGACAGAATTCAGCAAAACTCTAAAATTAAAAAATGTAATTGCCTCTGAAATTTATAAGTAATTTTGTTGAATTATTAAACTTAAAGTTTTTAGTAATAATTTTCTTAATAGAAAATATTTGCAGAAATAGGAATATATTTTTTTGCGATTGTCGATTTATAGGCTTCTAGTTTTTGAAAAATCTATTTTTTTATATTCAAAAACTATTTATAAATCTAAAAAGAAACTATTTAGTTTTAAGTTCAGTTTTCAATTCTTATTTATAGACATAAATTTCTTATTAATTGAAAATATTTCTAAGAAATTATATATTTACAAATTATTTCTAAAAACAAGAAAAACTATTTAGTTTTGAGTTCAATTTTTTTTTTTTCACAGTGTATAAATTTTGCTTTTGCTGCTGCTGCACTCACCTGAGTCGCCCATTGCTCTTGTGGATTGCTCAGGACATGCACTTCAGCTGCAATCAACGCTGACAAGGCGTATCCTTTGAAGGCAGCTCCAGCTCCTGCTCCAGCTGCAGCTGCAGCTGCCAGCGCATTGACCTGCTTCTCCTGCCTTTTGCTACTTGCTCCTCGCTGCAAATTAAAAATAGAAATTCAATTAAGACCCGCATTGCTATTTAGAGCCACGCCCACTCTTAGATTTATGTCTTGGCTTTCACTTTCTTCGTTGACAGCACTCGATTCGCGTGCGAAACTCTTCAAGCAAAGAAATCCTTTTTTCTTTCTTTTCTTTTTTTAGTTTTAGTTTTGGTTTTGGTTTTCTTTTTTTTATAGATTGGAATCAGCGTAGACTATGCGTTGTGGCGTCTAAACTGGCCGTTTGGGCTGAGTTGGGCTGAATGAGGACTGTTGGCCTGTCTAATGTTTTGCTTGCCACTTTTGAAACGTTGCCAACCACACACACATATACACACACACACACACACACAGCTTGGCTGACATGTGCCCACCGTGTGTTTGGTCGATAAAAACGCGCACAAGTTTTGTCAGTTGCGGTTTTAGCCAGGTTCTTTTCACACACGACAGTCTTTAACTCAACTTTTATGCGAGTTACGTGCATTAAAAAAAAACAAAACAAAAAAAAATAACGATAAACTGCTCAACGGCGTCGCCAAATTTGCAATACCTAATTGCCTGTGTGGCAGGAGACACATAAATAACACCACCCAATCGCTGACACACTCAATTGAAACTAGTTCACGGGGCTAATCAATATCTTTGCGTCTGTACACGCCTCACATTTGTTGCACAGTACACTCGGAATTTATCGACATTATTCGACGAACGCACAACTCATTTTATTATTCAGAAATATTTTATTTTCCAAAAATCAGTGGTTTTCTTTCCTAAATTTAAAGAAATATTTCTAATTTGCCAGTTGCTTTTTCATGTGTGAATTTCAATATTTGTTTTTTGATTCTAGAAAGAGTGTTTCTAAAAATAACGATTTGGATTTCTACGGTTTAAAAATGCTTTTTCTAAACAAAAAAGAAAAATAAACTGTAGAAAGTATTGCTAAAAACAATAAAAGCGTTATATTTTGTTGTAATTCAGTTCGTTTTTTCAAGTGTAGCACCTGCATATCGTCTACGTTGAAGCATGTCGAAACGCAGGTAGCTTTTAATATACTTCCCAAAAATCTAACCAGTTTTTATTTATTTTATTCGTTTTATTCTCTGGTTTTGTTTTTTGAATGTGTTTTTTTTTTTTGCGAAACTAATCTTTGATTCGTTATTGCAGATTAGGCAGCGTGCGCCCACCGAAACGTTGCAGAAGCGACATGGACAACATATCCACCTCGGACATTGTCATCATCAATGGCAACTCGCATCCGGATCTGGCCAACAGTGTCGCCGAGAGGATGGGCATCAAGAATGGCGGCTGCTCCGTCTTTCACAAATCGAATCGCGAGACTATCGTCGAGATCAGCGACTCGGTGCGCGGCAAGGATATTTACATCATACAAACGGGCACCAAGTGAGCAGCTCACAAATAACTATAAATATTTTATACTAAAAAAATATTTTTAACACAATTAAGAAATTGAGCAAATTCTATTTGAACACTAGCAATCAATGCAGTTAAGTAAACAGTGCAAGATGAAATAGCTTTGAAATTAATGTCTTTCAATTTAACATATAACAATTATAGTAGTAGAAAAGTAAGTCTTCCTTTGGCTATGTTATTAAATTATTATTATTAATATTGGCAGACAGTCTTTCAAAGTTTAACTGTTTCAAAGTTATAATACATTTCTTATATTTCGAACCACAAATTATCAGTCGGGTTGTGTTGTTGTCCCGTTTAAATGTCCAAATCAATGGCCATTCCATTAGTAACTTATGGTAACATAATTAAATACGTTAATATAACATATATCTTTTGACCCGTGATGTCTTTTATCCAATATTGGAATATAAATCATTTGTTGTTTTACGGAATTACATTTTCAGCAGCATCCCCTTTGATCAGCTAAAACAAGCCATATTTTATTTTTAAATAAAATTATTCTAAATAAGTAAATTGCTATTGTATTATTTTAAAATAAACTTTCTAAATTTTAAATAATTCGCCACTTGATGTTAGGAATGTTAGGATGTTGTTACATTTTATTTTAGAAACCACCGACAATTTTTATTTTTACTTGCAACAGTTGTTTAACTCTTTGTTTGCTTTGCTCTTTTTTAGGGATGCCAATAATAATATAATGGAACTGCTGATTATGGCCTATGCCTGCAAGACATCCTCGGCCCGATCGATTGTGGGTGTCATACCGTATTTGCCGTACTCGAAACAGTGCAAGATGCGCAAACGTGGCTGCATTGTGTCCAAGCTATTGGCGAAGATGATGTGCACATCGGGATTGACGCACATTATCACGATGGATCTGCATCAGAAGGAGATACAGGGCTTCTTCGATATACCCGTTGATAATTTACGCGCCTCACCCTTTCTGCTGCAGTACATCCAGGAGAGCGTAAGTGCAAGTTGTGCTTCATTTCGATTGTGTTTAACTTTATCTATGTGTTTTATCTTTTAGATACCCGACTATCGCAATTCGGTGATTGTGGCTCGCAATCCGGGCGTTGCCAAGAAGGCCAATTCATATGCGGAACGTTTGCGTCTCGGCCTCGCTGTCATCCATGGCGAGCAGAAGGAGGCCGAGAGCGATGAGGTTGATGGCAGATATTCACCACCACCAACCAGGTGAGTCTCCATGATATATACCTTATATATATATTTGTGCTTTTGTTTAGCTGTTGTACTTCTTATTATGCCTGAAGCTGAAGCACCAAAACAAATGCAAGTCTTGTTGTTTGTGTATGTTTAATTTGTATTAGTTTCGTTTAATAATTTCCTTCGTTTGTTTTTATCTGTGTAATTTTCGCTAACAGTTTTTAAGTTGAAAGTAATGCTAATATTTTATGTTTATGTTTTCTTTCAATGTGGAATTTGTAAAAGAAAATCATATCATAAGTCATGATATTAAGCTAAGTAAATTTTATTAAGTTAACAATGAGGAATCGAATACCTTAACAATTTACCTAATAAGCTGTTTTTAGAGATATATTAGAAATTATCCAGAAATATTTGCGTATACATTTAATGCCCCATTTGAAATATAAATATTATAACATCAGTTGTTAACTTCACATTCAGTAAACTATTTGACTACATTTAGTATACACGCGTGTGTGTGTATGTGTGTATTATGTATGCCAATATTTAACTAAATGACATTGACATTGCATTAAGCACGTAGAGTACAGCTTATATGCAGTATGTTGCATACCACGCATACCTCGAACTCTGCGCATTTATACTTCAAGTCAACGAAAGTGCATTTGCATCATTTATTACCTTCAAGTGCAACTCTCTTTTTTTTATTGTTTTCTTTAACATATTTTTGTATTACACAATTTGCTGTAATTGCTTATTTCACGAATTGCAAATTGACTGCGTTCGGCATTGAACGAAAAAGAAAATTAAAAACAATTGGAATTCTTAATCTTTATTTACGTTTATTGTGTTATTATGTCATTATATATTGGCAGGGCGTATTGCAATATATTAGGAAATTCTTCTGTTGAAATGTGCATACCGACGGCGTCTAGGTTTGTATTATAACCCGGAACACAAATACATATATTATATATATATATACTTTTACATTATTTGGTGTGTTTTACTTTCGAATATAATTGCGATTTTTGTATGTGCTTTCATTTTCTTTATTTTTTGGTTACGATTTGAACAACTCTGCAAACTGCACCGCCCACCGCCTACCGCCCACCCACCACCACTCACACACATCAATATGCACCAAATCAAATGCCAATCGCAAACGCTTACACACTAATCACAATAGAAACTCTACTCCACAACATGCACCCATTAGCAGTCGGCAGCGCACCACATCGGTGTCGGTGGGTGTGCCGGAGCATCCATCGAAAGTGAAACCACCGCTTACCATTGTGGGTGATGTCAATGGTCGCATTGCCATCATGGTGGTAAGTATTGCTGAAACTACAACTGATCTATCTTTTAATAATATTAACTGCTACCCGCCACACAGGACGATCTGATTGATGATGTGCAGGCGTTCGTTGCCGCCGCTGAGATGCTGAAGGATAATGGTGCCTGCAAGATTTATGTGCTGGCCACGCATGGTTTGCTCAGTTCAGATGCGCCTCGCTTGCTCGAGGAGTCCGTCATCGATGAGGTGCATACGACTTCTGTTACATTATAAATATATATATATATATATATATATATATATATATATTTGATTTATATATCAAGTTATTATTATCTTTCTAAAATCTATAGTTGATGTTTATATATATAAATTAATTTTTGACTTTGTTGCATTTCTAGATTGTTGTCACCAATACCATTCCACATGAGGTGCAGAAACTGCAATGCAACAAGATTAAAACTATTGATATTTCCATACTCATTGCTGAGGCCATTCGACGCATACACAACAAGGAGTCCATGTCCTATCTGTTTCGCAATGTCACTTTGGAGGACTAAAGAAAGATAGAGCACACTACACACTACACACAACACACATGTCACAATTTGTCTCTAACCAGTGAAGTGTCTTCTTTATGGAAGTTGCGTCTTTATATTGTTTGTTTGCCATCTTCCCCACACACACAAAATCGCTCTTTAATTATATTTTTAATAAAACAAAAAACTGCTTAACTAAAATAAATTGCAAATGTAAAATTGTTTATTAAATGTTGCATAACTTTAGGCTGACTTGGAAATGAATGCACAGTAAAAATGTGTAAAATAAGAGCTCCCACAACACAAACCAAACAGTACCAATTCGAAAGCTGTGCTAACTTTTAAGGTAAACCCATGCAATGTTTTCCATTACCAAATGCGTCACTTGTTAAATTCAAATACACAAATATAACATTTGCAAGTCGAACTAATCAACAATATTTTCACACTTTACGATTAACAAGTGGCAATTGCTTATTTCGTAAACCACTTAAGGCCATTTAACAGATGTAAATGGTACACTTATTAGCCATTAATTGTTAACAATCGCACTTTTTTATTTAAATTTACAATCACAATAAATCCAGTAAAATGGCGAAAACAAACTTAATAAAATAAATAAATAATTCATAGACTGGGCGCATGCCGCATAAATAACGTCTCAAATTAATTTTTAGTGCGCTCGAAAACTCCAATTATTTGCATTTTTTTGCGTTAATCTCTATTATTATTATCTATTGTATAAACAAATACAAAATGATATTCTACAGACTCTGGCAGGTGTGCTTCAAAAAAAGATATTTGTGCAAATATGTAAGCAATTGTTGTTGCTGTTTTTTATGTTTTGTTTTTAAATGCTTTGCGGAAATGGGCACAGAAAGATAAGATTACAGAAATCTTACTTCACATATGCCAAATAAGGGGTAATTGCGATTGCGGTTATAATTCAAATGAAGTGATGGCTTCAACGATCCCCGTCTGTATGTGTTAATTAAAACAAGCAGCATTGTGCTTTGGGTCCGCCTCATTAATTAAACATGACAGCCAACTAAGAGAAGTGATTGATTAAATAGTACTGCGTACTAAACTAGTAGCGACTACACCAAAAAAAAAAATATTAAAATGGAGAAAATCACAACAAATATTTAGAATTTAATTAAAAATTTCAATATTGTAGTTTTTTGAATGAACTTCATATTCTATGGGAAATTTTCAAATGCTTTTATTCTAAATTAATATTTTAAGAAAATCGGAAATACTTTTATTCTAAATAAATTTTTTAGGATTTTACGTACACAATTTGAATTCTAAATTTTAGAAAAATCAATCCAGAAATTAAGAAATATTAACTCTGATTTGTAAAAAACCACAACCATAAATTTTGTTAATTTACTTTCAGAATAATAAGGGGACTTTTTTTCCGAGTGTAGTCGACGCTTATAAATATGTGCAGCAAACAGAACGTGCGGTTAAATATGCCAAGAAAAGTGCATGTAAATATATAATATATTTATGGGTATTTGCATTATGCCTTGAGCTGCAATAAAAAGTGCAGCTAATAGTTTTAACTGCTTACGTCGCTGAACAATGGGTGGGTAATGTGGGAATTATAAAAGGTGAAGTTGGGATTATCCATTTGAGCCAAGAATCAGTCGGGGCTAACTGCGCAGACCATAAAATAGTAGTCTGCAAATACATTTGCGATATCTTGATTAAACAAGTTTTGTGTGTGTGTTTTTTTTATTATTGAAATTTAAAATAATGTAATTTATAGTTTAACCTAGAGCAGAGGTCTTTCAACTCAAAATAAGTGTTTTCTATTATTTGCGAAGCAGGAAGACAACAAACTTGATTCTATTTTACTCATTCCTGAACCGGAATTGATTTAAAAGTCTTGATTTAAGAAGTTTTTACATTTTTGGATTTTTTGGATAAAATAATCTGATTTTCTATTTATTATTCAACAATTACAAACGATTATTTTTGATCAATAATAAAATATCTTTAATTCATAGTTTAAACTCAAAAACTTAAATATTTTTGTTTTCTTATTTTTTACGCTTTAATTCTGATTCTGATTCAGATTCTTGCTTTTTCTTTCCAGAAGCTTGCAAATATTTGTCAAGTGTGAGGTCAGGCGATAAATTTTCGCTGTTTGCCAAAGAAACTTACTCGAAAAAAAACGAAAAAAAGTGAATAAAAACTCAGACAGTACCTTAAACAATGTGTCAGTCAGTGGTACAAATAATCTGGCTGGTTTTACTGGTGCCTTATCAGCGGGTTGTGATTGTTGGGTTTATCTACTTAGGTGCAAAATATTTGTTTAGCAGATGCTTTAAGCTGCCTACAATAAATTGAATCTATGAGTTGGCAAAGCCAAAAGAGTTAGCATAGCATGTGGCACACTTTGCTGGCCATAAAGACACATATGCTAAAATCGTCACGTGGTGTTTAAGGATTAAAGATTAGAGCCGCACACAATTGAAATGAGCCGCGCAATTGCTAATGCTAATTTATGCCACCACCTTGTATTGTAAAACACGCTGCATAAATTTTATTAATTAAACATTGTGTCTGTCTCTGTCTGAGTCGTGTAGCGAACCACGTGAATCTAAAACGGCTAAAACGTCACGCAATCAAAGCAACAACAAAATGTTGGCCACATTGCGCATACGTCCCGTTGTCGATCGCGTCTGAGGCGTGCATTGAACCCGCTTTTAGCTTGGGGCTCAATGTGATTTCCGTAAGCTATATATATATATATATCTAGGTACTAAAACTGCATAACGCCTAGCATATTGATTAGTAGTGTGCTCATCAAAAGCTACGGTCAAAAAAGTTTGCCAGAACTACACTCTGAAAAAAATCGGTTTTAATTTTAGTAAAGCATCTTGAAAAATAGAAAGTTTTTCTTGTATTTAGTAGTAATTTGAATAGAAAATAAATAAAATACAGGCCAATTACAAGACCCAAGTTTTAAAGAAAATCTTTCTAAAATTCACAAACAAATAATGAAATAGATCAGAGAGAAATTGCTAATCATGTTCAGATTAATCTTAAAAAACAGAAAATTTGACATATTTTTTTTTAAAACTGTGACCTGAAATAGAGAAAGACACAATTTTAATTTTTTTTTTATGAGTTAGTCTTGGCGCCATCAATTGTGATTTTTTTATGAGTGTAGTATATGGGCCATATAATGCCATATCATATCAAATATTTTTGTGTCAGAAATTATGTTTGTATTCTGTTTTGATATTATCTGGTTGCATGACACATCAGTTTCCCATTAATGGCTCAAAGCAATATTGTTGGCAGCAGCTGACTCGATGTCATCGTTTGTTTTGCTTTTTCGTTTATCACTGAAAATTGATTTGCTAATTCATGTTGCTAGTGGGCAATTAATTAACACGCCAGTTGTGTGTGTCTATGTGTGTTGTGTGTGTGTGTCCATAAATTGGTTAAATAAACGTAGTTTAACACCACTTAGCAAACAAAGGGGGGTTTCCATTAGGTAAATCGAAAATGGCATACACTAACAGATCTTAATTCTATTAAATAAATATATATATACAACTGATATGGTTATATAGAACTGTCTGATTCTGACAAATCGACAGACTGCACCAAAAATATGGCTTTCAAGTTTGAGCAATAATATATTGCCTATTATCTGGTTCTGTTCAAGAATATATATATATATATATATATATATATATATTTTTTTTTTTGTTTATTTTATTATTTTTCTAAAAAAGAGTTTAGTGAATATCGCTTATAAAAAAAACATTGCACGACGGACTTTAACATTTCCTTAATAAAAAAGTTTCATGACATTAAAACATCCAGAGACCTGTTTTTAAATTAAAATGGTAAAAATATTCATTAATTAAACGAAATTTATTCAAAATAAAAATATGACATACTTTCTATTAAAACATTTTAAATATATGTCATCAGCTCAGACAAAATCTGCCAGTCGGGGATATTAATATATCTACCTTTGTAAACAGACATGCTCTAAACAAAAAAATCTTTTCAGCAAAAAAATGATTGTTATAACAAAGTTTTAATAAATATAATTAATAAGAACAGCGTGAAATTCATTTCGAACGCAATGCCAACATTATAAGATAATGAAAAAAATTCAGATTAAGTGAGTAAATGCAAACCTTTAAAATTTAAGCCCCCTTTGCAAAATAAGGTTAATATAACAATAAAGTCCAAAACGGGCTCTGCCCGATCTATGACCCATTTATTGTGTTACATACGACACGAGACAGCTGTAAATACCCTATAATAACAGGGTATAACAAAGCGAATGTTGTTGGCATTAAAACTAATCAAATATGCCTCATTTCACTAGAGCACTTTACTTCCTCTAAGGTGGGTCGTGTTTTTATGTTTTCAGCTAAATATTTTCAACAATTTGTGATCGACACAACAAATAAAAAAATAATAATACAATGCAATACAATAAATTTAGGGTCCATTACGTTTTTATCTGGTTGTTTTGATAATGTTAATGGTTCAAGAGAAATGAAGTTTAAATTTGATGAAACGGCAATGGTAGGGGTACTCAGTATTTAAGAAAAATAACAAACTGACACAAAGTCCTCGCATCGGTTCACTGAACTCACCTCTTGCATTATCTTTAGCAACAGAAAAATCCCCGCTAAATGAAAATGTTGCATTTATTTATCAATGCAACCGATGACTACCCATAATACCCAATGGTAAAAATATATTTTACGAGAATCCAGTTTTGGCTGTTGCCAATTTTATGCAGTCATGTGATCGAATTAATTCAGGCATCCACATCAACATCATCATCGTCATCTTCATCGTCATCAACTTAAGGCAATGCAATCTGATATGAAAAAAAGAATACTAAAACCGAAATTAATATCAATATCAATATCAAAAACAAAAACAAAGACAAACGAAAAGGCGGCGGGTTAATATGAAATCAATGCATACAAAATTATAAACAATTTGTCATTGTATAAAGCCGACACCGGAACAAGCTTTAGGCATCAAGGCGAAATGGTAGTTAGTGTTATTTAGTAGTTTTTGCCATTGAACTTGGCCAATCTGGTAGACCCTGACACGCATTTCTGGCCAGGTATATTGCCTCTGTGTGCGCTTTCCTCGAAATGCCTGCGACAACTAAATACAAATTGCATAACGATCAACGCCCGACAATCGATACCATTCGAGATATGAGCATTCGATTCGAATATTCACAATATTCACATTATTCAATATGGCTAAAAGTGAGTCACGTGAAGCCTCGCGGCAACTAATTTACATGCCCCAATGCATTCCACTGCACATCGGCGAACGTTGATCGCTTATTGCGTAATCTGTTGTATGTACACTCAGAAAAAAAGAATTCACTCTGACAACTGGCATAGTTTTCTTGTTATTTTTTTTTTTAAACATTTTTGTAATTTAATTTGTAAGGCTTGCCACAAATGTATAATCTAAAATATTAGGTTTTTTTCTATATTATATTTGTTGTATTATTTCCCAATATAAAAAAAAGTTCAAAATATTTGGATATATTTCTAAAAAGTAGAAACTGCCTGAAAATTGAACATATTTTTATAGAGTTTAGAATACTTTTATTCATAATATATATGCTTTCTTGTATATCAGAAATTTTCCATATTATTTAGAGTATTCTAAACTCGATAAAAAATTTTCAGGCTGTTTCTGCCTTTTTTCTGAGTGTAGGTCTACCTGTGAATAATATATTCGTCGTTGTGTGTATTTATAATTAATCGAAGGCACAACTAACAGCTGGTTTTTTGTCTCTCGCTAACTTTGCTGCTCGCATCCATTCATCATATTCATCGGGATTATAATGATGATCAGCTGACCATTGTTGGCACAATTGTTTTAGATTACTAGAGTTACAGTTACTTGCTTATGCAAATATACCAAGCGAGCAGTGCATACCAATTATCCAGACTTTCCCACTGGAATCACACTACCCCACCACCCCCCCAAAAGCGCTTTGAATGCTTTGCCTCACTTGATGGTCTGATTAAAGTGGTAAAACGACAATCTTGTTTCGATTTTGAAATGTTTTTGTTTTGTATGTGTTCGAATGCACGCAAAGGCCAAGCAAAACATATTTTATTTAAATAAGATTTGATTTCATTCAATACTGATTTTTTTTGCTATTCAAATTTTTTATCATTCTTAAACAAGTTCATTCAAGCATTGTTTTTTATTAAATTAAATAATACAAAATGTGATGCATTTTCATGGTTAACCAAATCTAAAGGTTGGGTTTAAACGCAAAACCGTTCACAATAAACAAATTCATAAATGATATTTTATGAAAAAAAAATGAGAAGAAAATAAATGCGCATCTACGACTTGAAATAGCTGCTAATAACTGTGAGAAATTCGTTGACTGGTTTTTGAAGTTTTGATCTGAGCAATGAAAACATGATTTAAACAATTAGCGGCACGCCAAATCACAATTGCAATGGAAATAAAAAGTATTCTATACGAAATGCAATTAACAATCTCCACTTAAATGTGCAAACTTTTAATTGTTGTTCAATATATATTTTCACACACACACCCATATATATATATATATTAATTTATCTCCCCTCGTGGGTTAACGTGTCGTATGCGCAACGTAATCTGGCTACTTGAAAGTTAACAAAATGCGACTGTAATAAATCTCAAATGCGGCTGTGACTGTGCATAATTGAGAGGCTAAAGTCACATTTCTATATATAAAAAGCAAATCTACATTGATGAATATTCACACAACAACAAGCAAATGCATTCACTAAGTGAGCGTACATGAAAGTATTTCAGCAATGCAATAATTAGGGTTAATAACTTGAGAAGCGGAACATCAACTATAAAAAAATCCAAAACAAAAAAATAGATATAATAAAAACAGTCAAGAAAACAAACTAGCATCACTAAATTTTTCTCAATGGCTGGTTGTATAAGTTGTTGGGCCATCAATCTTAACTGGTTCTCCCCACATAGAATAATGTTCAGTTTTGGCAACATTTCGTAGAATGGCTACGACTACCTGTTTAAGCGGGTTCTCCTCAGATTTCCCTATTGTCAGTTCATTTTTTTTCTCTATTGATCTCATTTACATATTACGCTAGAAATTTGAGCAAAATTTGTAAAGCAACAAAAACATTTGTATTGTTTATTTTTTTGTGATTTATGTTCAACTTTAATAATTTTGTTTGTTTTTATACAATTTATCGCTGGAATTATAGTATAGTATAGTATATAGTATAGTAATATATAGTATAGTATATTGCTGAGACGGGGATTATCTACCTAATAGTTGCTATTTTTTTTGGACTACTCAAAAATCACAAAAATGTATTACTCATTTCATAATAAAAAACATTTTTAAATAAATATATATATATATATATACAAACATACTTTTCAGAATCAGTCAGCAAATTGATCATATTATTCCACAGAAATATTATAATTCTTAGCTTGAATAATCATTGTTTATCTTAATTATACCCGAACAAAGAAAGTATTAATCTGAACAAATATATTATCCATGTAGGAAATACTATAATTTATATTGTGATTACTAGAAAATAGAGAGTTCCTATGGGAACTTTTGTTTAATTGCATGTAATACTTTCATATGCATATAATAGTTATTTATTCATTTTCTTGTGGGGATTATTATGAATGAACGAAATGTATTCCAATCCCCAGCAAAACTTGGCATAAGTCTGTCGAAAGATAAATTATTGGACAAAACCTTTTTGTTTAACAAGATTTAAAAAAAAAGCATGAAAATGGAACAATCTGGTGAAAAGTTATAAGCTGTTTAAATTTCATATTTGTTCAAATAAGATAAAAAAAAATGAACTGTAACCCGATCGAAAAGAGTATCTTATCTTCGCCGTAGCAAAGATAATTTTTATGCCTTGTTTTGAGATGTTTTTTGTTTTGCGTTTGATATTCGTTTTACCAGTTTGTTGATGAGTTTGCTTCATTAGCTGTTCAGCACGTGTTTTTGATGATGTGTATGTGTGTATGTGTGTGTTTGCGCTTTTAGGCCTGCGTGTTTTATAACTGATTGACTGTCTGCCTAAAGCTGTATATCGAATAAAGAAAATAAAATAATAAATCAAAATTATAGGTTGATTTTAACGTTATTTTCCATTCAATAATTATATTGTTATTATTTGATTTTGCATTTGGCACACGCCACATAAATATGTATGTATCTTGGTAGTTGTTAGTTCTCAATTAGCCTTTATTACGCATTGAGGTAAAACCCCAAAAGGAGAAACCCCCCAAATCCAGTTGCTGTACAAAGATTTACATTATTAATTACAAGAAAATTATGATCTTTAGACTTAAAATTGACAAACGTCTTTGCCCAAACATGGTGAATATATTTATTTATTTTTTTGATAATCAGATTAGTTTTTGAATTAAAAAAGTACGTCAAAAGAAAGAGTTTAGATTTGATTAAATACACTCTTGATTTAAAGCGGACCCACTTCAATTTCGATTTATATATGATTACTTTTTTCTCATGACAACATCGCTTATATTTAATTAAAAATTTGTCAAGTGTCATTTTTTTATATGGACACGAGTTTATGGCCTGTTTTATGGCTTATTAATTATTGGTATATTAGTCAGAAGTCTGACTGAAAAGTTTCAGTTTTTGCTGTAAATATTATTGTTGCCGACAAACAAATATTTCATAATTGTATACATTACCTATTCAATTCAGATTTCAATGCATTTCTCTATATAAAAATAATCAGTTTACTTAATGCTGGAAATTCTTCAACTGAGAACTATTTATTTATATATTCCAACTGGAGTTTAGTAGTTATTGTTGTCGACATTCCCATCGACCATTACAGATTTGGCATTAAATTACCAGATTGTCATCTAATTCAAGCATTCCATTCACTTCACTCGCAATTATAATTCCAGCTCTTATGTCAATTTGACATGTAAGAAAAACAAATCAATTTGACATGTAAGAAAAAAAAATCTTGGCAATTTGCTACTTACAAGTGTTTTTTTTTTTATAATACTATTTTTAAATGTGTGGTTGATGTTGCATATGGACTTGTATGGCAATCAAACGTGTCTGGCAACCATGTGACTTGCGCGAAAATCACATAGAATTTGCATTGTTGATCTTGTTTGGGGTTTCCCTCGGCACGTGCATGTGCAAAATCTAGAAAAGCCTGATTTTTCCTAAATTAACCACTGCCCAAGTTAACTGGGCGAACTGATGCACTCCGACAAATTTTTGTCATTGAACTACATAAATAAATTATTTTATTTTCTAAGAAATATGTAAGTCCCGACGGTGTTAAAAATACATTTAAACTTATATGCTGCAACACCTCATTTTACTAATTTTATTACGTAATTAGATAATATAATTAAATTATTAAAAACGGTCTGCAAGAAATTTTAAGAAATATTTTAGACAATTCTTACAATTTACACAATTAAATATATTTGCATTTTGAATATGATATTTCTCAAAACTAGAAATCCATGTCCTTTATGTGGAACTTTCCTTATTCAGTCTGTCTTAAGATTAAAAAAAAAATACATATATAATGTACGACACACATAACAAAATATAGTCTTCTCCAAAGTTGAAGTATTTCACTTATCATTATCTTCAATTACATTGCAAATGACCACAATTAATTGTAATAAAATATAAATATAAGAAAATGTTGTTTGTTATTTTTGTTAAATATATTTTAATAAAATTAGGAAAATATTCGTTATTTAATTATATTTTATACACATTCTCAATCTGGAATTGTAAATCTTATCTTTAAGAATTGTTGTTAAAGTTAAAGTTGTTAACTCATTTTACAATGCATAAAAAATTAACTTTGAGTCATTTCCGTCTGTCTGTCCATGCGAGCACAATTTTTTTCGACACACCTAATATCTTATCTCATAAAAATATCTTTCATTGTGAAATGAAAGCTTCTTCAATTAAAATTCGCCATTGCATGCATGTTTTTCTCTATCAAGTTGCAGCTGTAATTCTTAATATCAGATTCTAATTTGGAATGCCAAATTGTGTTGGACACACCCGATGCGAATGCGAACTTACAAGAAGTGCCAGTTTAAATTCTTAACATCAACGCGAAATTCCCAAAGCAATTTCGTCATATTTTTCGTCGAGTGTGGAATATCCCATCAATACAAAAACAAAAAGGCGAGCTTACAAGAAGTGGCAGTCTGCGGCGATTATAATTTCTTTGCGCCGTGTCTGTTACACGATACGCCTCAAGACCCGAGGCGAGGCGAGACGAGAACCGAACTCCAAGCCGAAACCACAGACGACCACAAAGCAGAGTAGAAAAGCCGAAGCAGAGACAGAAAGCTGGTTTTTTTTCTGTGCTGCTCTAACGAAAGCCGGCGGTTAGTCGAGCAACGTCGACGACTTAACGACGACGTCGACTGCGACGGCGACGCCGAGTGCTGTTGACACGATCGGAATTGCCACTAACAACGACGACAACGTTGACGACGACGACGACGGCGACGGCGACGGCGACGACGCATACCTATTTATAATCAGTTCCCCAAACGTTCGGCACTACAAACGGCGCGCTGCTGTCGCTGCTGCTGTCTCCGCTGCTGCTTCTGCTTCTGATCTCGGCTTCGATTTCGATCTCGATCTCGATTCATTCGCGAATTCAACGCGCTCGCGAATAGTTTGGCTTTCGTCGTCACATTTTCGGGCTCAAAGTGGAAGTGTTTGGTGAGATGAAGCGTAACTGAAACCCTAAAAGAAATACAAAATACTACAAAAAACCAAAACAAAACAAATTAAAAAAAAAGAAGAGCTTTCGAAAATCAAATAAAAAAAACTAGCAAAAATAATATTAAATTGACAATTGTTGTGTTGTGCATAAAAGACAAAAAAGAAAAACAGAAAAAGAAGATAATTTTTTGCTGGCAAGATGACTGCCAAAGACACGGGTCATGTGAATGGGGCATTTAATGGGGGCTCCGAAGTATCGGTGGATATACCCACAAATACCCTTTACCACACATCACGCGACTGCATAGTCCAAAAAGAGGAGGAAGAATTGACGAACAAATCGAACAATTTTGGGGAATGTTGTCGCAGCACCTTTGACAACATATTCCGGCGTAAAACTCTAGAGAAACGTTTTCCAATACTCGTCTGGTTGCCGCAGTATAAAAAGGATTATGTTATTGGTGACCTGGTGGCAGGCATATCCGTGGCACTTACAGTAATACCCCAGGCTTTGGCCTACGCCGGCATTGCTGGGCTGGAGTTGCAGTATGGATTGTATGCCTGTTTTCTGGGCTGCTTCATCTATATATTCATTGGATCGAGTAAGGATGTGCCGATTGGGCCGACTGCTATATCGGCGCTGCTCTCATTTCAAATCGCCGGAGGCAGTTGGCAGATGGCCACTCTGCTCACCTTCCTCACGGGCATCATTGAGATATTGATGGGCTTTTTCCAGCTCGGGTTTCTGATTGACTTCGTGTCGGGTCCGGTGGGAGCTGGCTTCACTAGTGCTGTCTCCTTGATCATCTTCAGCTCACAGATGAAGGATCTGCTGGGAATACACACGAGTGGAAATACCTTTCTCCAGGTGTGGATCAGCATTATCAATGATATACACAACATTAGTTGGCCCGACTTCGGATTGGGTCTCATCTGCATTGCCGTTTTGCTCAGCTTGCGCGCCTTGGCCACTTGTAGTGTGGGTCCCAAGCAGGGCAAGTCCATGTGGCATCAACTGCTTACGGGCATCTTCTGGACAGTGGGCACGGCGAGGAATGCGCTGCTCGTTTGTGCTGTGGCCGGATTAGGCTATTGGCTCTCTGTCAGTGGCAACGAGGAACTGGTGCGCACCGTGGGCTATGTGCCCAAAGGCTTGCCACAGTTTCAGGCGCCTCCATTTCACATGGATCCCCTGCTGAATGAGACGATGGGCGAAGTGCTGGTGGAGGGTCAGAGCTTCTGGGATATGGTCGGCACTTTGGGCTCCGGTTTGATTGTAGTTCCCTTGATTTCCCTGCTCGAAACGATGGCTGTCGTTCAGGCTTTTGGTAAGTCTTCTTTTCACTTAGTTTGATTTAATTTTTAATTTCAAATCTAATTTAATTTTAGCTGATGGCAAACCGACGGATGCCACCCAGGAGCTGATTGCCTCGGGCATT
This sequence comes from Drosophila fungiperda, assembly GCA_035042345.1. NCBI lineage: Eukaryota > Metazoa > Arthropoda > Insecta > Diptera > Drosophilidae > Drosophila > Drosophila fungiperda. Next base: position 24,180 of record JAWNLM010000205.1, read on the forward strand.
TGCAATGTGGCCAACTCCTTTGTGCAGGGTCTGCGCAGCAATGGAGGCGTTGCTCGCGGCGCCATCCTCAATGCGAGTGGTGTTCGCACCCAGCTCTCCAATCTCTATACGAGTGTCATTGTCATCGTTGCCCTGCTCTACCTAACGCCCTGCTTCTACTATATACCCAAGGCGGCCCTGGCGGCCATCATTATTGCTGCGGTCATCTTCATGGTCCAGTATCGAGTCATCAAGCCCATGTGGCATAGCAAAAGTGAGTATTGAGTGTTTTTCGATGGGAGACAGCAGCGCTTCTAATACCCTTTACTAATTTAAAAAAAAATGCTATCTCGACTTTAACACTGAGAGAAAAATTCGAACGGACCTTTGGTAAATTGCTGTACACGTTTTTCGGTTTTTCATAATATACAAGAAAAACTAAATTTAAAGAAGTTTTTGAAATTCTTGGAAGTATTTTCTTTTATAAAGAAATAAATTTTAGAACTGAAAATCTCCCTAAATACTAGAAAAATTTTGTGGCATTTAGGAATCTTATGAGAAAAAATTTTTAAAATTATAAAGGCGTTTTGAGTTTCTTATAAACTAATTTCACGGATATACGAAAATAAAAAGAGTTTAAATAGGAATTATTTTCTATTTGATAGCAATTTTAGAATTGAATAAATGTTAAGCGCTATGAAAACTAAAAAAAATTGTCTAAAAACTAGAAATCTAAAAAACTTCATAAAATGTTCACACGAAATATAATTTTGTCTACGTGTAGCAAGCAAAAAATTGTTACCGGCTTGCTTTCACAGTTTTTATCTGATATAAAAAAAAACACTTAATTTTTATCTTTTGTTTTATCATGGTGACTATTTACATTGAAAAAAGTGTCAAGCAGTTTAGATAAAAGATGTTGATCTTAATTTAAATATCTGCATGAAATGTACACACATCTGTTGACTATTCCAAATTCTTAAGAGATATGCAGTTTTAATGTTATTTAGTCACCAAGTTTCTAAAAAAAAATACCCTAAGCCAATCAGCTTAAATTAAAAATTACCTATATTTATTTGGGATGGTTGATTCTGTTAAATTAAATATTAGGATAATCGGAGACTGCTATTTATTTTATATTAGTTAGATATTAGTTTTACAAGACGTTATTTTAACAAAGTTTCTGCAAAGAACACTTAATCAATATTTGGAAAAATTATAAAAACTGATATAATCGAATATTATTATATAAACTCGAAATCGATCTTTTGCTGTTGAAGTGTAAGTGATTAATGTGAGATGGATATTGATTGATTTGAAATTAAATATATTAAATATCTGTTTAAATATTTAACACTTGTATTGACTTAATTATAATTGTATTTAGATCTAAATTATAAATCCGCTTTATTTAAAATTTAGCTAAATTGATTTCAGATTGATGTGGATTAAATAGTAAAGAGTCTAACATTTTAAATAGTTCGTGATATTATTGAATTATTTTTAGAAACAGTTTAATTTTAATCAAGTTTCTTAAAAAAAACACCTGGCACCTGATCTATTGTGGAAAACCTTGCATATATTTGCTCTTGTGTATGTACAGGATATCTCCATACTTGTACAACTCCCAACTAAATAATTCTTATTTACATCTTGATAATCCCTACCCTCCTCTTGCCTAACAGAAACGGATTTGATACCTGGCCTTGGTGCTTTCGTTGCCTGTTTGGTGTTGCCCCTGCAACTTGGCATTCTGGTCGGCATTGGCATCAATGTCATCTTCATTCTCTACCAGGCGGCACGTCCCAAGTTGCGCATTGAAACACTCTCCGTAAGTAAAAAAAAAGAAGTCGAATTTATTTCAAATCTAAACAAACAATTATTTTCTTTTTATTTCTGCAGACACCGAGTGGTCAGCGTTATTTGATGCTAACACCGGATCGCTGTTTGATCTTTCCATCGATGGAATTTGTGAGGAAGGTTATCAATAAGCAGGGAGTCAAATCGACGCTGCCGATTGTCATCGATTGTAGCCATATATATGGGGCTGATTTCACCGCCGCCAAGGTGATATCAACGATGGTCATCGATTTTGCCCAGCGTCATCAGCCGCTGTTCTTTTACAATCTGCAGCCGCGTGTTGCTCAGGTATTTGAGGGACTGAATAAAGATTTGGTGGCTATATACGACATAACAACGCTGCACGAAAAGCTATCAGACAAGACGACAATCTAACCTCGCATTTAGCAATAGTCAAGCTTACTAAGTCTTTGTATATTTATTTCACAAAAAAAACAAAAACAAAAAAAAAAAAGAAAAAGAAAAAACTCTTTTTTAGACCAATATCAATGCCAGCAACTTGTTTCGCTTTTTATAGGCATACAAAAAAAAAAAAAGAAACAAAAAGTTAAAATACGAAAGAAACCAACGCAAATTATCAGCAACATTACCAACAACATATATAATAATATTAACAAACAATCCAGCCAAATAGTCAGTTATATGAAATTTTCCATATATATTTTTTAATTAGCATTTAAGTTGTAGCAATCCTCCTTTTGTTTAGTCGCTTTATTTGATTGAGTTTTGGGCAAATTGCTGTGAATTTTTTGTTAAACAAAATCCAAAGTTTTGCACCTCATTGTTGTCTATTTATCTAACTGATTGATGTGCTTAGTATTATACTGAATATATCTATCATATCAGGTGTTATAATTAGTACCTAAATAAAAACACAATTATTCGATTAATAACTGTGATTCTAATTTGGGATTAGTCAACGGCTTGGAAATAATATTTTATATTAGGTTTTCATCTATATGCACTATTTATTCATTTAAACTCGATGATCAAATAATCATCATTTGTATAAAGCATTTTAAGTGTTATAATAATAATTGGTTTTAATTATTTGGGATTGCCTAAATTTACTCTGCGGTTTCAAATTTTGATGCACTAAAATAACACATTGGGTTTGGTCAAAAATTACTAAATTAAAAGCCCAAATTAATCATTTAAGTCGCTATAGTTAAATACCTAAAGAATCGTCATTAAAAGAAGTATTTATCACGAACATGGAGCTTTCAAATTAGTGCTTCAATAAAATCATAAATACTAGCTTAATATTTGTGAGTCTCTTTTGGTATTCACTGGCTTAAAGATTTGATTATATTCTAAAAATAAATTTGCGGTTTTTCTCTATAAGCCAAAAATTAACATTTAAATGGCTATAGCCCCATATATAAATAAACGTCATCATCAGCTGCGTTTTACGTGAATCAATAATCTAATCAATAATGTGCTCAGATTTAAGACTTTCCCAATAATAATTGACGTGACGTGATTTCCATTTCGGGAATTTATATTCAATTTGTGAAAATTCAAGGTAATACAATCTATATCTACAATAATTCACGTAGAGGTTTACGAGTATTAGTATTTTTTTGTATAAATATGAAATATTGCAAGGCTTAATGCTATATCTGCTATATTTTAATTCAAAGTTACGTGCAATTTATAATTTTGAGATAACTTCCTGCCAATAATAACACTAAATTTATATGCATGCCCAGTCTAAAATTGAACAAGTTAGCTGGAGCCAGAAAAATTAGATTATTTCCATGCACAATTCTAATTCCACCATATTCAAATGCTTTGCGTTTTATTATTCCTCCCACAATCTCTTTTTACCTTAAAGAGTACATAAAAAACTTGTTTGGATACAAAACTTACGGCATACTTTGGGGCGAATACAAAAAAAAAATAATCACATTTTTTGAGCGTTAGGCGTGGTATGCAGCTCATTTGCGAAAAAGAGAATTTCATATTACTTGAAATTCTTTTATTTAAAATATATATATATATATTTCTTTTTAATATTACAAAACTATCAGAATATTTTACCTAAAATACATAGCAAAACAAAAAACATGTCATTAAATAAACATATATAAAATAATCTATTTTAAAATGTATTTTAAAAAATCAGATATATTATATCAATATTATTTATAATATATCAATCTAAAATAATAATATATCTATAATATAACTTAACTATAAATATATTTATAATAAGTTAATTTAATATTTATTTTTTCTGTTTTTTTTTTATCAATGTTGCACAGCAGCTTATTTAAAAAAATAGCTGTCGCTTTGCAACACTGTCAAATAAAACTGTCATCTCATTCTAACAAAATAATCAAATTGGGATTCATTTTGAGAACAGATTCTGAATAGTTATATAGGAAATGTCCGCTCCGGTGAGTTATTCAAAATTACTCCGAAACTGAGAATTAGTAATAAATAATATATAAACATATAAATAAAAAGATGGAAATTGATCCAGTGCCACCGCCAGCAACCCAGAAAGACAAAGGGCTCAGTTCATATTATAAGCAAAAAATTGCCGAAATGCAATTTTTAGTTGCGCAGAAGAAGAGAAATCTTCAGCGCCTGGAAGCACAGCGCAATGAGCTGAACTCGAAGGGTGAGTAAATCTGCATAAGATGCCCCATGGCAACTTGCAACATGTATTCGATTTTCAATAGTGCGACTGCTGCGCGAGGAGCTGCTCTTGTTGCACGAACATGGCAGCTATGTGGGCGAAGTGGTGAAACCAATTGATACGAAGAAGGTGCTGGTCAAAGTGTCACACGATGGCAAATTTGTGGTGGATGTGGACGAGAGCATCGATATCAATGCCATCACTACCAATAGCAGGGTGGCCTTGCGGCACGATAGCTATCAGCTGCACAAAATCCTGCCGAGCAAGGTGGATCCGCTGGTCTCGCTGATGCTGGTGGAGAAGGTGCCCGATTCCACCTACGAAATGGTTGGTGGTCTGTCCAGGCAGATCACTGAGATCAAGGAAGTCATCGAGCTGCCCATCAAACATCCCGAACTATTTGATGCCCTTGGAATTGCCCAGCCAAAGGGAGTACTGCTCTTTGGACCCCCAGGGACCGGGAAGACTCTGCTCGCCCGTGCTGTGGCCCATCATACGGAGTGCACCTTCATCCGAGTTTCCGGCTCAGAGTTGGTCCAGAAATACATTGGCGATGGATCACGCATGGTGCGTGAACTGTTTGTCATGGCAAGGGAACATGCTCCGTCCATAATTTTTATGGATGAGATCGACTCGATAGGATCAGCCAGGGTGAATTCGGGCCGTGGTGCTGATTCGGAGGTACAACGCACCATGTTGGAGCTCCTCAACCAGCTAGATGGGTTCGAGAGCTGTAAAAACATCAAGGTGATCATGGCCACCAATCGCATCGATATCTTGGACCAGGCCCTTTTGCGTCCTGGGCGCATCGATCGTAAGATTGAATTCCCGCCACCTAGCGAGAAGGCACGCCTGGAAATCCTTAAAATACATTCGCGCAAAATGAATCTGACGCGTGGCATTAACTTGCTCAAGATTGCCGAACTGATGCCGGGCGCAACGGGTGCCGAGCTCAAAGGAGTCTGCTCCGAGGCGGGCATGTATGCGCTGCGAGAGCGTCGGGTTCATGTCAACCAGGAGGACTTCGAAATGGCCGTCTCCAAGATCATGCAGAAAGACTCCGAACGCAATATGTCCATCAAGAAATTCTGGAAGTAAAAAGAGTAATTCCAAGAAAGTGTATTCATTTTTTTTCAATTTAAAATTTAATAAATAACTTTTACTAATAATAATCAAGTAATCAAAATATCCATTATAATATTCTGCAAGTAGAAAGATTGTTCAAGTATGAACATGAGACGCTGCAAAGCTCAGCTATTTTTTAATGTCAAAATATCACATGGAGTCGCCTTACAAGCGACTCCGTTAACATAAATAAACATCACATGGAGTCGCCCTAAAAGCGACTCCGTTAAGCGGCTTCATATGTATTTAGGTTTAAGATTTTTGTATAAAATAAAAAAATGCTCTTCTGAGCAAACAGTTCGATTCTAAACGCCGTCCGTCTCATCGTGTTGACTACACCCTATACGTGTTTCACGCAAGTATAAACAGGAGACGCTGCAAAGCTCAGCTATTTTTTAATGTCAAAATATCACATAGAGTCAACTTTCAAGCGACTCCACTCCGTTAAGATAAACAAACATCACATGGAGTCGCCTTACAAGCGACTCCGTTAACATAAATAAACATCACATGGAGTCGCCCCACAAGCGACTCCAATAAGCGGCTTCATATGTATTTAGGTTTAAGATTTTTGTATAAAATAAAAAAATGCTCGTCCGAGCAAACAGTTCGATTCTAAACGCCGTCCGTCTCAACTACACACAAAGATAAAAAATGTTTTCAAGCATAAATTTAAGAAAGAGAAAAGATTTTTCTGACATCAAATTTAGCCTGTGGATTACGGATAATAAACATTGAGTCGTGTTGCAAGTTTGATTCGAATTTAATAAACATTCAAATGTGCGTGGCTCCTGTTGTGTGTGTTTGTTAGTATTCAATTTCTTATTGCAAACAATTCAAATACTTCAAAATAAAGCTAATGAAACATGAGTGGTGAAATTAGCTGATTTTGAACTAATTCCGATTTTATAAACAGCTTGCCAGGCCTATCATTTTCGAGGAACCCTCTCAGTTCCAATAACTGGATACATAAACATACCCAAAGTATAAAATTACCAAAGACAACAAAATGCATCATTATTGAATTCAGCTATGAATTAAATTAAATATAATTAGGTAAAATTGTAAAGCAATCAAATATATTCAAATATAAACCGCTTGAAATATTTTAAGCTAACACGCTGCATTTAACAAAAATGAGTACTACAAACAACAAAAATGTCGAATTTGTGATGGAACACTATATCATTTATATATCATAGACAAATATCTATCAAAAAAAAACATTGGTTTTTTTTTCATTAATGATAATTTAGATATTTATAAATACAATATTTAAAGATAAAATTAAAGAATCAAGTTAAAAGGTTGCATTATATAAATCGCTTAAATTCTATAAACTGTATAACAGCTAATTAAAAAATGTAAATCAAATTTTAAGATTTAAATACCTAAAATAAAAGTTAATAATTATATTCAATTTAAAAATGAGAATGAAATTAATGAAGTAATTATGGATGAGGGAAACGCAAAAAAAAAACTCAATTATAGCTAAAAGTATTTTTCTTTAATAGATAATAAAACACATATTTGTAAACTATTCCGTAGGACAACCGAGTGTGTTGATCAGATCATTGTGACGAGTTGTCTTGACCAGATCATTAATATATATATATTTATATTATATATATACATAATTAAGTTTAAATGTGAGAGTATTTAATCTTCTTCTTAAGTTTGTTTTGCAGTTGAGTCTAAAGAGAATTTATTAAACAGATTCAAAAGGGGCTAAGCTGACAGCTAAAAAAAGCTGACAGAAGCCGAAGAATCTGCAGATTGAATTCAGATTTAGCAGTAAAGTCAAACTGTAAACAGCATCAGCAGCCAATTGCAACTGCAACTTTTGGAAGAAGTTGCAAGTAAAATACAATATTCAAATAAGGAAGCAGGCAAACAAGTAATTAAAATATGTTTTGAGTCACGGCTTGCTGTTGCATACACTGTTAAAAATGTGTGTACACATCTACTTATCTTACTTATCCTGCAAATGTCATGTTTAATTCACAATTCACAGTTTTTGGTGTTTGCTGCAATTTAAATCGCTTCAATGCAATTAAGAGAAGCGACTCCTTTCTTCAAATTATCCAAGAAAGCATTGACCCAGCTGCCAGGTGTTGTTTTTATTTATGATGTTGTTGTGGTTGTTGTTGATGTTTCTATTGTTGTTGTTGTTGTCGTTTGCTTAACAACAACAACAAAACGGAGCAATTTGCGTTGCATTGCAAACTCATAAAGCAAACGGGCAACGGGTTTGCACTTTCATTGCACACGACCTCGTCTGGGGCGGGGCAGAGGCAAAGATGCACTTAGAGAAAATCTTGTACCTGAAATTCATAGATCCATCATATTTTTAGCGCCAAGTGTAGCTGAACTTGTTATTTTTCTTTGCTTAATTTCTTTGCCTAACTTTAGAAGATATTTTTTGTAAAATTCAGATATTTGTTACGAAGCATTATTCTTTTTTTGTGTTACAGAAATTTCTTAGCAATATATATTATATTATTTCCAAAGCAGACAGCTAAACTCTAACATTGCAGTAGCCGGATATTTTTATAATTTTTAATTATTTCATTATTTCTATCTGAATTTTAGAAAGTATTTTTCTTAATTTTTAGTTTCATATAGAAAACATTTCTGAGAACTAAAAAAAAATATGGTAGAAAGCATTTTTCAAATCTTTAACTTTATTTCATATTCCAAATATTTTTTTTTTCATATCATAGGGTTTTTTTATATTTACTTTGACTCAATTTTTTATTGAATGCTAGTTTAACAAATATATTTCTTTATGATTTAAAACATTTGTAAGGAATAGCGAATGCCCTTTCTAATTTAACATATTTTTTCTGAGTGTGGAGACGCTTCCCAGCCACCGAACCACTTGGCTTATAAATGGAATCGCCTTCCAGGCGGCGGTTGGCAATTGACAACGTGTGTTTACCGGATTTACACGAAGAGCTTTCGATGCATTTCCGTTGCAAGAAAGTAAAAGCGTTTTCCAGCGAACCCGCCGATCGACTTTGAACCAAGTGAATATTGTGGCAGTCATTCGCCCATTCGCTCATTTGTGCATTAGAAACGCTTCGCCTGCGCACCACTCAGGACGTGTCCACTTTGACAACGCGCACCACCCAAAACAAAAAAAAAAACAAAAAAAGGAAAAGAAAAAGAAATTATTGAACAAAACGTTTTGTGTAAAACTTGTGTGTTGATATCTGTCAAAGTGAGTGATTACTGTCTTTTGGAAAAGTTGCCTCTTGCCACTGTCCAGTTTTTTGTATGTGAGTGTGTGTGTGTGTTGCAAGTTGCTCCCGGCCATAAGAGTAAACTGGTTCTGCCTGCTGCCAATAAACTGACTGACACACTTAATCACTGAGCACAAATTCTGAAATTTCGCTGGATGCGGATAACAAGTTCATGTGTTAAGAATCTAAGCAATTATGGATTTAACTGTTTGTTTTATGGGCAAATTAAATTTATTTATTTTTGTACTTCTCTAGAAAAGTAGTATGGAATTATTATTTATACATTTTTTTATTACAAAAAACATTATTAAAAAAAAAATTATACATAAACAAAAATATTTTTAGTATAATTTTATTATTAATTTATAAATGAATAATTTTTTAATTGATTGTATAAGTTTTCAACTTACAAACATTTGTTTAATTTAATTAGCTTTGAAATAACAATTTGTTTATACCTAAGTAAAACTCTTTATTGCATTAATACATATAGTATTTAGTATTGTATTAGTTTTAGCATTCTTCAGCCAATCTGTAAAGAATTTATTTCTCAAGTCAAAATCACATTCTTTAGAATTTAAGAATGAGAGAGAGAAAGTTCTAGTTTGAACTGGAGAGAAATAATGCTCAGAACATTATCATCTAAAATCCCAATACCATAACTAATTAGATTCAAAGAACTTGACTATTGGCCGAGTTATTTGGTGTATCGTATTATTATAACTTTATAGAGATAATTATAATATTGTCGTGAAGATATATATATTTATATATATATATATATATATATATATATATATCTGATGAATATATATATATATATATATATATATATATATATATCTGATGATATATATATATATATATATATATCTATATATATATATATATTCATCAGATTAGTCGATGCAGTCATGCTAATCTGAGCAGCTATCTTTGCACAAATTTGCCCCTCAGTTTTAAAACATTTTAAAATCGATCTGATCGAAACCCGATATAACTTAGCTGATATTTGATTGAAATATGAATTCTTGTGTTAAATATGTTTTTTAAAAGCAATATATTCCAACTCAACAGTTATGCGACTTAATATGTAACTCGGGTAAATCTAACTAATCAATATATATATAAAAAGATAGACAAAAATGAATTCTTATACGAAATAATTTTTTCTTCAACAAGACAAAAATTTATCAACATCATATTAAAATTTGCTATAGCCCAAATGGAAAAATGTAGGAAAGGAAATTGTGTCTCTCTCTGTTTCCTAGATTTTTTTAACTTTCAACCAATGACCTATAAAAGAGAAAAGGGGAAATTCAAGATGCAACTCATAAAATTGAAAAAATATTTTTGTTAGGGACCAATAATTTGATATTGCCGTTGACTCAACCGGTTCTTGTAGTTTTCGTTGTGGCAGCTGCACCCACCTGATTTTATGCCATGATCAGCCATTAATTGGCTTGCCACAGGAACAACGTGCACCTGCAACGACTGCTTCCTGTCTGCCAACCATTTGCATAAACAGAAACTTTTCCTTTGTCTTGTTGCATAAACAGAAATCACTCACGAGGCAGAGAGATGTCATCGATGATGTTGCACCTGTTGCTGTTGTTGCTGCTGCTGTGTGGTAAGTTCAAGTGCATGATTTAGATATATACACTCACAAAAATCGCATAACTCAACATATTATTCAGAGTTAAAATTTATAAAAAAAAACAGCATTTTTATATTTATTACATTTTTAAAAATTTAGAAAATATATGAATAATTTTTTTTTTTTTTGTAATTTCTATTTTATACAAAAAAGTTTTCTGATTTATTAAATCAAGACAAAATTTGTTTTTTTCTTGATTTCGCTTTTTTTTAGGTAAGGTGCCCGCATTTGGACGCAAGGTGAAGCGCAAGGATGCACATTATATTTTAAATGTGCCACCACTGCCACATCACGGGCCAGCTCATCCGGGACCACCTCATCCGGGACCACCTCATCCGGGACCACCACATGGCGATACGGTGCTCATAGATCACGAGGTGCCGCCGTACCTTTTTGAGGCCATCAATCATGATGAGTTTGCAGCGCCCAATATACATCAACTGAGTCCGCATTTCGAGCATATCGATTATATGCACAGTGGGCATAGTCATGGTCACAGTGGGCACAGCAGCAGCATTAGCAGTGGAGCTGGTGGTGTAGGTGGAGGTTATCTCTCCGACAATGGTTTGCGCAACATTGCCAAGGGCTCAGCGGATCAGGCGCTCTCCGCTGCGGCCAGTCAAAATGCAGCCGGCAAACAGGCCTCCTACGTGGCGAAGAGCACTTTGGCCCAAGCAGCTTCTCAGGCAGCTGGCACCGTGGTGGCCGTGCTCAAGGGCAAGGAGCTGATAATGCACCGACTCGAGGAGCAGAGCGTCGAGGCGCACAAATCCGTCGACGGTGAACTGACCCAGTTGCAGCAGGCCAAGCGCTCTGCGAAAGCGGCTCAATATGCCGCCCAGCAGGCCATTAATCATGTCAGTGTCTTAACGGCCGCCCTTAACAATGCCCAATCCGCCTCGGAGCTGGCCCAGAAGGCAGCTGCTGAAGCCGCTGCCGAGCTGTCATCACAAATCGATATGGTTGCCCAGGCCAAGGCCAAGTTGGAGCACATCGAATCGCAGGCGTATGCGGCACGCTTGGACTACGAGGAGACACGCGAGGCGGCGGAGAAGGCAACGCTCTCCGCCCAGGAGGCACAACTGAATGCCAACGATGCCGCGCTGCATGCCAATGTGGAGCTCAGCGAAGCGGTTCACATTCACGACAAGAGCGATCGCAACGTGGACAAGTCTCCGCCCCCAAATCCGCCTCCGTCTCTGTCTCCCCATAAGCATAAGCAGCGGCATTAGGGCCAACTTGGCTGGCTCTTTTGGCCATGGTCAGAGGCCAACTCAGCTGCTGCCATTACTTGCTAAGCTCAACTCGATTATTTATTGTCTCTTTGACTTTGACTTGGCTTAATAAAAATTTAATTTCATTTATTTGATTTTACTATGAGCAATATTAAGTCAAAGGTCAATAGTATTGGAAAAAAATCAGGTAAGTTGATGTTAGATGTTGATTGATCCTTATCACTCACAGAAAAACAAGTTGGACTTAGACGAACACCTGTTCAAAATGGGTATCTATAACAACAGTCAATGTAGGTTTTGTGAAGTCGAGGAGGAGTGTTCAACTTACATCCTAACAGAATGCATCGCCCTCGCCAGGAAAAGATGCAGCATCCTAGGGATGCATGCTATGAATGTCAATGACATAGTAGCCCTCGACCCATCAATGATCCTCACATTCGTTCAGGAACTGGGGTTGATGGAAGAGCTATAAGCTCAGACGGGGGCACAATAGATCTATTAGGTCGCAGTGCACAAGACCCCCAATAAATAATAGACAAACAAACACTCTCTTGGAAATGTAATTATACTTAATACTGATAATATTAATTATTTATATATACATATAATAATAAAAACAATGATAATATTGATAATAATTATAAATTATTACGTTATTAAATGCAGAGGAAAAATGTAAATGCAATTCCCGTTCAGAATATCTTCAAGTCGGGCAAATTCCACTTCTCTTGACCAACGCTTAATAAGATTAATAACTTTAAAGGTTTTTTAACAGTAAATTGAATACGACTATCGAATTTGAATTTTAACTAATTTATTCCATTCAGTCCATCAAGAGGCATCCCTTCGAGCGTGCAACTGACAACCTGAGGAGACCTACAATAAAATGACATTGGACCCAGGTGACTACCCTGGAGTAGCCCAGAGATGACTCTGATAGATTTAGAAAGTACTGTTTTGAATATGACTTTCTGAATTGTGGATAAATACAAAGTTGCATTCATTTCTCTCGTATCTTATTTCTCTCAGTGTATTTATGTTGGCTGACTAACTGAAAGCCTGATATATTGTGTATATATATGTTGATATTGGTTTTGATTTTATTTATTTATTTATTTTATTAACTTTATTATAATGGATGATTTAACTGCTCTTCATGCGTCTTTCTAACATCTGGTTGCCGATGACTTATCGATAATTTGTGGATATCGCTAATCAGTGCACACTCTTCTAACTCTTGCACCTACTGGTCAATATTCTGGTTGGTTATTCCAAAAACAATTGAGACATCTTTTAATGTTAGCCTGCCACTGACTCAATTTAACTTTTCCGTCTATCGCTTCCTCTACCTCACAAACTCGATAGTTGCCCTGCCAATCGATATTCGTTTTTGTAATGGCCGTTTAATATGCCAATAAGTATAGATTTAGTAAAAGGAGGGGAAAAAAAAGCGAATTGCCAGAATACAGTTAAGTAGAAGTGCAATCCATATATATCGATATCGATATTGACTCGATTACTTGCACTTAATAGTTTTGGCGCAATGGCATCAAGGTTGCCAGATATCTCTGACAGATTCTTGTTTGCTTTTTCCTCTTCTTTTCTTTACAAAATCTAAGCATCGACTTACCATTGCAATACCAATCAATCTTTCAACGCCTGGTTCTCTGTAACATAGTATTTCATTCCAGTAGAATCGACTGAGAGAAACAGACAAAAATTAATTTGCAGTTTTCTATAATATTTAAAAATCAAATAATATGTCTGGAAATGGAAATCAAAAATGTATCAGCCGAGGCTTGGGAGCAGGAAACAATTCGGTTTCCAACCATGCAGTCGCCTTATTGAACAGAATGCATCAGTTGGTGGACAATCAGCAGCTGTGCGATGTGGTTCTCATCGCTGGGATTGATGGCAAACGGGTGTCGGCTCATCGCTTGGTGCTCGCAGCTTCGAGTGAGTATTTTTCGGCAATGTTTTCCGGGTCGATGCGCGAGAGCAAGGAGCAGGAGGTGACTCTTGGCGAAATTATTGGCGATACGTTGCAGCTGCTCGTCCAGCACTGTTACACGGGATGCATTGAGCTGCACGAAGACACTGTCGAGACGCTGCTGGTCACCGCCAACCTGCTGCAGCTTACATCTGTAGTGACGGAATGCTGCAGTTTCCTCGAAGGCCAGCTGGACCCATCTAATTGTCTGGGAATTGCTTTCATGGCGATGCAGCACAGCTGCGCAGAGCTGCTGCGAGTGGCGCAGGCGTACATCTGCCAACATTTTATGCAGGTCTGTCAGAATAAGGAGTTCTTTGAACTAAACTCCATTCAGCTGGGCAAGCTGCTGTCCAGCGATGAGCTTGACGTGCCAACCGAGCAGGATGCCTTCCACACGATGATGTCGTGGGTCCGCCACGATGCGCCAACTCGTGAGCAGCACATACCCGAGCTGCTCGCCAAGGTGCGTCTGCCCCTCTTGCCACCAACATTCCTTGTGAATCACGTAAAGAAAGTGTGCAGCGCCAGCAACGAGTGCCAGCAACTGCTGCTTGAAGCCTATGAATGGCAATTACTGCCCCCCGACTGCCGTTCGTCCCTTAATGCCTCCGAACGAACAAAGCCCCGCAAGCAGATTAACCACCGATTGCTGGTTGTGGGTGATTCGAATTGTTCCATTGAGACCTACTCTCCGGATCTGAACAAGTGGACGACTTTATTTCGCGGAATCGACAACCGTAGTAATTTTGGTGCCGCTTTCATGGATAACCAACTGATTTTGGTCGGCGGAATGTTTATCGGTGAAATCTCGCGCTCTGTGGACAGCATTGACCTCAACACGATGGCCTGCAAACAACTCAATCCAATGGAAAATGCTCGACGTGATCCAGGCGTTGCAGTGCTGGATGGGAAACTCTATGTGCTAGGCGGATCCAATGAGATATCCGACCTGAACACGGTTGAACGCTGGGATCCCATTGTGCGCACCTGGAACTATGTGTCGCCGATGTCCAAGGGTCGTAGCCATTTTGGTGTTGCGGTGTTGGACGGTCGCCTCTATGCCATTGGCGGATTACCTGGTGATTGCACAGTCGAAAGCTACGATCCAGAAACAAATAAATGGTGCTTTCGGGCTTCAATGTATCGATGCTGTGGAGAAGTTGGTGTCACTGCTGGAAATGGATTCGTATATGCCTTGGGTGGCAGCAAGGTAAACGGAATTACAATCGATTTAGTGGAACGTTATGATCCGTCTACCAATAACTGGACCTTGATTTGCAAGCTGCAAAGCGCACGTTGGGGGATCGGATGTATTCTGATTGGACATCGTTTGATTGCCGTTGGTGGCTGTGATGGTCGCTTTAATTGTGTAAACAATGTCGAGGAGTACGATCTAGTGAACAATACCTGGAGTGAGCTGGCTCCAATGTCGGTTGAACGGTCTTGCCCCTCTGTCCTTGCCATACCGTAAGAGTCTTACAAATATAAATAATATCATAGAGTATAATAATATAATATATAGTAGTAATATAATATATAATAATATTATCACATAATAATAATAAATTATATAATAATAATAATACAATTGTACACTTGAGCCATGCGCTGCAATTAGAAATGGGTTTTCGCACCATCTGTCAGATGGTAAATACGATAATATTAAGAGAAGGTATCTTGAAGGACATAGATAACTGTTGATTGTTTAGGTCAACTAGCAAATAGAATAACTTATCCTAAGCAAACAATATCCTATGAGAAACTTGTTTATAACCCATGCATTTTTACCTAATAAATTAGTGCGAAAATATCTCTTTAAGTATTCACTTCATTCAGCCCAATTTTTAGTTTACTTGTCAGTGGGTCACATAGAGTAGAGTTACTTTCCCCTGAAGATGGCTACATGCGCGACGGTCTGACAGCTACCCCTCCATGCCCGGAAGCAGTCTATAAGTCCCTGGAGTTTTAGGCATGAAGAAAGATAGACTGATGGGTGTAGGTAAAAAGATGATTTTTGACCGAAGCTGAATACGTCTTGGGAACTTTCTTGAGAATTGCTTAAAGCTTTAAGATTTAGTGATGTAATCACTATGACAATGGAGTATTTAAGAGGGTATCCACTGAACCACTTAAATAAAGCTAAAATTGAATATATGTGTGATCTGAGAAATAGAGTTCGTTAGAAACTCTCCACACTTTTAACTGTAAGAAACAATGATCAGGTCAGGGTATAATTTTCTGACAAAGTGTAAAAATTGGAGTGATACGTTCTAATAAATCGACTATTGCAAATCGATAAAGGCTAGTCAGCAAATTTGGACGGTAGGTTGTTGGCGATGTCCTTCAAGGATCGGAATAGGGTGCAACTGAAAGTTCGATGCCAATCAAATATCAATAGTAAAGTTCAACAGATAGATTTTTCGCGACTTCTGTTCGGCTTAGCTCCGGTTCACATAATCGCCTCAGTTCGTTAATTTCCGAGTCGTAGATCGCCTCGTGAAAGACAACCACATATGGATCCATGGATAATATCTCCATTTTTAACGGTGCCAGTCGTAAAAATGGCGACGAGTCATTTTTCGACTTGGCTTTGGATCATGAGAGGTGCCACAGATTTGAGTGTATTTTTCACCCGCCTCCTGCGCATCTGAGCCATACGGATCTTCTGGTCTCTCATATTTTATAAATTCGACAAGCAACTCTTTAGTGAGAGAACTCAGTTGGGGTTCATTTAATAGCACATCTCGTGCCTCATTCAAGTTGCCTAAGTGAAAGAATTTTTAATGGGAATTAATGGCTTAAACATCGTCTTCGAAACAGTTTCTATTTTAGGTATCAAATTATTTCTATTAGGGAAGAGTTGGTTTAAATTAAACCAGCTGTCATTTTGTTATTATATATATCTTTGTTTATCGATAATAGTTATTTTCTTTTTATTCAGGACCAACTTCTCTCGTGTAATGCTCAAGAGCAAATAATGGTTTGCTGTACGCTAAGTTGAGGCCCAAAAATATATAGTTTTCTTATTAAAATAAAAACAAATCAAATCAACTCAATGTTTCATTGCTTGATTCAAATATAATTTTTCATTTCATCATTGTCGCTTGAGAGAAACATACAAAAATTAATTTTTATAATGTCTGTAAATGGGAACCAAAAAGAGAGTAAAAGCCGAGATTCGACAGCAGAAAACAATTCGGTTTCCAGCCATGCAGTCGCCTTATTGAATAGAATGCATCAGTTGGTGGACAGCCAGCAGCTGAGCGATGTGGTTCTCATCGCTGGGATTGATGGCAAACGGGTGTCAGCTCATCGCTTGGTGCTCGCAGCTTCGAGTGAGTATTTTTCGGCAATGTTTTCCGGGTCGATGCGCGAGAGCAAGGAGCAGGAGGTGACTCTTGGCGAGGTGAGTGGCAAAACGTTGCAGCTGATCGTCCAGCAATGTTACACGAGTAGCATTGAGCTGCACGAGGACACTGTCGAGACGCTGCTGGTCACCGCCAACATGCTGCAGCTGATATCTGTGGTGACGAAATGCTGCAATTTGCTCAAAGCCCAAAGTATCCTTTCAAGCGGTTTGTCTGGGATCTGCCCAAGGACGTGGGCAATGGCTGCTGGAATTCCGCGCACCAGTCTGCCTGGGAAGGATATGTTTGCAGCAGCGTTGCAGCCAATTAAGATGATTGATGTTTTGTGGTGGTATATATAAATATATATATAATAATAGTTTACTCACTTTGTTCAAGAATAAACATTGGACGCTGCAAAGCTCAGCTTTTTAAGATAAATAAACATCACATGGAGTCGCCCCACAAGCGACTCCATTAAGCGGCTTCATATGTATTTGGGTTTAAGATTTTTGTATAAAATAAAGAAATGCTCATCAGAGCAAACAGTTCGATTCTAAACGTCGTCTCATCGTGTTGATAAATTTGTGAAAAATATGAATAGAAAAATTAGTTAAATAATAAATTTAATTTGTTCTGTTCAGCGCATAGGCTGAAATATAACTAAAAATAATGTATATATTGTTTTGCTCAGCAGGGAATTTTAAAATTTCGAGAATTTAGCATTGCACACTTTATGCTCGAAGCTTTTTGAAATGAGCATGTTCAAAATTTGGATCAACTTCGGGTTTTATCTTTACAGCTTAATATATTCACATTTATTTTAAAATTTATACCAGGAAACCAATTTAAGGTCTCCTAATCAAAAAACCATAATGTTTTTGTAAAAAATAAATAATGAATAGTTGTCGGCCTATTTTTTACTACCACTTCTACCAATATTTAAGCTCTTAATGGCCATTATTATTATACTGCATGTTAAATTAAAAAAATAATATATCTTTTAATATTCTTGACTTGGCAGACGTTTAGAAACCTTCGCACTGAATTCTCTCATATTTAAAATAATATAAATAAATAAATAGAAATTCAACAGAATATTTTGGAATGTCATAACATGATTTAGAATTGATGCTTCTTATTTTATATAACTTTTATATAGCAAGAGCATCACCAAAAGCTACAGTTGAATGAAGCATAAGTCTGCCTACATATATAAAAATATAAATCTAATCTGATCGTCATTAAATTAATTTCTTAAATAAAATATTCTTTCTACATAGATTATATACTTATCAAAAATGTTGCAAAAAGCTAATACCAAAACCAGTTATTCAGATAAATTATTTGCACTTTATCCAATTTATGAAACCAACAAAATCTAGAATATTGAGATGCAATTGAAGTAGCTGGAGTAACAATTAGTATTTTATTTTGACGAGAAATATAATAAATAAATAGCAATATAAAATATATAAGATTAACCGCAACATTCACTTACAATTGCACTAGATTACGTACATATATATATATATATATATATATATATAGCTATAACTACAACTATATATAGAGATGATCCACTTAACTGTAGCTAGGAAATGTCATAAGAAGTAGTGGGTCTTTTGTTTATATTGATTGGCCAGAGACAAGAGACAACAGACAAGTTACAACAGTCAACAGACAAACAATTGTTTGTTGTTGGCTTTCGCAAGACATTGACTATGTACGGCAAATCGACCAGAGACGCTCGATCTTGAACTTAACTTAAACTAGATCTCAGATAGCAACTATATAACAAAAACTAGTTGGACAACTGCTGCTGCTGTTGTTGTCCCTCCTCCCCTGCCTTCAGGTCTTGGAGCTGTGCCTGGGCAGTCTTGGCCTGCTCCATGCGACGAGAGACACCTTCCATGGACTCCCTCAGCGAATCGATGTCAACGGCATTTTCATCCTTATCGCCATCCTGTTCGCTCTTCGGGCTGTTGTACTTGGAGAAATAGGTGAGCGATTTCATCAGCTGATAGCTCTTCGAGATGGGTATATTCGAATCGTAGACACTCTTGCTGGCACTGCAATCCACATAGAACCACCAGTTGCACTTCAGTATGGTCTGATCGAACAACGTATTCTCTGGGCACAGGAATGACTTGCGCACCATTCCATCATCCGTCAGAGCACACACATGAAATACCTACAAAAATTGAATATAATAATAAAATATTTAATTCTATAATTATTAACTCGCCATGCAGCCCAGATCGGTGTCGGCATAGAGACCCGGAAAATGCTTTTGCCTCGCGCAGGAGAAACTCGTTGGCGGCAAGTCCACCTTTGACTTGAAGTTGTCATCGAAGTTCTTGTCATAGCCCACTGGGTAGTACTCCTTGGGTGCATTCATCACCTGCCACAGAATAGTCAATGCAAAGATGGAGAAATTTAGAGAGCTTATTTTGAGATAGCCGTGAGTCAAATAAAATCAATATTCGATCAAATCTCCCCAATTCTCCAAGCCAGCAACAAAATCGCATATACACTGAGAAAACTGAATCCCCTTGAAATTTAAAGAAATTTAATATAAACAGGAATAGTATATAAATGCTCTGATGCTCTCTTTTGAACACAAATGAATATATAATTGTTATATTTCTAAATAAAACTCTGAAGTTTAAAAAATTTCCTCAAGAGCAGAACTTTTTAAAACTCTAAAGCTCTTTTCGAAATACACTTTAAACAATTTTTAAATATAAAAAGTTTTTTTTCTGTTTTCCTGAATTTATAAAATTAATTTCTTGATTTATAAAAATGACACAATTCTAAAAAAGGTAAGCTGCACTTCGCGATTTTCCGTATTTGAGGGGAAAGTAACAAAAATTTCTGGAATTTTCATCTTTAAGCAACAAATTGCTCACCTTTGACACTTTGTGTTCGGCCAGTTGAGTTGGCTTTGGAGTTGTTGTCGTCGTCGTTGTTGTTGTTGTGGTCCTCACAGTGGAGGTGCGCATAAATTCCTCCCGCAGCTTGGAGGCGAGCATGGCGCGATGCTCGGCCTTCAGTTGCTGTTCCCGCACATAGATGGCATGCTTGATGGTGTCAACGGTGACATTGGCCGCCGCCGCCAGCTCCTCAACAGTCACGTCCCGCAGATCAAACTTGGGCTCCTCGAACTGCAGATAATTGGGATGTTTGCCCAGTGTGCGCTGCTCCGCTGCCGGAGGCGACACCAGCTCCGTCTTGCCCACATTGGCAATCCGCGAAATGGAGTCGGGCATCGCTTGGAAAATGGGCACAGCCTGTGGCAGAGATTGCTTTGGTTGTGCCACCAACTGATTGTCGGCATGGAATGTTCGATTCGAGTGCTGAAAAAATATAACCAAAGTAATAATTTATTGGCTTATTGCTGTCTTTGGTTTTCCACTCACCGGTTTCACATTTCCATCCACCAGTTTGTTGTTGACACTGACTCGGGGTTGTGTGGTATCCACGGCTATGCGACGCTGTGCCCCAACTGGCGTTGGCTGTGGCTCGTTCTTGCCGCCGGCCTTTTGTGGTATGGGCTTGAAGATGGGCACGCCCATTGGCAACGGACGTGCCTCTGTCATAAGTTGGCCCTGTTGTGGCTGCGGTTGACTCTTGGCCACCTTCGCCGCCTGCTGCAGCAGCTGCAGATTGTAGGATCCCGGTCCGGAGGAACGGGATGTGATGCGCTTGTCGGGCAGTGGATGCTGCACCGGTGCCTGAGCAATTTTGTATACTATTAGAAAGCAGCTCATACACTCAGAGAAAATTCTAGCACTCAATGTATCAGTCAGTATCAATCAATCAGTTTTAGACAAACTAAATATAAATTTCAAATAAATTCAATTTTACATATTCTCCATAATTTATTAGTTAATTTAATTTAGTTTCAGCTAGCAGCACATACACTCAGAAAAAAATAAATGTACTTGTCTATGTTTTAAAATCAAGTACGAAACAAAAACTAAGAAAATCATCGAAAATGTGAAATTAGATTCATTTTTGTGTGATTTAATTTCTTAAAGCGTGTTAAAATATTTATTTGAATTAATGTTCAGATTTGGTTTAGTTATCATATTAGGAAAGAAGTAGGATTTTAAATGAAAAATGTTGTATTTTTCAAATCAATTTTTGTACATTATTGAAGAACTTATGAGAAATCAAGACTGATTTTTAAGAAAATATTTTTAAGAATAGGCATAATTTAATTATGCTCAAATTAATCTTCAATCTTAAATGGCGACTGCTCTTAGTCCACATTAGGTTAATAAATTAGGATAACAAAGCATTAATAAAAAATCTTAATTAATTATGAAAACAATGATAAAACAAGTCTATTTCAATCGCAATATGACAATAAAATAAAAATTGGTTATCATAAAAAAAATAAAATAAATTTTGAACTTCCTTAAGAATTATTGAAATAATGAAATACATTTGGAAGCTGAAGTCCAGTTGCACTTGAATTGAGAACAGTGTACATTTTTCTTGGTATAACATTCACCTCTTTCTGTCGCGAGGAGGGCAACACGCCCACCAGCTCTGGTGCTCCATTCCGATAGTTAATTGCACGTCGTCGATCGCTCTCCACAATGCTCAGCGATTCCTTGAAGCCGAGTTCATCGCCCACACTGAGACCTAGAAGCAAATGCTGTTAATGTTTCTCCATTATGGATTAAGTTACCCATGAAAGCAACGATTTCATCAATCACGTTAATAATGAATAGCTTTTTGTTTTATTTTCGACAGCCTTTGTTCTTTTTATATGTACAGATTAAAGTAACAAATAAATAGCCAATGGTCAATGCTATTGCTACGGATATTGAACTGTGCCTTTGCCTCTATATTCGATCCACTCTAAACTGGATATCACTACCAACATTAGCATTGGCATTGGCATTGGCATTAATACATTGATGATGGCTTTAAATGCTGCAGTATTTTTTTTCTCTTTTTAGTGGTCTTCCGCTTGATTAACATTTGAGTCAAAACTATTTACAATTTAACGTTTTGTATATACAATTTGTGATTAAAGCTATAAGTTAGAGTTTAACTAAATAGTATAGATAAGGTAGGGGGAGGGAGGGATGGGTTATAGATTTGTTGATATGCTGGATTTACCTAAACCGAAATGCGCCTTGACGCCACCCAAATTTCGTACACGAAACAGTCCAGATTTTTTGAAGTTACAATCGAGTGTGAAACCATATTCGGACATAAAAACGCACGTCCCGCAAGCCAATCCTATAAATAAATAGAAAACGCATACACACAATAGGAAAGTTCTTTAATATAATACAAAAGGTTACAAAATGAATTTAGTACACAAAGCATTGACATTGATTAGTTAACAGTATTAGTAGTAGTATTAGTGGTATTATGTGGGAATTAGCCATTGTAAAACATTTACCAAGCAGACTCTTAGGCAGCGAAAATAGACTAGGAAATCGTGTTTGTACTTGTGAGTGGGTTGTTTAGGGTTGGGCTCCACATTACTATCAAATTATAAATATCTTGAAATAGCCGTGACTGTCCGTGGCACAGTTTTTTAGCCAAAAAAAAAAACCTTTTTAACAAATACACAATAAAATTATAGTTATAAAAAAAAAAGATGGCCCGCATAAAATTTAAAAGGCGTAGGCTAAATTTGATTGATGTGTCTCTGATTTCAGATATAGCCACAGCTATAATCATATCAAGGTGTCAACTTGAACAAAAGGCTTTTAAGTGGCAGTCTCAGTCGGAAACCCTAAACTATTTTTATCTATTAACAAAGATCGAATGCCAGAGGGTAACAGTGCTGACAAGCCCTTTAGCTAATGACAATAATAATATATAACTCAGTATTTAAAGTGATAAATATTTGAACTTCCTTATGGACCGACTTTTATTCTTTTTTGCCAGTTTAACGTAATGTTTGGCAAGCAAGCACTTAAATATAAACTAAATGTAATACTTGAGCAGGCAGTTAATGTGAGCCCGTTTGTTAGCTAATTTATATCAAGCGACAATTTTAGGCCAGAAAGATCAACGACGACGACGACACCGACCCAAAACAAACGCCGTGCAACAAAGTGAGCCAAAATTGCAACTTGAGTCTTGAGTTCAAATTAAATTGTTAGCATGTCAAGTGGCACATAAAACGTGCCTCAAGTGGATTCTTTCAAAATTCCATTGATAATACAAAACATAGATTAAATTGGGTATAACAAATTTGTAGACACTGTCCAGAGATAATTGAAAACTATAAAAATGTTTGTCTTTTCTTACTCATTGCTCCAAGTAAGAAAAACTTGAAGATAACAAAGATTTTTATTTATAATATACGTTAAATAATTGTATGTGTTAATTTCAAATTATTAATAAATTAAAAACAAAAAATCTTTTGAAAAAAATCTTCTGTTGTACACACATATAAAAATTACCCTGGAAACACATTTTTTTTATCTATAAATAAAAATAAAAAATTAAAAAGCACTTTAAAATTTCCAAAGACTCAGTGCGATTTTTCTTAGTGCACATTATCTAGAATCTAGAGTATATTATTAAGTAGCTAATTTAGCCACTTGAAGTTGAAATTGTTTGCCAGAACATCGATATCAAATGTGGTTAATAAACGTGAATTGTTGCCACTGGCCAATAAAAAACTATCTGGCTAAAAGCTAAAACTAATGCTGCTCATTGGTTCAAGGAAAATGCAGCCTGTTTTAATAGCAAAAATGCGAACTTTGCCATCAGCAAGGTTCATTTTCATTTGGATAAACGAGTATTTGCGGTTCAGATGGGGTTACTGGAAACTTGGAGAAGTGCCAAATGAGACATCAACATGCCAAGGCAACATAATCATTAACATCTTCTAACATCAATTATTGCTAGAATATTATAACTCCAAGTAGTAGTAGTAACACAAAATAAGTCAGAAAACAACAATCGAGAGCGCTCGTCTAGCAGATACCTTGAACCCAGCTATAAAATACATTGTAGACTAAAGTAAATCGATTAAGTTCAAATTTAAATCAGCATTTCTATCCGATCTTAATGAAATTTGTTACAGTTTATATATATTTATATATGTGTTATTCAGATAAAACAAACATATATATCAACAACAACTACTTTTTAAAGTAGATAAAACATAAGAACACATATATTTTTATATTCTACTCGTTACAAAAGTTGTTTGTATTCAAAGTCAAACCAATTAAGAAATCTGTACAAATCAAACGAACGCTTCGAGTGCAATTACTTAACATATTTGTAAAACCACTAAGAATACTCGACTAAACCTTGCTCTCAAATTGACACAATTTCGCAATTATAAGCTGCACCAAGAACTTGAACTTTGGCTTCCTTCTGAAATGTGCTAGACTGAGAAGTTTTAATAGATAATTGATAAAGTACAGAAAATACATACAAAAAATTAAATATCTGCCAATTTTATAAGTTTCTTTGATATGCTGTCCAGTGAATGCATTTAAAAAAATGTTTCTTTCAAATTGATTGCTTAAACATTTGCATCGTCATTGCAGACCAAAAACTTTCATTTATCAAAGTCAATTGAAATATTTTAAACGCTTCACTTCAACTTGGACCAACTTAATTGCACTTTTACCCAAATTATGGCAACAGCAAAATCTAAATACGAAATAAATATATCTGCATTACGTGGGTTTTATTTTGAAGTGAGCAAAAATTTTAATTACGCCCCGAATTGGTTAGAAAAAGAGTTAAAATTAATTGACAACGGCCTGGTTAATAGAGACATTAAAAGCATATTGAGTTTTAGGGTGAAATTGGCAAAGCAAAATGGTGAGGAGTTTAGGCAGAACAATTAAAAATAAAGAAAAAACAAATATCAGCGAAAGAAAAACTAAAAATCAAAATTGTGCAGTGCTTCAAACTGTTTACAGCTGGGCAGAGCAATAGCCGGCTAATTGACCGGCGCAATGCCAAAGACAACAACTAACACTCACACTACACACTAACACTAACACTAACTACAACAACAATAACAGCAACTAGAAAAACAACAACAAGAGCGCGAAACGTCAACTGAGTTAGTCACTGCCAGCTTTCACCCGTCATCATCTCGAGACCCGAGCGGCGTCTCTATGAATTGGTTGCTTGCTTGGCTGCTTGCCTATGACAAATAGAAATTCAAACTGAAACTGAACAAATAATGAGCCATAAATATTCAGTCGGTTTACTGCCGGCTAACCAGCCAGTCATTCATCCATACATCAATCAATTCACACTCAGCAAAAAAAAAAAAAAAAAATCGCACTTCATTTTCAAAAATAGCCCTTAAATGAAAACTAGAAAGTTTATCCTGTTTTTAAAAATTATTTTTACAAATAAAAAAAAAATTTTCTTAATGCGTGCCATAATTCTTAGAAAATAATAAAATCACAACATATAAAAAAAAATAACAACCTTTAATTTTAGAAATGTACTTACTGAATATGAAAACTATGAAACTTTTTAAAATAACTTTAAATGTTTTCTTTAAGTGCATTTGCCATTGACCAGATACAGCTAGCAACTAACTTGGCTTAGTTACTTTAACTTTCAGCCTATGCACTTTTCACCAGCCAGCAACCTTCTCCCAGTCAGTTAGCCCATTCAGTTAGCACCTAGCGCGAAAGTGGGTCAACAAAACATAATAAAAAAAAAACTATCAAATAGAAATAGCAAACATTTTTATTAATTGCGGCCGTCTTGCGGAATGTCTTTTTTTAACTTTTGTTGCTTTGCCAATAATTGAATTTAATGATAAATGCAAATATTGTGTATAAATTATGGGCCCATCAGGTAAGCATCTGTGTTAATCGTCTGCGTTAAATTTTTGTGGTAAGTATCTCGGCAGACCTTAACCTCAGTTTTGTTTCCCTTTTGAGCGGTGCTCTTTTATGGTACCTTTTATCTATATTATATCTACAAATCTAAATGCTCAGTTTCAGTCTGCCAGTGCCAGAGTTTTTAAGCTCGTTGTCAAGCCGCTAAGCATTGTTAAAAAAAAAAAAAAAAAAAAAAAAAAAAAACCACTGCATTCCATGGGCCAGTTAATAAATACGACTTATAAAAGGAAACAGCTTTGAGATTGAAAAAAAAACGATTTAATCTAGCAAACATAGGTTTTGAGAATTCCTTTCGCTTTCTCAGACATCTGAATATCAGTACAAAACATTTAAACTTGACCTCGCTGTTTGGTTTAATATTCCAATTTCCCACAACAGAATTCAATCGTTGGATTTTGTAGGAAAACTCATTTAAAACTCGATATTGAGCGTAACTAGAAGATAATGTTGTAAAACTGACCTTCAAATTTTCAGAGTGTGTTCGAGTGAGCCACATTTCCAAGAGATGGACAAGTGCCAATTTAGAAACCAGCCAAACAAAAATAAAACAATACAATGTTAACAACAATAAAGCAGTGGTTTTGGTTGGCTACCAATCTGCATGCTAAGTCGTTTTGTCAGTTAATTATGTTAATTGAATGATGGTCTTGACAGTGAGTGATATGGCCCGAAAAAAATAAAACACCCAAATAATAAATCTTTTGGGCAAGATCCAACAAAAAAGTTTCGAATTAAATTGCAATTTGAGCGACTATTTGTTGCATGCTTTTGCTTGGCTCTCTGTGTGTGTGGCTGTGTGTGTGTGGTTGTGTATATGTTTCACATAACCACAAAGCAAAATTACAAATTGTTTTCTCCTATGGCGAATCTGAGATGCTCTTATGATCCTAGAAAAGTTGATGTTGCTACAAGTGATTAATTTAGGTTAAAAAAAAATTTGGCTTATTACAAATAAAAATATTTGGAAGTTCGATAAAAAAAAAATAATAGATGTAATCTCAAGTATTTTGTTCTGTTTAATAAATTAAAATTAATTATTTTATTTCTAATAAATATAAAATTTAAGGTTAGAAAAAAATGAGTTTTATTCCATTCTAGATTAATTTTGCATAGAAGAAAGATAAAAAGGTAAAAAAGTTGTTTGAATATTGTATTTGAGAAGAAAAAGTAAATAATATTAATTGGCAAAACATGACAAAAACTGCAATCCAAAATATAGAATAAAACTAACCACTTTTTATTTGGAAATGCAAATATTTTTTTGAAATAATAATATAAATCAAATACATGTTAATCAAGAAATAAATTCAGCTTGAAAAAGCACATTTTCAACGCTTCTTAAACTTTTTAATTTTTAATGTTTAAAATGTCCAATAAGAAAACATATCAATCAAAAAATAAAATATGAAAATCAGCTTAGTTTGCGGAGTACCAAAAATATCATCAGTATTTATGTATATCTGTATTGTTCAGATTATTAATTATGCAGAGAAGTCTGAACTAGGATCTAATAAACTTTGCAAAATATATTACAATTATACAATTTTTTTATTTAAAATTATAATTATTGTATTAATTATGGTTCACTTAAAACGCAGCATAAATATCTGCTTAGCTTGTGGAGCACAATTAATATCAGTTTTAATAATTGTAGCTTATCTTAAAGTGCTAATTTTGGATATCAAATCAATTCTCTATAACTAATATGTACAACTTTCGTGTTAGGGCAATACAAAATGCCTGGCAACTGTAACAAAAGGTAATAAAGACGCCCAGAAGCGATGCAGCGCCGGGTGGGCATATGAGTCTACAGACAGTTCAAGCTGAAGCTCAAAGTCTGGGTTGGAGTTGAAATTTGAATTTGGAATGGAGATGGAGAGGGAGTTGGACTCGGAGTTGGTGTCGGAGTTGGAGTCGGCTTGCGTGACCTTTGAAGGTCTTACGTGAGCGAGCGGGTTGCATGAGCGAACCAAAGTAGTTGCCAGCCTACAAAAAGATATACACACAACACACACACACACACACACGCAAGAGTAGTAATAGTAAACTGTGGCAGACACTCAGACTCAGACAGCAGCTCTTGTTATGTAGGTATTTATGTATATAGTATTTGTATTTGTTGTGCTTCGCTTGAGTCTTGCATGCTGGTGCTGATGCTGGCTGTGAAGATGAGATAATTATGTTCAAATTTATTGTTAATTGTTAACAAAATTGCGCTTGGCAGCGAATTACGTGTTTGTGTTTTGGGTAACTGCTAATTTGCCAAGAATTGCAAGTGAAATTCCGTAATCAACATATTAAATAAAAATTAAAGTACAGCTTTTGAATAGGGAAAACTATATGCCACAATGCGACGATCTTAAATACAGTTTATGAATAAGGAAATTTATATTTGACAATATATGATCGTTAAGACATTAAGTACTAAGTTATTTAAAATACTTGAAGTACTCCAAAAACCTTATTTTTAAATATAAGTTGTCTTAAAAAAAAGCCAGGCTCTCAAAAAAGATTTTTATCTTTAAAAAAAATAAAAACTTGGTTTTTTAACAGTCGAAACACTGGAATTAGACAATATCTAAATAATAATAACATTAAAAATATACAGAAATTTGTAAAATGTTGTTTTAAATATCTAAGATGATTTAGGGTTTTTTTTTAAATTTTTTTTTTATTTAACTTCCTCAGACACTTTGTTTTAATAAATTTTGTTCAGTAATTTTTCGATAAAATTTAAATTTC
Organism: Drosophila fungiperda; assembly: GCA_035042345.1. NCBI lineage: Eukaryota > Metazoa > Arthropoda > Insecta > Diptera > Drosophilidae > Drosophila > Drosophila fungiperda. The sequence goes on from JAWNLM010000205.1 coordinate 52,886, forward strand.
TACCAAATTTAAATAAAAAATTAAGTCTCGGCTGCGTTTGGCACCAGTGGATAATAAATAAATTTAAGGGGTGTCTTATTTATGTGGTGGAGAGTGTACGTGAAGGACAATTTTCTTAATTGCCTGACCCAAACACAGCGCCTTTCACTTGTTGCTCACTTAACTGCTGGTTTTTTTTTATACAGCTTCCCTCTTAAATCCATCAATATGACAATGCAATTTTGCAGTTAACTTTTTTGTGTCATTTATTTTGTTTTTTTGACTTTTGTTGCAACTTGCTGGATTTTGCATCAAGGAGAAAAAGAACCTGTCTGCTAATTGCTATTTGAAAGTCGGTGACAATTAGCGTTAAATGTTTTCTTTGACAAGCGGCAATATTGGTTGTTTTGGGCCTGCCTTAAGAGGCAACAACAGCAATAACAAAGGCATCAAGTGCTTTTAGCCCTTTTTTGTTATTGCTTTTATTTTTATCAAGAAGTTGCATAAAGCGGTCTGCCAAAAATGTGGGTTATATAAAATACAAAAACTCAAAAGTGTGAACGAGAGAGAAGAAGCGATGCTAAAGTGCTGCGTCATTGACTGCAAAACAAAAGACTGACAAAACAAAAAAAAAAAAAACAAAAAAAAAAGGAAAACAGCGAAACTTTAGCTTAAGACGCATCTCGACCACAAAAACTGATTGGCTTCGAACTGATGAATCACTGCATCAACCCGACCTGAGTGCCTACCTGGGTTTTTATAGAGACATCACAGCTTTATTGACCATTAGACCGCACAGACACTCGCAAGTACCGCCCTACACTCGCAAAAATTAAGCTGAAGTTCGAAAAACCACCCAACCCAAAAACTATAATAATTTATTACTACTATTACTATTTTAAATTAACAAAAAATAAAAATTTGATTTTAAAATTTTTGCAAGTTGTTTCGTTACTGTTCAAATTAATTTATAGACTTTATTCAAAATTGTATAAAAAAAATATGTCAAATTTTACGGAATAATTTTAAAATATACGAATTAAATCTAAATTATAAATTTGCTTGGTTTGTTATGTATTTTTTATAATATTCAAAAATTTATTTCTCTAATGTAAAAGTAAATCAGACATTTTTTCCAAATTAAAGAAAAATCTACATTAGAATTGATATTATTTTTATGGATTTTTCAAAGACACAAAATAGCAATTCACAGATGTACTTTTTGAATAAGTAGTTTATCTATCTTTAGCGACAAGTGTATGTTTTGCCACTTTTTTTCTGAGTGTAATGCAGAGAGAGAGAGATCGTTAAATCTGGGCGTGCTGTTGGCTTGCTTTCCAGTCAACATGATTCAGCCAAAAATTTAACAAGCTGCGTCAATCTACGCATTCCATGCCAAAGCGGATCAAAAATTATGATCAAAGCGTAGCAGAGCAGAGCCCAAATACAAAAAATGCAAATGAAGCGTGTGTGGTTTATGCAAATTGGTCGACGCTTCTGCTATTTATCTCAAACACAAACAAAAATTGGCAATTAACACCGTCAGCCGCTGCTCTAGTTGTCCATCTGGAAAACCACTGAACTTGACCCATTTGATTTGTGTTTCATCTTGAGAATTTATGTCCATAACACTTATTTCACTCTCAATGTCAAATTCACAAACGAAGATTTTGCACTTGAAAAATGCAAATTCGATGTGTTTTGGCCAAGTTGCTTAGACTAAATTGTAGTGCGAAGGTTGTACAAATTTAATTTGTATCTTAATTTGCATGCGAATTTTGCTTTGGCCAAGCAAATCGATATATCGAATCGTAACACCTGCCAAATTGCGGCCATGAGTGAAGACCATAATTAATTAAATACGCCGGCAGCACTTATATTTTATAAGCACTCTCCTTAACTTTTCTAGAACTACAATCTATGCTTAATGCTTTACAAAATACTTAGGAGCAGGTCATAGTCCAGCATCCGTATTTCAACTATAATTTTCATCAGCTCATTAATCAATCAAATAGAACAAAACGTTTTTTGTTTTATGTTTATTGTTTTTTATTTTATGTCCAGTCATTCAACAGATATCAAGCTTTTTTTTAATTTACATTAGCAAGGTTTTAAATGCTGAAGCTCGTTTGCATTGAAAAACAAATCCACTAAAAAAACTAGCGTTTTAGCCATGCCTCAAAACTCAAAGAAGCTAGCCAAAAAGTAATCGGGTTAAACGCAACTGCCAAAGAAAAAACTACAAGCGGAAAGACAATGCCAAAATCGAACAGAATTGAAAGTCGACGTATTGTAAATACCGTGTAAAGAGCTGCGTTACTGACTGAGTTTGTACTGCTAATCAAAATCCAAAAAAAAAAGTAATTTTATTACACCATTTCAGGGCACATATTCCTAAAATTTAAATTTTTTTATATGGCATTTTATTATTAATAAATAAAGGCAAAACATTTAAATGGTTTGCTATAATTCTTTTTAGAAATACCATTCTTAACATTAGAAAACATTTGTAAAGTGAGATTGGTAATTGGTGAGGGCAAACCTTTTTCAGAAATATTTTTTTCTATATATATAAATTATTTTAAAATGTATTTTCACTTTAACGCAATTTTCTTTCTTTATTTTTTTCTGAGTGTTGTAAAAGTTTTTATATCGTTATATTAAAAACTAATGTATCTCTACAGTCTTTGGTCTTGGAAACAATTGAAGATAGTTTTTGCAATAGTATAATTAAATTGCACATAAAGAAATAGTATATCAGCTATTTATTAACACACCAAGGATAGACCAACGCCAAACTTGTGATTTCCATTTTTAAGATTCTTGCCATCGAGTATACTCGAAATGGACCAGGTGATGCCCGGTCGCAGTTGATTCTCGTAGCCTAAGCCAATTTCGCTTTTATTATTGATCTTGGCACGGATCAAGGCATTACCTGCCAACTTATAGGTCATGCCCAAGTCCACATTCAGCTGGCGCATATCAGATATATTGTCAATCTGAAATGCACCGAAGAATCTATGGCTAAACTTGTGAAAAAGTGAGAATAAAAGGCTCTCATTATTTGGCAGTTCGATATGGAGCGATGTTAAAGCATCCGACCAGCCCACAGCCATTTTCAAAGACATTCCTCCGCCGTCACTTAAATCATGGTCGCAAGCAACACCTGCCAGAAATTGATGGTCACGCAACACCAGCGACAGGCTCAACACAGGATTAGTCTTCAATTCTATTTCTCCCAATATGGTATGGTCATCACCCTCATAACGAGCCGAGAATGAACCATCCTTACTGCCAGTGGAGGGCTGTAGGCGACCCCCCAATATAAGCATTAAGCCATCAGCTAATTTGTTGCTCTGTTTGATCTCGCCAAAGAGCTGATTATCTGTATTCCAGGCACTGGTGAGTGTAATATCATATTTATAGATATTCATCTTGTTCTGGAAAGAACCAAAGACCTTGCTGGCATCCTTATTGGAAAAGCCAGTTGTTAGGAACTCCATGCCCGAGTTTGTCATCGTTCTGCAGTCCAGTTGCCACAATCCTGAATGATACCGCCAATTTAATAAGTTGTGAGCCCTAATGCCCAAATTCGCATAGATCGGTGGCGGGGACATCTTCAGGTAAATTAACAAATTATCCACTTTGTGGGAATTACATAGGTTTGGAGAACTATTTACTTTTATTGTCACACAAGCTTTATTTTAATATATGACTTTGAACAATGTTTTCTCAAGTCGATATATTTTTTATTGAATTGAAGTTTGAAGCAAGTTTGTCGAAAAGGTACTTAATAAAATAAAAACTTAATTTCATAATTCTAAGTTAATAATTTCATTAGATTTTTGAGTGCAAAAATATAAAAAACTGTTTAATATATTTTTTCTATTTGAAAAAAAAAATTGGACTTGAATTTAGATAAATCACTTAACTAAAATTCGCTCTGAAAACTGGCAAAGCAATTCTATTTTTTTTAGAAATAAATTGCAAAAAAAAATCATTTTAAATAGATGAAATATTTTTTTTTATATATAAATTATTATTTTTTTTTTAGATAAATTCAACCTTAGAAATATGTTTCAGAATAATAAATAAAGATATCATTGGCTTCCAAATTTTTAAATCTCTTAAAGACTTATAGCTTCTGAGCTAAATACGTCCGAATGCACATACATATATGGCCACCCATCGATACATTATTGGCACAGGGTATTTACAGACCAGAAACTATAGAAAAACGGCAATAGTCGAGTTTTAAAGTGAGCGTTAGCTAAATAATTGGTTGAATGTGCTCACAACAGCACCCAATTCTTGTTCGTTTTTTTTGTTGTTTATTTTCATTGTTGTTGTTGTTCTTATTGTTGCTTCGAGCCGCCTTTTGGCGCGCTTTTGTAAACACAGGTGGGTAAACTGCATATGCTTAGGTGACTCGAACTTAATGTGAAGCTCATCTCAATTTAAATTCAACCCAAATGCAAAACATTTTAAATCAGTCAACAGAGTGTGCATAACCAGTTGTAATACAGGCCAAATACTTACGTCGTACATATATATATAAACGTAAGTATGTAATCCAACTAATAGCTGTTTTTCAGCCGTTCGTCCGCTTAATGTGTCGACGTCACTCAAATATGATGCAAAAGAATTTTTTTCGGGTTAATAACCGAATTGTTTTGTAAGCTGCTTAATAACTAATTTCATGCGTGACAAGTTGGCCAAAAACGAAAGACTTAAGACACAAACTTGATTTGAAAACTAAATACTTAAAGAAAGCAATTTTGTAATATGCACTTCTGTGCTTCTATTACACTGAAAAAAAAAAAACAGAAAACAGTCTTAGTCATATATATTTATTGAATCCATTATTAATGCAAAATAAAATTTAAAAAAAAATGTAAAACGCAAGGGACAGGTCAACTGAGTCATTATCAAAGAAAAAATTCATTCATTAATTGGAAAAAATTATAATAATTAAAATTAATAACTTTGGTCATTATTATGAATCATATAAACTCACTGGAAACAGCTAAATACATATTTTAATTGTAAAAGAGGTCAAACATAAATGAAACACTTATAAAGGGATATATAGCAGATGGAATGCATAGAGGTAAGAGATGACCAAAGAATAAATACTTCTTAGGGGTTTGATAATGATATCTTTAATGATTTAACTCACGTAAGATTGTATAAATATTTCTTAGCTTACATACGGGTTAGTCTAAAAAATAACAAGGTCTGCATTAATGTAAACTAATTACATATATTATCCTAGGAATGCTTTGTATAGATTAATTCAACACTAGAATAGTTTTTTTCTTTTAATATATATTAAAATTAATGTTTTCACATTACATATGTATAGATACATATATATATTCAAACTTTACACCAACAAAATATCCATGAATTATGATATTAAACTCCACCGACACGAAATGCTTTATCAAAAAAAAGAAAGAAAAAAATCGAGAAAGCAAATTCATTTTACTCACTTGCCGCCTGCATGACCAGAAATCCAATAACGAAAAAATTCATTGTTGCCTCTTTTTACAGCGGGTAATGTTGATTATTTTGATTACTTGTAATTCGAATTGTAAGCGTCGTATTTTTTATTTTTAGTTAGTAAGTTTTGTTAACTTCGTATAACTTTTGGCTAGCAATTTCCTTGTTAAACAACAAAATCACACGCACAGAAAAAGCCTGTTTTTATTGTATTTGCTATGGAAATGTGAAAATAAAACGTTTGTTATGATGGATGTAGGCACGCGTTTTATAAAAATAAAAAATGTTTATGATAAAATACAAAAAACTTTATGTACTACTCGTGCCGGCGGAGATGAGGCACTGTGACTCGGAAGTAGTTGCCTTTAATTAAATTTAATGAAGCTATTACAATTATATGCGGTATAATACTGGACATAGCCAAATAACCAAATAAATATATGTGGCCAGCAATTGCTGTTTCCCAAGAAATGCGCGTAAATTGAAAAACCGGTAAATAAAAAAGGCAGAAACGCAAATGAGCTGGACTCAAACAAAAACACTCTCTCTTTCCGTTTTAAAGTAAAAGCGAAGATGCCCATCTGAAGATCGACAACGACAACAACTACAAAGCCGCGTGGGCTTCATCTTCTTTTTTTTTTGGCGTTTCCCATCGATATTAAAATTTGAAAACCCTATAAATAAAATGTGGCCATGTTAGTTTGCAGTAATATTTTCGTTAAATGCCTGTTGTAAAAAACTATGCAGCGTTTTCTTAAGCGTAACGAGGCGAGCACTTTCCAATCGGTTTGGTTCGGTTTTGGTTTCGGTTTTCTGTTTCTTGGCGCTCGCGCCATAATATTATATGCCACGCCCCCCAAAAAAATGAAATAAAAAAAATAGATGTCAGCACGTTCGGACATAAAACAAACAACGTGCGCTTAAAACCCGTAAAGATAAAAATCATAGGTAAAAGTTGTTTGCGATACGCTTTTATTTCATATTTTACTCTGGCAGAGGTTTTGTTGTTAAATTTGGCTCGGTTTAGTTTAAGTAAGCACATTTATTGCTGTTTGCTCCACAAACATTAACAAATTCACACTTTTCGCCTTTCGGCCACAATATAACAAATAGTTATTAAACTATTGGCCTCGCACACACACACGCACATCAATCTAGCCCCGATAAAGACGTTAAATGTATTTCACTTTTTCATATTGGCACGCATTCTTTTTATTTGTTGTTTCCAATATATAAACAAATATATATATATATATATATGCATATATATTTATATATATGCATGGGTGTCTGTAATTGAGTATCGAGTCTCGCCTTTACCGCATACGAATCCGATTCAAAATCGAGCCTCGAGCGAATCTGAGAAACTGCTAATGCGCGAAAAAAGACTTGTCACTCCAACTGCTGAGCAAAGACTGAAAACTGAAGACTCTGTGAATATGAATCAGAAATTTTTGTGGCTTGTGGCTAACCAAGCAAACATATACTCAAAGCCCAAAATCCACCAAGTCAAGCTAAAGTTGGCCTCTTTGGTGCATTGGATCGGTTTCGAAAGTGATTGCTTTGCGCATGCGCATGTCTCTCTCGTCCTCTCTCTCTCTCTCTCTCTCTGTTTTGTTCTCTCTGACATATGGTCATGTGTGACATCGCACTTTACAACACTGGCCGTATTTAAAAAATACACCCAACTGATAAGACGACTTACTGTTATTAACTTTCTTTCTTAAAATACTCATTTTTATCCTTACTCATTCCAAATATATATTTTTTTTAAATAATCCTGAAAAGGAATAAAAATCAATTGTTTTATAATTTAAAATAATCGAAAGACAAAAAACCATATTGGTAACTTAAACTGTCTGTTATCAAGTTGTGCACTTCTTTAAATTACACATTCTTACTTTTACCAAGTAACTTACCTTTAAATAAATCTGACAGGAAATAATGATGTCCTTGGAATTTAAACATATTTTATTTAAATTTGAGAAAGAAGCCACGTTTCTCTAACTTTGTAAGTGATTTTTTCAAACAAAAGTAACAAAAATAAACAACCATTTCTAAATTTATGAATAATGCGAATCTGTTTAATATCACGCAAAGTGTTCGCTTAAAGCAACAAGTGAATTAATTGGAACTGACGCTGGCCCTGTGGATGCGATATTTTTGCACCGCAAAGAGAGCGCCCTCCTCCGAGGTTAACTGTGTGAGGTACTTGTCCTGCAGGAATGAATTCGTCTCCGCATTTAGTTGATCCTCCACAAAGGCAAAGTGTAAAACGGCATTTGGCACACAATTCAGCTCCAGCAAGGTTTCTGTCGGCGGCAAAACCTTCTTCGGCGGTATGGTGAACAATTGAAACTCTTCGCTGTGCTTTGCCAAGAAACCACGCACGAATTTCTCCACCTCGGCGAGGAATTCATGCGGCTTGAAAATGCCCTGGAGCACATAGCGATCTGGGAACTGTATGCGCAGCACACAATCCTTGTACTGATTCAGTTTGGCCAACATAGCCGTCTGGCGATTCAATTCGCGCAGATTAGCTGTAAGCAGTGGGGCATCCTCGTTTCCGGATGCGGTGCGCTTTAAATCTCGCAACACCATCTTCAAATCATTGACGGTCAAATCGAAAAATGAATCGGGCAAATCATCATTGTGCCGATTGGCGGCATCCAAAGAAAAGAGTATGGCATTCCGTGGTCCAATTATATTTACCACTGGTGGTGGACGACCAGCATTCTCCTCATCATCCTCATCGTCGTCGTCCTGGTTTTGATCACCCTTTTTGGGCTTCTGCAGCGTGTAACCCGAGCTGCTGCCCCAATCATATTTGGGCTGCTCGACTTCAGCTCTTTTCTCTGCCTCAGCTGAAGCAGCTGTTGTCTCTCCAGATGATTTCTCGTCGGGCGCTGAACGCTTTAGCGATTTCAACATATCTTTGGTGAGGGCAAAACCACCACCACCTCCAACACCAGCAACACCCATGGCCGACCGTGAAGTACTGGGCTGATCGTCATTATCAACTGCCTTAGGTTTCGCCTCTGCAGGTGGCTTATAAACATTGGCCTGCATCTTCAGCTCCTCTGGTTTCTTGTCGACCAGTCGCATAATGGCCCGTCCCTCGATTATGCCCAGCGACTTGAGTGTCGTTTGTTGCATACGCTCCACACCCACCACCTCGCTGCGCATATAGATGATAATAGGACTCGCATAGGCCTCAATCTGTTCCGAGAACAAATTTTGCACCACATGCCAAACGCTGCTGCCGGGTGCAAATTCACCCTGCTTGCGAGCACCGTCTATCAACTGGATGCAGACGAGAACGTTGCTCAGGATGCGGCGTTTATCCGTCGTCTCCATTTCCAGCACACAATTGTTGGGCAGTCCGCTAAAGCGAAATTGTTGCGTTAAGCTGAGCTCCTTGTTGTGGAATTTCAGGCAATGTTCGTCGCTGTCGAAGCCATGCTTGACACTCGCCGTCTCCAATATCTCCAGCAGCGTCATGTCAGGTTTAACACCGACATTCTGTCGCCGCCCATTCGGTAGCAAAACTGTTACCCGTTTCTCCATTTTCCCAACCTCCAACAAGAAACAAAACTCAGTTTGGCTTCGTCGTCGTCGTCGTTCTCAGTGAAGCCCTATTTGGGGTAGCATTATGTGTAAAAATATATTTAAGATTTAAATTGAACAAATATTTACCCTGCTGTCAGTGTCGCCTCAAACGTTCCTCGCTTTCTCAATTAATGCAATTTGTTGTGAAAAATTATGCCGGTCACTGTTTATGTTAAGTCGTATATCGTATATCGAATATCGCTGGGAGTTGGCTTGTTGAGCGAACTACGAGGCCAGCAACTGGTTCATTTAACAGACACACTTATTAAGTATTTGGCATTCTTAGTTTATATATTTAATAAGCGTAATTATTAGCAAATACTTTATAAACTCTTAAATATACATTTAAAAGGTACCAACTTACTTCATCAAACTCATCCAAAGACACAGCTCCTTGAACTATCGATTGCGATACTTTTTTACATATTCTCTAAGCGATATTTATTTAACATAGTAAGCCGCCAATTTAAAAGTATTTTGAATTTAAGAGTTTTAATTTGCTTAAGCAAACTAAATCAACATCAACTTTGATATGATAAGCTAACGTCACGTACAATCGTACGATTTGGTGAACTGCTTATAAATTAAAATATTAAATTTAATATTTTCATTATATTTAAAATATATGCCAATATTAATTTACATATTTGTTAATTGGAATTTATTACTAATTATTGTTTATATTGATTAGTTTAGTTCCAAGCATCTGGAATAAATGAAAAAATATGAGCTGCCATCCTGCTCAATTACTCAAAACATCAGTTGATTAAACTATCGATTATTATATTGATATGCTATCGTTATTCGCCAAAAACAGGTGTAGATCGCACTGATCGTGAGGGCTGCTGATAAGGCGGCTAACAATATAGTGAATTTCTTAAAATAATTGCTCTTAGCAGTAATAACATGTATACAAGACTTTTGCAGCATTTTGGCAACGGTGTCCGGTAATAAACACAAACCAAATTGTTCCCAAATAGAGAACATCTGATTATTTTTTGTTGTCAAGTGTTACATAAACATTTTGTATATTTTGCAGATGTCTGGCCACAAAAGCCACGCCGAAAGTAAAACCTATTAATAAAATAGTGATCTCAAATCGTGGCGAGATAGCATGTCGTGTAATACGCACAGCACGCAAGCTGGGCGTGCGCACCGTTGCCGTCTATTCGGATCCGGATGAGCACAGTCTGCACACAGAGATGGCCGATGAAGCTTATCGCGTGGGAGAAGCCGCTTCGAATTCATCTTATTTGCGGGGCGAACGCATCTTGGAGATTGCAAAGAGATCTGGCGCCCAAGCCATACATCCCGGCTATGGTTTTCTCTCGGAGTCCGTGGAATTCGCTGAGCTGTGCCAAAAAGAGGGTGTCATTTTTATGGGACCTCCAAGTTCAGCTATACGAGACATGGGCATCAAGAGCACCAGTAAAGCGATTATGGCTGCTGCCGGTGTGCCCATCATTAATGGCTATCATGGCGACGATCAGTCGGATGATTGTCTCCAAGCAGAGGCTAAAATTATAGGCTTCCCGTTGATGATTAAAGCTGTGCGCGGCGGTGGCGGCAAAGGCATGAGAATCGCTGAGAAACCTGAAGATTTTCTCGGCGCTTTGAATTCGGCACGCACCGAATCCTTGAAGTCCTTCGGTGATAGCTCTGTGCTGCTGGAGCGCTATGTGCGCTCGCCGCGCCACGTCGAGGTTCAGGTCTTTGCGGATCAATACGGCGAGGCTGTTTATCTGTGGGAACGCGACTGTTCCGTGCAGCGGCGCCATCAGAAAATCATCGAGGAGGCTCCAGCGGCAAGTCATCTTTATCTATATATGTTTAATATAACAGCATTGTCTATACAAATTATATTATAATGATAGTATGATATTATTATAAATATTGTATATATTATTATTTTTTCACAATTATAATTTTACTACTTCCTTTTGCAGCCTGGTCTGTCGGAAGAGCTGCGTCGTGAGCTGGGCGAGGCTGCTGTGCGCGCTGCCAAAGCTGTGGGCTATGTGGGTGCCGGCACAGTTGAGTTTATACTGGACAAGGAAGATCTCTCCTTTCACTTTATGGAGATGAATACGCGCCTTCAAGTGGAGCATCCCATCTCCGAGATGATAACTGGCACCGATCTGGTTGAGTGGCAAATTCGTGTGGCTGCTGGTGAACCATTGCCACTGACGCAATCGCAAATCTTGCGACGAGGACATGCTTTCGAGGCACGCATCTATGCGGAGAATCCACGTGGTGGTTTTCTGCCCGGCGCTGGACCACTGCGCTATTTGAGCACACCCGAGCCCAGTGCTGATGTCCGTGTGGAGACAGGTGTCCGAGAGGGCGATGAAGTCTCTGTTCACTACGATCCCATGATTGCCAAACTGGTTGTCTGGGGCGAGAATCGCACGCAGGCGCTCAACTCTCTAATAGCACGCCTGAGCGAGTATCATGTGAGTATGGGTGAGATTAAGTGTGTCTTCATTTAATATATATACCAAATACATGTGTTTTTTGCAGATTTCTGGTCTCGATACGAACATCAACTTCCTCATCGATCTGGCCTCGCATCCGGAGTTCCAGCTGGCCAATGTGCACACGGGTTTCATTGATGAGCACTTTGACACACTCTTTCCCCCAATTGTAGTCAAGGAGCAGCAACTGAGCCAAGCTGCTCTTGCGCTCATCTTCAATGAGTTGCAGGCTGGCATCAGCAATGCAAGCGGCAGCCAGGATCCATTTGCAGCTGCCACAAATTTGCGTCTGAATTACGCGCTAATTCGCAGATACAACTTGAAGACAAATGACAAAGGTATTTAAATCAGGCTGATTAAATTTAGATGCTCATTCTATGTTTCATTTTAGTTTACGCCGTGGAAGTCAAATACGATAATGGTGACATCGAAATTCGCGTCGATGGCGGCACTTGGCAAGTGATTAAAGCCGAGCGTGTTGACCAAGAAAACCGTTTGAAAATCCGTGCCAATATCGATAACAATATTTCGACATACAATGCCAACATTGATGGCGCAAATCTGACGCTTTTCCTGGAGGTAAGGCTCCTTACGAAAAACTCTTGCTTATTTATCTTATGTTTGTAAATTTTCTCGCTCAGAATGGCAAATTGGATTTGGAGTTGGTTCAGCCCAAGTTCCTGAGCGCCCAGTCGGATCAGCTGGGTAGCGGTGGCTCCCGAGTGATTGCACCCATGCCTGGTGTCCTGGAAAAGCTTCTGGTTAAGCCAGGCGATAAAGTTAAGAAGGGCGACAGTCTCGCTGTGCTTATAGGTATGATAAAGATAATAATATAATCTGATTTGTAAGCTAAACAGCTTTGTTTTTTAGCCATGAAAATGGAGCACATTTTGAAGGCGCCCAAGGATGCAACCATTAAGTCCGTTGGTGGCGCCGAAGGTGATAATTTTGCCAAGGGAGCAGCTGTCATTACATTTGTTGATGAGGAACCAAAGAAGTAAATGTGATTCAACTGGAGATATTCGGATATTTTTTGCATTTATGCACAGCGTTTGAGTTGTTTTGCATTTATTACTGTGCTTTTAGTTGATCCTTGATCAGATTTAAGTTTTATCCATGTGCATTTATTAGTTTTAAGCGTAAATATTTCCATTTAATGGAACATTGTTTTGTTTTTTGTAACTAGTCCTTTGACATTAAAAAAATGGGTTTTATCTTTGTCTAATGAATAACTCAAAAATAACGAAATAATGAAAATAATTGTCCTCATCTTCTATTAAGCCACAAAGTATGACTTATATTTTACTTTAACAAATTAATTTGTAATGCGGATTTAATAGTTCAGTCCAAGAGTATGGTTTAAAATGTTTTATTGAATCCTCACACCCATGTCCCAACTTGACAATCCCCAAAAGTATGCTATATAATTTCGCATATTTGGCAAAAAACCTTAATGGAGCTGCCAAAGAATTGCTTTAAAATTTAAAATTTAACTATTTCCAGTGCTCCCAATTAATACCATATGGAAAAATAAAAAAGTAAAAATATCTCACATATATATTTAAAAACTTGATAAAAATTAGAAAAAAATTTAGTTTTGATTTATTCAATTAATGCATTCATCAATCATTTCTCAGGCATACATATGTAAATATGTAAATTAAAATACAGTAACAGGTTTTAGTGTTTTGTTCTTAGATTTTTCAAATTCTTCTATTGTTGTTGTTGCTGTGATTGTAAAAAACAATAATGAATGGATAATTATTTGCTTACACTTTGCTTTTATTTTGCAACTTAAAACATAATAATTTAATAAATGTTTAACAAATTTCACTTAATACAAAACACACTAAATAATTAAAAATATATATATATATACTTAGTATAAACATAATCAAGTTTACTTTATGCTCTTTTTTTCTGGTTTTTTTTTTATTAATTTTTTATATAGTCCACATTTGTCTATCATCTCTGAAGTTTTTATACTGTTATTTTTTATTTTTATATATATATATATTATTTTTTTCGTATTTCAACGGATTTTTGGGGAAACGCTTTTTTGAGGGGGCGACACTTGTGGCATGGGTTTTGAGTAGATGCAATTTGGTTTGTTAATTTTTTTGATTGCCTTAATCAAAAATTATTTTCAGATGAGCCTTTTTTCTGACAACAAAAGGGCCGAAATTTTTGTTTTTTGCTTTGTTACCTAAATATGTATTTTTGTATGAATGTATTAATTTTTATGTATTTGTGTATTGTTTTGTTAATATTATTTTTGTTTGTTTCATTTGTTTAGACTGCTCGCTTTCAATGCGTAATACATAATTTATATATACTATATATAAATACAATCATATCTCGTGCAACTTAAAACATGAAGGGAAGGGAGGTAATGATTTTTTTTTTGTGAGTCAATGTGTATAATTTTTTGTTTTCAGTTAATTATAAAGTACAATAACTATTTAAACACCATTTCTGTTCACTTAATATTTTCTATATGTTTTTCCCTTACTTTCTTTTCATCCTCTTGCTCTGCCCGCCTCTGACTTCGGCTTCCGCTTAGTTAATCGTCCATCGCTTATCGGTTTTCCTGTTTTAAGCGTTTTTGTGGCTGTTATATGTTAATGTTTTTTTAAGTCTCTCTCTGTTTTTAAATATTTGTTGCCCCACTAAAAACCTCTTGTTGGTTGCTCACAAGTTGTTATTGTTGTTATTAATATAGTTATTATTAATTTCGCGATTAGAATTTTCTTTTTTTTATTGCAAAAAAACTTTTTAGTTGGTTTTCTATGCAGGTTTTTTTTTAAATTAAGTTTTTCTCCACTGTTGTGTTGAGCTCAGCCGCTCCCGTTGTTGTTGCTGTTATGGATGTGGATGTTGTCGCTGCTGTTGTTGTTGTGTCCGTTATTGTTAGTAGTGCTGTTGTTGTGGAGTCAACTGCAACAGTTACCGCTGCCGTTGTTCCTGTTGCTGTTGTTGTTGTTGTTGCCGTTGTGACACTAGACACTGTTGTTGGTGCTTCTGTAGTTGTTGTTACCTCTGTTGTTGTGAACATTTCGTCGACTTCCTCCTCCTCCTCTTCCGCATTTCCAAACACAATCTTTTTCTTCAATGACCTTCTTCGCTCTTTCCGATGCGACGACTGCTATTAAATGAAAAAAATAAGACAAAACGAATGATAAAAAGTGTTAATAAATAGTTTTTATATGATTTGTGTTTGGGAGGATAGAAACGTAAACGAGGCGTGTGCTACACTTTTGAGTGCGCTTTTGTAAGCAGAAAACAACTATGTGTGTGCATAACTAGATATATGTACAGGTGTGTGTATGGGTGTATATGTGTGTATCAGTGTTGTGTGCCTGAAGCAATTTTAGCTGTAAAAAAGGCAAGAAAACTCTAGTATTAAATATGGCGCATAACGTTTCAAAATATATATTGGTATATATATTTATACATTTGTTTTACAACAAACAAAAAGGAAAACAAATTTACAATTGTGGGCTTTGTTGGGTTCAAATCGAATTAAAAATTGAACAACTCTAACTAACTTGGCGGCAAATCAAATTAAGCGGCTGTTCGAACTGTTGTTGCTAATATCACCACGTTGTTGTTGTTGCTGCTGCTGCTGTTGTTGTTGTTGTGGTAGTTGTTTTGGTTGTAGTTGTAACTGTAGTTGATGTTTTTGTAGCTGTTTCGGTTGCTGTTGCAGTTGTTGTTGTTGCAATGGCGGCATTAAAAGCTCCGCTGCCGGCGGCAATTTACCTCCACGATTCACACGATTTCGGCTACCCTGCGCGTAGAAGCATGGGTAGATGGTGGGAGAGGGGGCAACAAAAATGAAACAACGAAACATCGAAAAAGAAGAAGAGTTGGAGTAGAAGAAGAGTTTCATTCGCATAGTTGTTGAAATACAGAGAGAAAGAAAGAAATTAGAACAAATTTGTTTACCATATGGTGTAAATATATAAAAGTGGTGACATTTTGAGGTTCCAGTTTTAAAAGCGAGAGCCACATTTAATAGGTGTGCTTTGCTGAATGCGAAAGGGGTAGTAGCACATACTTTTTTTTTGTTAGCATTAAAGCAATCAAAATTAAAGCAATAAATATTAAATTATACAAACACATTCTACAATCTTTCAATTGTCACTTTTCAAATAAAATATATAAGCAGGAGCAACTGCACTCAAAAAAAAAACAATTAGGAATGCTGTAGTCGATAGAACTCGACTAAGATATAACCTGCACTCAGTTGTTTAAATTATTTTAGTTTTATTGCCTAAATTTATCTTTAATTAGTTTTGCACATTTAAGTATAAGCATGCTGGAAGTGCACTGAAATCTGCTTACAAAAATGCTAGATTTGCATTTTTAGCTATTTTCAATCGGTACTCAAGGTATAAAAACAACTTAACAACTCAAGTCAAGTTTGTTAGCTTAAAAATGTGAGGCATACTTGTCAACCCACCAACTTTATATATTTACACCATGATTTTTACCACATGTTGTCTGTTGTCAAGTGTAAAAATTGTAAGAGTGTAATTTTGTTTTGTAAGAGGAACTCTTCTAACCGGGATAACTACCAACTAAAAATACAAACTTAAACTAAATCTTAACTTTAACTAAGTTCTAATCTACCTTTTCCATGGAGATTTTAATGTGATCCAAGCTATTTGTGAGTCCATTTATGTTGGACTCCGTGCTGTTGCCGCCCGTCTCCTGGGCACTGCTCTCGGTTTCACTGTTTCCACCGCTGCCACCCGCGCTTGTTGCTGTAACATTGCCGCCACCCGACGAGGCATAGGCGTTGAACATTTGACGCGAGAGTCTCGCCTTACCACTGCCACCAACAACATCCGAGGAGGAGGTAGAGGTGGAACAGGTGCCCGTAGGCAGCGTTGACGCTAAGGTTGGCGTTGATGAGCTGGGTGCCGGTCCCGGCCAGCCGCCAATTGTTGGGATGATCGTCGTTGTTAGTTTATTATCCGGCTGCTCAATGAGCGTAATTGCATCTACGGCTGTTGCAGTTGCACCTGTTGTTGTTGCTGCAGTTGATTGCTGTTCCGTTTGCTGTTTGTTGTCATCATTGGACTCCAAATCCGACTCGTTGTTTTCCTCCTGATCCTGTTGGGCAACAAGGAGAGAGAAAAATTAACTGTTAATTATCATGTTTATTTGTAGAATTGTAATTTTATTATTTTTTTTTTTCAATATGCACCGTCGACGTTGGTTTCTCGCTCACCTCCTCCGGGCACAGCTCGTAGGCCATCGACCATGTGTTCTTAGCCGATTGCGAACGTTCCAGCATATAGCCATTGGTATTATCATTGCTCTGCGCGGGCGGTGACCACGAATACGAGTTGTATTGGCAGCCAATGCCACGTTGTCGCTCCAGCTCATCTTGCAGCCATTCAACGGCCACACTCCAATGACGACTAATTGTCGGATTGGTATTAAGCATCTGCAATGCTATCGGTGACTTGTGGAACAGTTGCGTCAAACATTTGATTATTTGATAGGCTCGTTTCTGATAATGCGTCTTCGCTCGCTGTATCGTGTCCAAAAGCCCCTCGCGCTCCTCGGCGACACCATTGAGTGCATTGTGAATGCGATGATGTTGCCACGAGTCCTCAATCAACAGTATGTTCAACAGCAAGTCTGTGTGGTGCCGCATATCGTGGCAATAGGCATAGCCGCATTGCCACAACAGTTCGGTGAGCACTGCGCGTGAGAAATGTGGGTTCTCCCAGCTACAAAACTGCAACAGTTTCAATCCCTCATCGCCCACATTGGTATCCTCGATCACCTTTTTGATGTAGCTGTAAGCAAACAACACAAAAACAAAAGTTAATCAGCTATGTTTGCTTAGATAAAAATAATAATAATGTTGTTCATTATATTCATCATCTCTTAATCCCTTCGATTTGCAGCAGTAAGAAAATTCGGTATCTATAATTTTGTGTTGTGAATGAACATTGATTTGGACTGCCCTGAATACCACCAATAGGCGGCGGCTGTTAATTGAGTGTAATGAGTGTAACGAAAGCAAATACTAAACTTAGTATAATAAAATCTTATATCATATATAGATTATTATTTAACCCAAAGGGTATCTAACAAATCACTATTTTCTTTTTTATAAATTATTTTAAAGCTATTCCAACCTTCATTCTGTTTTTTTAATATTAATTGTGTTTAAATAAAATGTGCCACATTGTTAGACTATGTTTTAACTATTTCAAGTGCTTGACTTACCTGGTGCGATTGAAGAGTATATCCATGCACTCACTGGACAACGGCGACATCTCCTCCTGTGCAATGCTCGCATCCTTGTACGGATTGGGCAGTGGTCGTCCATTCTGGTTGGAGCTCTGGCATTTATCGCTGACATCGCTGCAACGCACCAGATGCGAGACAACCTGATGCAGCTTACTAAACTCCGGATACTGATACTTAATCGATGGACCGGGTCCATCATCCATGGCCACTTGCATAAACTGGACGGGCACGTTTAACTGGAGCATAAAAAGAAAAGGCAAATTAAATACAATAGAAATATGATTGAGGAAATTAAAAATTACCTTGAGTAGCTGTTGCTTCTCTCGTGTGCCCAGGCCCACATACATGCTGAAGAGGCTAAAGTAGTGCGGTAAATGCTTGCCATAGTCAGCCGCCTCGGATTTGAGCAGACGGAGCACACTGATCAGGACCTGTTCGCACAGATTGCTGCCCTCGTAGCCAACGAGTGGCTCATCATTAATGGCAAAGTGGCAAAAGAACACAACCAGCTTGACAAACACGGTGCGCACCTCTGGCGATGGTGCCATCAATATATATTCGCCCAAACGCGATGGCGGCGAGAGCAGCGCATGATTCGCAAACCATTTGCGCACCAGCGACGAGGAACGTATGTGATGTGATAGCGTGTCATACCTACCCATAAGAAAATAATCCGTAAATAAATAAATAATATAATGGGAGGTATTCGTAGCCTAAGCCGTCGATAGAGATGCTGAATAAGAATAAATATCCAGTATTGTCTTCTCACAACTCACCATTCGATGACTGGACCCCGCAGCGATTTCCTTGTGCGAAATCCAGTGTGGAACAGAAACTGTGATGCCAATTGCACGCCAAGCAAAGACAGCTCCTCAGCAGCGGGTGTCTGGCAAAGCAAAAAATAAAAAACAATGTTAAAAAGTACACTTAGAAAATATAATCATGTTCAACTTACAATCTTATCGCTGCGCGTCGAGGGAATACTGCAACTGACCAGCTTTTTAATGAAATTGAAAAACTCTACCGAGAAAATGCTGCGCGAATGCAGAAAACGAATATTCTGATGTCTGCAAGCGAAGAAGTTAAACAAATTTAGGAAAAGCGATAATATATACATTATTTGACTCACCTAACGCTGCGTTCGATTGGCTTTGGTAGCGGCAGCACCACATTGCGACTCTCGGTTAGCGACAACTGCTCGACGCTGGTCTCAAATTGTTTGGGGTTTTGATCGCAGCGCGTGTAAAATAGCATATAGGCATTCCACCAGCGCTTCTGGCGGCGATACTGCATCCGCTTCAGATTGTTGTCGTAAATCTCGCCCATATAGTCGCCGCCGAAGCATTGTAATTTCATTTCCTCATCCTCATGCATTTTGCATTCAGTTACCTCGCCATCATCGAACTTGTACCACTGACACTTGCCATTCGCTGGATTTCTGCAAAGCGAATAAATTATACAATAACTATATATTTTAAATTGGGTAATAGTTAATGCTTACTTGGAGACTATGTAGCTGAAGTAGTGGCCACCGGATGCCTGCCCGCTGTGCACCACAATGCCGGTCAGTTCGTATTTTGTTGTTTCAACACTTGTTTGACAATTATCACCCACTTCCACAACTTCTCCCTCTAGCTTAGCTAGGCCGGAAACTTAAATAAAAAGATAAATATTTAATAAATATATTGATTACACAATAATAAATATATATTTTCGGTATAGTTTTCTTTCTTATAAACCAAATCAATTACTCTATGACTAATAAAATAAATAATAACATAAATAAATAAAAAATTAAGTATTAAAGAAATAATAAAAAAAAACAACGGCAACCTACCTAGACTCTTCAATTATTATTCTCTAGTAAATTGGATAAAACTGTTTTTTGTACTAGGTGCGTTTTGTTTTTGCATTTTGTTTGAACATCAATATAATTTTCATGTACATTTTTTAAGCAAACTTTATATTTTGTGAATAGGAAATAAATTGATCGAATGCACTTACGATTTGTGCTAAACTGATAGAGAAACGCGAACGGTGATATTTGCTTACCGCCAACAAAAGCGATATAATTTTTAACAAGTGCTGTTAATCTCACCTGTGTAGGGCTCCATATCGAGTATACGCGGAAATTCAAAATAATCATTAAACTTAATCGCACAAACGCGCTCGTAGTCGTATTCAAAGCGTTTCAATTGTATGGCTAACACGGGCGGCAGTTTCTTCACACATAGCCGCTTAACGGTAACTACCTAAGAGGAGTAAAAAGTAAATATAAAGATTATTAGAATTATAATTTCGAATAGAATGATTTAAGTTTGGGCCTCACTTTTTTATCACATTTATCACAATGGTATGCATCAGCTCCCTCGAGCAGCTCTCCCTTGACATACTGCTCCAGAGATTCGGTTAATGAGCTATGATTCCTAATATCAACACTAAATACGCTAAATGGTTCCTCTTTGGAGTAGCGATGTGGGCACTCTTGGCATATCTTCTGATCGCTAAACGAGCCGCCCAACGTGGCATTCATCAGTTGCGTGTAGCCCAACGCCTTCAGACCCTCATCGAGGCTCTCGAACAGCGACATAAAGAACTCAACTGCATCCTGTTGTTCGCGCAAATTCACTGGCTCGCCTTGTAATCTATTAATAAAAATAGATGTTAAGAGTTTTATTTTTATTACATATTTAATGTCAACTCAAGTCAGTCGACACAAAAGTAGGACAAGAAGTAGAAATGAATTTATTTATTTTTATTTATTTTTTTTTTTTCATATGGTATTTAAATGAATAAGAAAAATCCTCAATTAAACCAAAAAAAAAAATTGTCAGAAGTATTAAAGGTTTTTTCGGTCTCGAATAAAAAAAAAACCTCAATGAGACAAAAAAAAAATTGTCAGAAGTATTAAAGGTTTTGGTCTCGATTCGGAACAGAAAAATTTATTTGGCTCATTTAATGAAGCAATTGTTATTCAGATGGTCAGAAATAAAAATCAAGGTAAGAAGGTAACGATGCATTGCCGAATGATTGACAGGAACAATAAATAGTTATAGAATAGGATTTTATTTCAGATTAACTCA
Source organism: Drosophila fungiperda (assembly GCA_035042345.1). Classification (NCBI taxonomy): domain Eukaryota; kingdom Metazoa; phylum Arthropoda; class Insecta; order Diptera; family Drosophilidae; genus Drosophila; species Drosophila fungiperda. Next base: position 73,812 of record JAWNLM010000205.1, read on the forward strand.
CTTAAAGTGCGTCCAGAGGCCGCGTGGCACATAAAACTGCAACGCACTGTGCCCCAAGTGGGCGAATATTGCCTGTACATGCTTCAAGATTACCACATGGTAATTTTTGCGCACATCGACCGCACCACCAGTGGCATCATCCTGGGATGCCGACGATGATGTTGATGCAAGCGATGGCACTGGGGCGGGTCCAAAGAACGAGGAGCCGAGACCGGCGCCACTGCTGCTATTGCCGCTGCTGTTCAAATCGGAGTCGCCGCTAAAGTCTTCGTTGTCGTTGGTGGCGGCACCGTGTGCCTTTAGGATGCCCACACGCACAGCAGGCACCATGTACAGCTGTTGCAGCACCGAGTTCATGTAGCACGTGGCACCCGCATTCTTCAGGCCACAGAAACCTTTCGCTGCCCTTGCACCAACCGGCGGCCAATAATCCCATTCGCGCAACGGATCCGTATCTAAAATGGTAAATATAATAATAATAATAATAAATTACTAAACTTTATAGATATTGATAGATAAAGACGGATATGGATATAACGATCCGACTGAACACTAATAAATACTGATTAAGACTTTTCTAAGACGCATTTTTATTATGTGTGGCTTACCCGTGCAAACGAAATCGATGAGTGTATTGGTGAGTAGCTTCATATTAGGAACACAGAGCTGGCACAGAGCGATGAGGAGATCACAAGCGGCCGCAATAGTATGCGGACTGCGGCAGACTGGGGGTGGCACGGTGTCCATTCGCAGACTGCCATGCTTGCGTAAATGCAGATATTCGCGTGAGGCCGTAAACAGAAAATCATCGATGAGCTCATGGATCAGTTCATTCAGCTGTGCCTTGGAATCGGGCATGAGGAAGAACATTAACTCCTTGGCCAAACAAAGATGACCCTCAAGCAACTCCTCGTGGACCTGAGTATCCCCAGTGATTTTGACATTCTCGCGTATTTTACGCAACCATTTGATCTCATCACCGAGCAAATGTTCACCAATTTGGAGCGGCCAATTGTAGATGCAACCGTAGGACAAAGTGCGACACAGCACCGAAAAGAATTCCGCACACGTTGCCTCATATTGTGGCACCAATGTTTTCAACGCACTCACCAACAAATTGACCATATAGACAAAGGGACGACGATCCCCGGCACAATAGGTGGAGGCCAAAAACAATTGTTCGGAGGCAACTTGCCGTACATGTCGCATCGGATTCTTCAGCACAATGGATGTTATAAACTTGGGCCAATTGGCATCGTTGCTCAACGCCTCATTTGCACTGGGATTGAGTATGAAGGAAATGGTCATCACTTCGAGTGCTTCCTTGCACATGCTGAAATCCTGACCATCCGGCACAATGGCATCATCCTCGAAGTCGGCGCTTTTATTATTGCTGCAGTTGCCCAGCGCTTGCAAGTTGCCGCACGATGAGGCCCATGCCAATTGGACGACCGCCTTAATGGTGCTAATATCTGGACATGACCATTGCAACGTTGAACTAAACAAGGCACGACAACGTTCACCCTCGTGACTCGCCGAGAGCATCTCGGTGGCGAGGATCTCCGCCAGCTTAGCGGAAATAGCACGCAACGTTCCCTGCGCATTATTCGGCATTGTTGAAAAGTTCTGTTTCAGTATATCCACCTGAGACCGGGCACCATTGTCATAGTCACATATCATAGGCTCATCCCCGACACGCGACAACACACTGCCCACAATGTACAGGAATAGTTTGGCCAGTCGCAGCACACCCTGAAACGAGGCACGCTTCGTATGCATATCGGCATTGGGCAGAAAATTGTTTTTCGTCAGCAATTCAAGCACAAAGTGCGCACAACCCGAATGCATCCACGAAGATTGCACTTGGAGTGCGGCCTCTCCGAGTGGATCCAAAGCGGGTATTAGCAGGCCATGCAGCACACTCAAATTGTAGAGCACCTGTGCTGGCGCCGGGTGAAGAAACATTTGCTCCGGCGTACAATCATCGGGGTTGAGAGCAGCATCACCGCCGACATCTTCTGGCTCCTTAGGTCCATCACCTGTGCTGGCGTTTGACTTGGGCACACGACACATGAGTTGTAGCTGTCGCATCGTGTGTCTATCGCAGGGCAACAGATGCAACAGCACCTTGGCGCTATCCCGCAGACGACCATGCTCCAGATCACTGCCCAGCTGATAGAGTTTGAGAAAGAATTCAGTGTATTGATAGTTCTGGGAGATAATCACACCGGGCAGCGTCGACTCCGACTCGACACGTTGCATATCCGGACATGGTCGGGGTGGAGAACCAGTGCTCGAATCACTCGAGGAATCGGGACTGCTGGCGAGGCCAATGCCCACTGGTGTCAACTTCGCCGTCAGTATCATCTTGTCGCGTATGGTGTATTGATAGAGTGGGTTGATTTCATCGGTGATTTCGATGAGTTCACCACTCGTGTAGAAGAGATCCACTTTGATGTTGGTCGTCGCATTGGAGTTGGTCGTCGATGAGGAGGAACTATTGTTGCCCTTGATGCGCTTCAGAAGATTGCGCTTAAACGCTGCCATTGTTTCATTGCTATGCGTCACAATCTCGAGGTCATCGATGGGTCGTCCGGGCGTCTGGAAACGTATGTAGAGACTAGTGTTCTTGCCACGCGTTACACGACTCAGAGGCAAATGGATGCGATCACCGCTAAAGGAACGATCGCATTCCTTGATGTACTCCTGCAGCACCTTGATGATGCGACACATTTTCTCCGCCTCAATGTAACGCATTTTACTATCCTTCGACTCATCATTGGCCGCATTATTCTCGGCATTATCCTCGACCAGCATTGTTTTGCCCAAGATCAGGATATTGCTGTAATGAGTGCGCAAGCGGGAACAACATTCGCCAATGAACATCTCATGGAATTCGGTGATATGCTCCTGCAAACGTGGCCCCAACGCCGTAGAAACCTCTTTGAGCAGATCGATCGCCTTATTGGCAATCTCTTCGCCACCGGTGGTTATTACACGCCACAAATAATCCTTGCCAATCAAATCCTCATTATCCAAAATATAGCCACGATGAATGGCCTTCAGTTTGTCCTCCTTGGAGTTGACTGCCTTGAAGAAACGCTCAAAACACTTGATGCCACTCTCGGTGAGCAAATGTGGATCCAATTGGAGGATATTATTCTCAAAGAAATCTTTATTGATACCGGGATCAAGATCCGGTTCCTCGCCCATCAGTTTGCCGAACCAGCGGAAACACTCCTCACGATCTGCCGCAAAAACGGCATTCACAGCCAAACAATGCCAGATTTGTTTCGCCTAAAACAAATAAGTTACAATATAATAATAATATTAATAATAATAATAAATGACTAAATGGGGGTAACGCACCTGATCGGCACAGAGCCAGAGCTGACCATCCTTAAGCAGAAATTTCAGGAACTCCAAACGTTCGGCAATCTGTGCATGATGCGGAAAACGACCGTCGATCAGAATTGCTGCCGCATCCAAAGTGGGCGTCTCATTGACCAAGGCGCGCACCTTTTCCATATACGCCGTCAAACTGTTTGTGACGAGGATCACCAACGAATAATCATTTTGTAGTCGTTCAATGACCTGCAGACGATTTATGCCCGTCTGAGTGCGTGGCGCATGATTCTGGGTCGTATCGTACAAACAACAAATATCGCGAATTAAACGCAAAGCGGGCAAAACCCAAGAATCACCGGATTTCAGTTCTCCGACACATTTGTCCAACCAAATGGTCTTCTGGGCATCTCGCTCCTGCGAGCAACTGTAGTCGAGTATTTTGACATGGGCGCCTAACGCCTGATCGAGCACTTCGGGCGGCACTTCCTGCGAGTGGGCGAGTGTCCAGAAGAGCTTCAGCACCTTCTGCGCCATGACGCCATTCTTATCGTCCTCAGCAAGACGACGTATTAGTTCAAGCAACCGCTCCCGCTGACGCTTATTCGCCGTCGTCATGCTGGCCTACATTTTGAAGAAATGATTAATATAGATAATTGAAATTGCACTCCTCGACTCACCTGAAATGCCTCGAAGAGATGATCGAGCTGTTCGGGCATAAAGTCCCAGGCTAACTTGGCTAACAGATCGTGCATATTCTTAACGATTGCCTCATGTTTGCCCGCCTGTGCACGCCACACCGCATCCAAATCGTCGAGCGTTAGCGCCTGCTCCTTGATTAGAAAACGTATAATCTTCTCCAGCTTCTCTACATACTGGGGCTGATGCAGTGAGTCCTTTAGCACAATGCCCAGCACATCGGATGACTTGATCCATTGGGCCATGCGGTCCGCGGTCAACCAATCCATTTCATCTTCGGGCAAATTGTGCGGCATTGGTAGTGATCGATGCGAATAGTAAGCAACGGAGGAGAGAACTTTGTTAATCTCATTCAGAGCATTCATTTTTCCATTGAAACTGGACACTTGCAACAGACGCAATATCATCTTCAGTCGAAACATTTCCAGATCACGTATCAATTCCTCTTGGCCGGACAAACGGCTGGCGAGGAAGCGGGCTGACTTTACAATGCCATTAATATAGTCGTTACGTCCCTCTGGTTTCACCTCCCGCTTCAACTCCTCATCCGTGAAACTGTCGAGCAGATCCAAAACCACATTCCAAGTGGGCATAAAGTACTTGGCAATCGTAGCTGGCGTTAAGAGTTCATAGCACTGACCAAATGGACGCAGCAGGCTGTGTATCAACGCCAACGTCAACCGATTGTCCTGTCCACCGGTATTCTCTGTCTCTACTTTTACCTTATTTGTGGCTGAGGATTGATTGCGCCTTAGCAACTCCAAACCGCTATTGAAACGCTCGAGCAGATTATCAAAGCCGCCCAACTGGCCAAAGCGATTAATGAGATCGACGAGCCAACCACGTGGCGGTTTTGGTTCTGCCGGCGATTTGGCAAACATCTTATTGCTATCGAGCACACCCCAAATGCATTCGGGCGCCGCAAAACATTCCGCTTGACGGGCGCCATTAAACGTATTGAACTTATTATCCGGATCGAAGACAATCGCGAGAAGATCAAGCAAATAGGGATTATCACGTTGCATGTGTATCGCAATCAGATGCAACAATTTTCCACAGGACACCAAAATACAATGATGGATATTATATTTCCACGAATTGACCGCCTCATCGGTAAGGATTTTGGCAAATGATGTCGTCAATCCATTGCGATAAAACTCCACGCATGGCTCACAGTCATGATCGGCACCTAAAAGACGAGAGTTTTACTATATATATGTTGGTGATACACAATAGGGTATTTTACTTACCTGCTTGGGCCAATTCGATTGCGGCATTTAGCAGCACCTCCAGCTCCTGTTCGGGTAGCACGGGCACCACCCACCGCGGATTCGATATCTTCTGTGTTAGCGAGCGCAGTTTTGTCGTTGGAAATGACTCTATCAGCTTTTCCGGTGATCTATAAAACAAGACAAAAAAATATGTAAAAAAAAACATAAGTATAAATATATAAACAAAATTTGGTGACTTGTCGTTTCTACACTCGAAAAAAAAAGCTCTGAATTTTTGATAAATTTCAAAAATTTAAATCTAAATCGAAAATTTAATCTGATTGGGTTTGCAATAAATGTTGTAGCATTTTGCTTAACAAATATTCCGAGAAAAATTATAAATATTTATTTTTTATCATTAAATATAACTATATATTTGTTGATCTATATCTTTAGATTTCGTAATTTTTGTATCAACTGACTTTAGTTGACATGAAAAAAAATAAAAAATAAATACAAATAATACTGTGTGTGATTCACACTCTTATTTAACGTAAGTAGATAAGTGATAATTCTGCTCGCTTTTTTGTTTTGTTCCTATTATCGTTGATATTCGTGTTTATTTTTATTGTTTAGATTGCCCCATAACCAACTTACACACACAAAACACACATACATTATATGCGCGAAAAAGAAACTCGTGATTTGAATTACTTGTTGCAACTTAAGCGCACAAAACTTTAATTTTCCCAAAGGTCTCAAATTAATTGGAATTTAAGCAATATTTGAATGACATTCCTTGCAGCAGAACTCTCTAGAAAAAAACTGCGCAATAAAATAATAATCAATTGACAATAAATAGCTGGACAAGGCCAAAGCTAACAAAGTTCGAATCGAACCACAATTAAAATTGGATAAAACAGTGCCAGCTAATTAGGCTCATTGTGATAATCATTGTTTGCAAGACAAATATAAAGCTATTATTTCTAGAGTGCTTATTCATTTATTTGTGTAAATATTTCTTGTGTAAACATTTCTTGTGTAAATATTTTAAAAATAATATTTATTATTTACTTTCAATTTATATTATAATTTGGATTAAATAACTATAAATCAATATATAATTATAGGTCAGTTATAATAATAAAAACAGTTTACCAAATACAAAAACAATAGTTTTAAAGAGTTTTTTGAAAAATGATTACGAATTATAGATGAAAGGGTTATCACTATTATAGCCATTCCAAAAGCTCTAAGAATTAATAGATTTCTGAAGGTGTATAAGTGGCCCGGACTTAAGATAAAAAAAAAAATAGTTAATATGAAAAAACGAATATATAAAATTGAATTTTTAATTATACAAATAGAAGACTCTGAATTGGTTATATGATACATTTTATTGTAATCAAAACATATTACGCGACAAATAAATAATTAGTAAAGTGATTAAGATTAAGAGGGAAGAAGTAAACACGACAATTTTTATAACAGACACATTAATTTAAAAAGATTTCACGATCTTGTAATTTTTAAAATATCTCAAATAACTCTCAAAATAGGAAACATGCTTTCAATTCAGAGCAGAAATTGCGATTGATGGAAGAGCACTGAAGGCTCAGCAGGGTCAACAATAATGTATAACTATTTTGCACTGCTTGACGCACCTCCCCTAATAATATTAAAATTATATTGAATACTTACACAATCGTCTCGCTGCTCTCCACGACGGCTGCTGCTGTAGTTGCTGCTGTTGTCGCCTCCGCAGCTTGAAGATGTTCTTGGATGTTGGTGGTGCTGTTGTTGGAGTCGCCACCAATCCCACTGGACATCATGTTTGTTGTAGTTGCTGCGGTTATCGCTGTTGTTGTTGTTGTGGTTGTTATTGTGACTGCTGTTGCTGGCACGGTGACTGATCCCGTGACTGTTCCTGTCCCCGTTTGAGCTGTGCTCGTTAAGCCCGTTGTTGCAGCTGGATTATTACTGTTATTGCTGCTGTTGTTGGTTGTGGCTTGGCCTGTGCCTGTGTTGCCCTGTGACCGGCGCGTATCGAATGTCATTGTTGTTGTTGTGGTTGCGCCCTGTGGCTGCAGCACCAACGTTCAACTCACAAATCCAAAGCGCCGTTATTGTTTCTTCTGTTCTGCTTGTTGTCTTATCAGCTGTTTGTGTTTTAACGGTAATTATTTAGAAAGAGTCTACGCTGGGCGGTTTTGGCTTTTGACTATTTTGACATTGGCTATGGCAGTCCTAGGATAGAGAGAGGAAAAAAGAGCAGAGATACTTCTTCTTTTGTTCCTGTTTCCGCCGTTGTTGCTGTTCGTGTTGTTAAAATGAATTAATTATGTTCAATTTTGTAGCCAAATGTACATTTGAGGCACTGTTGGTCGTCGGCTTCGTCTTCTTCCTCTTCCTTTTTCTGTGTCGCCACCTCTCTCTGTATGTCTGTCTGTGTGTGTGTCGGTTAACGAAAACCTTTTCCCTTTGATTTGTTTCTTACTGGAAACAATGAATGCTATTCCAACAAAAATTAGTTCTTCCTGCTGTTGTTGTTACTGTTGCTCTGCTGTTAGCGGCGCCCTGCATTTAGTTTACATTATTTCTCCTCAACGGGACACAATTGCAAAAATCTATAAACTGCAACGAAAGAGAGAAAAGAAGAAATGGCAAAATGAATACATGACAAAAGGAGACCGAAAAAATACACACACATGCAAAGGCGCACGCATAGCTAACGAAAAAAAAAGAGCGAGCCGAGCAGCGTTGAGAATATGAAAAATCAATATTATTTAATAGAAGAGTGGGTGGATGGGGGGGGGGGGGGGCAGAAGCAGGCGCTGAGGAGCCGCTGTTAAATTTATGTGAGCACATACTCACACACATATACACGTACATATAGACGCCTCTCCCGTAAATTTAATTCAATGTTGTTGTAGTCGTTGTTGTTATCGTTTTACGTTGTTCTTTTTCACATGCTTATATTTATTTATTTTGTTTTTTTTTAAGACAAACAAAGAAGATTTTTGCTTATAGCCGAAGAAGAAATAAAAATTACATCATGCCGGGCAAAAAGCAAAAAGTAAAAAACCACTAACTTTAATCCTTATTCTGCATGCTCCTTTTTCCGCAGTTTTTCTTCTTTGATCTTTCCTTTTTTTTAGTTTTTATTTAAAATAAACGGGCAACACTGACGTGCAAAAAAGGCGACGAATAATCGTTGTCAACACTGTATATGTTCATATGTATATGTATGCATGTGTGTGTGTACATACATTTTGCTGTGAACTTTGTGGGGTAGAGGGGAGGGAGGGGGCAGGGCAAGTGCAGCGATGACTGCGGTCAAAATTGCAATTTGCGTGTATTCAGAATATGGAAAGGTCGTAGTAAATTTTAAAATATGTAATTTATATTAACATTTCATGTTTTATTTGCATTTTGACAGGACATTTTGAAGTATTCTAATTCTTTTTTGGCTATATTTTTACGTCCAATATACACACACACTGGCACACATGTGTATACGCGCAGCCATACACACACTACACGCACACAAATCGCTTTGGTTTTGCACAACTCACCATTTTGTGCATCCGCCCTAAAAACACTGTGCGTTTTTTTTTTTGTTAATTTAAGCATTAACTTACACTTTTGCACTCACACACGTTTCGGGCATATCATATTTGTAGTTGTAGTCGTAGCACATAATATTAAAACTAATTATGTATATATATTTATATTTTTTTTTTTGCAATTTTTTTTTGCTGGCTGGCTCTCCTAAGCTTTACAAATCAGCCGGCCGATAGCCAAAATGGCGTCTCCGTTGGTGGTGGTCAATATTTGCAATTGTTGTTTTTGTTCTTGTTGAAGTTATGGCGTATTGCCTATTTAGTTAGTATAGCGTTGTTTTCCTTATTTTTTCGTTTCCTACGCGACTTCCAATAGTAATATTAGTTTTAATTAAATTTAACCTGCGTCGAGCGACGGATTTTGGTAGCCGGCCGATGAACGACCTGCCTAAATTTAATATCGATGTCACACAGAAAAACACCTTGCACCCCTGGAAACTATCGTACGACCACCACATTCGTACGTGCTTGTGTTTGTTTGGCTTATCGATGCCATATGTAGTTAAGGTGTCTTTACTTGGTTGGCGATTATGTTTAGGGCTTAGGGATGGTATAGAACAATAGTTCTGCTCTTTCGATAAAATGGTTATTTATGAAATAGTCGGAAGTTAATGTTAAGTCACAGCTGTTCTGTTGTGACTCTAAAATAGTCACAAGAGTGGGCCTGCGTACTTAAGATAACATTACAGTTAATGTAAATGTTTTCGGGGTGCCCAGAGCTGTAGCACATTAGTGTTGGTCAATCATTTGCGGTGATTGATATTGTGGCAAGAGAACAATAACAACAATAAATAAATAAAATATAACGCTGTGGCATAAAAATATGTACAATTATTTGGATCGTTGCCCCGGCATTTACTGTGGACGATCTCTGCTCGAAAATGGCAGCTGGAGCAGCTGCGGCGTTTGCCCTCGAGGATCACGGGTAATTTCGAAATTTATTTCCTCTTTGTTTTATTTAAAATTTAAATGTTTTTCTTTCAGGTGAATGCGAGTTTTGCTTGCATGCCATGTCGGGATGAGTTAAGCACTTATTCGTGGCTATATTTGGGATTCATGACAATGCTACCACTGATGATGCACTGTTTCTTCATTGACATGGATGCCAAGGATCGAAAATTTTCGCGCAAACAATTAGTTTTGACAGCGAGCGCATTTCTCGAGGTCGCCGTGGCTGCAATTTTGGCAACGCTTTTCATGGAACCCTTGTGGGAGTTGCGCCTGTTTGCGTGCGAGGTGCGCAAACTGACCGACTGGTACACACTCTTCTACAATCCCAATCCAAACTACGAGGCCGCATATCACTGCACCCAGGAAGCCGTTTATCCGCTGTGTGTATAAAATATTTATACATAAATTGGCATATTTATTTTAATATCCTTTTTGCAGTCAAACAATTGTCTTGGTTTACTACTTTTTGTGTCTGATCAACATGTTTATCATTCGTCCCGTGATCAGCTCCATGCTGGATGTGCGCGGCAAGGCGCCAATGTATTCCGCTCTCTATTTTCTTCCACTACTCACCTTGATTCACGGCACCTGCTGCGGTCTCATTTGTAAGTCACTAGAAGAAATTCGCAATAAAATGTCGAAATTTGCCATATTTTTTAAATCCAGCTCGCATAATATAATTAATATATTTCTTTAGATTATTCATTCCCATATTTGAGCATTGCCATGTCGATGGTGGCCAATGCGATACACTACTCCCTGAAGCTGGATCAGACCCAAAAGGCGCTGCTTCTCTCCTCCGTGTGGGATGTCAAGAATGTTGTCATCATTTGTAAGTTAAATATAAATAAATATACATATATAAATATGCATATTGCGAAAAAAATAATAGCACCACTTCGACGAACGAAAAAACATTCATTTGTTTTGGATTTTTTTCAAATATTGATTTTTAATATATTGTTTAGTGTTCACGCTATAAGTTAAAGTTAGTACTGCTCCTGAATTAGCACCACTTAACTGATGCATCAATGAGTCTTCTTACAATTCTTATAACTTAATCATAACTATTAATTAAACTTATCATTTTAAAAAAGATACATTTGAAAACATTTCCATTGCAAGTGTTGTGATTATTATTATCGTAACTAAACATATTATATTCAATTATAATTTTATATATTTTTACTTTTTTTTTAGCTGTTCACTGGCTTCTGCTGGCCTTTGGCATCTCCTCGTTGAATTATCATTATGCGTTGCTGTGTTTGGTGCCATTCCCGTCTCTTTTCTATATATTGACTGTACGGTTCACCGATCCGGGCGAGTTTCGTGAGATCGAGTCGCGCATTTGATCCGGCAATGTGCAGATGCAGATCTTTCATGCGCGTGGCGCTCGGCGTTCCACAGTTGTTATCTATGTGTAGTCGCCGTAATAATAATAATATATGTTTAAATTATTTACTCCAAAAATTCATCAATGTCGTCATCGTCTTTTTTTCGTTTTAATTATATTTCACATTAATTATACACATATAATAATATTTTAAATGTAAATCTTTCAGTTTATCCCCATATCTAAATTAATTTTTACACAATATATATATATATAACTTGAGATTGGGTATAAATATATATATATATTGAAATTTTGCACGCCACACGCTCTTTGTCTCTCTGTCTATATATGTATATATATATACAGATATATAATCGTATTCATATATCATACATCGCTAGGATATCTGTTTAGTAGCTTAAATCAATATCCATTCATAGAATACACATCGAGTTTAGTTTGATTGCTGGGGAGGATGCGGATGCTGATGCGGACGCTGATGAGCTGGGCTGCCTTTTTTTTTTTGCTATTATTTCAATTCAGTTCCTTAAATTGTGATCTGTTGTATTGATACTCGTAGTTGTTGTTGCTGATGTTGTGGTTGTTGTTGGTGAATTGTTGCGCTCTTCGAGAAATTTCAAGCGTCTCTTTCGCAACTCACTCAGCTCAGTGCTCTCCTCGTTGTCCAAATTTACGCAATTGTCTGCAGTGGATGGCATAACATCCACAGCCGCATCCACATCCACTTCATCATCATCCTCAGCGCCCAGATCCTCGATAGTAACTTTCTCAGAGACAACGCTACTCGGAGCAGGAACAGCAGAAGCACTGAGCTGATGTGCCGTCTGTTCCACTTTTGCTAGAGCTGCTCTCGATGTGCTTGGTTCATCATAGACAGGATTTGGACTGGAATTTACTGGAACTGCTACTGCTGCTGCTCCTGGTAGAGCAGTTACTGTTGTTGTTGCAGTTGGTGTCGTTGTTGCTGGTGGTGGCAAACGAGCCACCAGCAGCTGATACTGATGCATCAGCAGATTGGCCGAGTCAACCATTAGCGATATATTGCGCAGCATCTGAGAACATTAAACAAAAGTGAATTAATATTTTTCCAAAATTGTATTTAAGGAACACTCGCAAAAAAATCAAACTGAATTTTAAAAATTGCCATAGGGCAACTTTTCAAATTTCAGTGTGAGTTTTCCCCGAGTGCTGATAGCATATTGATACCTTTAAGCGTTCCTCAACATGCTGTCGCAGATTGCCTTCCATGGCGAGCAGTTCCTCTTCATTGAACCTGGTCATATCCAGTGGCATAGGGGGTGGCGGCACAACTGGAGGCGTAAAATAACCAAATGGAGACTGCATCATAAATGGTGAAAGCAAGGGCGGCGGCGGAGGCAGCCCAGCCAGATTGTGCAAGCCAGCTGCAAAGGTGAAAAACAGGTCAAATAAGTGGGGAATATAATATATATATAAACATAATTATGGTATTATAAAATAATATAATATTTACTAGCACCGCCGAATATGTCCGCAAAATTGGGCGCTCCAGCACTGCGTGCAACGGCGCCATTTGGACGTGCCAGATGTGGATCCAAGCCAGGCGGTGCAGCTGCTCCCGCAACGCCCGCTGCAGTTGCTAGAGCTTCTCCGGGCGCTGATCCAGCTGGAATCGCTCCAGGTGCTACTCCGGCTGCTCCAGGTACAGCTGCTCCTGCTGGCACAGCTCCCGCTCCGGCTCCACCCGGATTCGCTGCGTCATCAACTCGCGGCATGGCCATCGAATTGATGGCCGGCGTGCGAAGGATATTCAGGCGACAGGTGGGACACGTCTGCTGTCGCTGGAACCACGAGCGCAGACACGTCGTGTGGAAGATGTGGCCGCAGGGCAGCTTCTTCGAATGATTGACCATATCCTCGCGGCAAATGATGCATATATTATCAGACTGCCGCAGCTCCTCCGGCGTAGCATCCGGATACAATGTGTTCATATTGCGGATGGCGCGTCTCGACATGATCACATCGTTGAGCGCCTTGCGGAAGTTGCGGATGGTGAAGAACATGGGGCGGAAGACAAACATGGGCAGCGCATAAATCTTGGCCATAATCACCACAAACAGCAGATACAACACGACCTTAATCAGTCCAATTACCAACTCCGTGTAGAGCAGGAATACGGCCTTGTTCTCCCACGGCGTATCTGTCCGCATCTCGGCCGCATGCAGCACATATTTAATTGTTGTGCTCGCAATCACAGTCAACAGAATCGCATACTCAAAGCCAAACACCAACTGCACTGTTGGTCCACGCACCAGCGTCGAGTTATAGGCGTGCATGAGGAGCACATAATCGAGGATGCCCAACATGGTCAGCAGACTGCCAACGCGGATGTGAAACAGCCAGCCAAGCACAGGAGAACGCTCCATCTGTGAAAAACAGAAGACATTGAGTAAAGGGAAGAGAATTTAAAGTATTTAGCAATAATCTATTTCTAGACTTATGGTTTCTATGACAGCCTTATTATATATAAATATTTACTGCCTGCAGTAAATGCACCTAAGGAATGCTTTAACACTCACTTGAAAAAATAACAATGTGTTTTTGTTTTAAAAAATATGAATTACATAAAACTGGAAAGACTTTTGCCTTCCATTTAATTTTCTTTTTTTTTCAGAAATATATAAATTCTAAAACTAAAAAAATCCTTTTAAATTAATTTGTATAAATATTCAAACTAAAACTAAAAATAAATAATACGACCAATGACAAAAAGTTCGTGAAAGAATTCTTCTACTGAAAACCATATGAGAAAAACCAAAAAAATAAGAAATAAGAAATGTAAATAAAAAATGACATCTTGGTTTTTGGAAAACCACACGTTTCCATTTTAGAAATGTACTTTCAGAATAATCAGTTGATCGAATTTCTTAAATTAAATGCTATTTTCTTGTCAGAGTGTAGATTTGGATTTTTATAGCATAGATAAGATATGGCTACGAGCAGAATGGATGACCTTAATGAATTTTAAACCTATGAAATCAATTAAATTTTATTATTTGTGTAGATTAGGCTGAAGAAAATGGGAAGAATTGAATGGAAAGAACCGACTTGGAAGCTGAACAGATACATTAGAAAGGGATCCTCAAAGCACACTGCTAGAATAAGATTTCTTATGCCTTTGGGAAACATTTTTTAGCACGGAGAATAATCCAATATCCCTATTATAATAATACTATATATCGATATTTACTGGCTACAAGATGTATTCATCTAGATGTGATATCCAAATTTGGCATATATGAAAATATTTAATATATAAATAAAAAGTGGAAAGACCAGACAGCAGCACAGTTAAAACTGAAACTTAGTTATTAGTTAAAGATGTCTTCCAATAAGATTGTTTCTATGATAATCTTATAATATATAAATATTATGTGTCGCAAACAAGAAACAATGTTTCATCACAATTGGACTAGACAGCAAACAGATTTTGAATGTCTAAGCTATATTACAACGATAGATCCTCGACATCTTGACTAGAAATTGATAAGCTTTAAAGAGTACTCGATTTCTTGAGAAACTTACAAAATCGACGCGTTCCTCGGCGAGCCAATGGAATGATTTGAGAAATAGGAGAACAGTGAAGAGTGCAACAAATCGCGGATTGAAGTCATCGCGGAATACGGTAAATGCCAAACACGTCTCCGTCAAAGCGTACCAGAAGCGCTCCAGCAAATGCTCGAATTCAGCGGCGCGGAGCGTGCCCAAAAATATCTGCAAATACAAATACAACATTTAATTGTCTGTAAAAATAAAAGATAAGGTTTGACAAATTCACTGTAAATGAAATACCTTGCGCAATAGCTTGCCAAACATGAAGACAATCACAAAGAATTGTATGTAGATTACCTAGATTGATTAAAAATACATTTTGAGTGTATTATTTATATTTTTAATTATTATTTCTTTTTGGGTTAAGCTTACTGCCATGGATGCATTGGATTTGGTGATGTAGACGACGGCTGGGTAGAATTGTTGCTTTTGCAGATAGGCGTTGCCAATTACGGCGCTGGTCAGCGCCAGACAAACTGTCGAAATTACCAGCTGCATATTGTGGGAAGCACTGTCAGCCAATCGGCTGATCGACTCCAGAAAGATATTAATCTTAAATTATTTTGATGTCACTTTTGCGTTCGGTTCTTGTTTTTGTTTTTGTGGTTTGCCTTGTTTGACCAATTATCGAAGCGACATCGACACGATTATTTATTATTTTTTTTGACTATTCTCGCCCTGTGTATCTTACACATATATATATATATATTTATATATGTGTTCGTTTCGTTCTTTTTTCGCCTGTTTTTTTATTGTACACGTACACGAAGTCGTCAGCACGTAACGTAATGGCGTCCGACCATTCACAGGTTTATCATGCACGCAGAGTCAGCTGCTCGGCTAAATTCAGTGTGACCAGTATAAGTCTAGCATTCGAATGGCTAAGTACCTTACCAAATCGTTTTGTTTTTGGGTTAAAAATTGTAATTTAGTTTGTTCGAATAAGATCGGATGCTTTGCTTACTAATTGTATACAAATGAATTAAAAAATATAGGCCTGCTAGGCTGTGCATGCTAATTAAATGCGTCCAAAAAAACAATTTCAGTGGTATTTTGCAACTCCTGCTATAGCGCCTACGAGTATGCAGCGCAGTAGAACGATGATTAATCGATAAAGGTACTCGACCTATCTAATTTATGTCTGATTTTAAATTTGAGCACATGTGAAAAGAAAATTTTGACCAAATTCATGGAAGCGAAAGTTATTTTACCCAGACATTCGCTAAAAGGTCTGCAGCATTAGGCTGTGATTAGCGAATGAGCAGACCAAATTTAGCTACAATTAAGGCAATGTAAAATTACGCTTCTAATCACTAGTTGAGTATTAAAAGATGCCTGCTGCGCCTGGCAGGGTGTCTCTGGTCGATTAGTGTCTTTGGTTATGTGTTTTAACCCGTTTTGAACTTTTACTTTTTTGCGATGCCTTGAGAATCTCCAAATTTTGTCCATATGGCTATACACACTAGCTGTTGCCTGTCTGACTATTGCGCAAGTGCGAAACATCTGCCATGCTGTGCTGTGCTTTGCTTTGCTTTGCATAAGCTGAACTGAGTAAATATGTTGGCATCCAAAGGCTAAAGTTTGCACACAGTACGCAGAACCCACATCCGATGGACATGTCTTGCTGCTGGAATACCAGACAAACACACAGACAGACAGAGAGACAGACAAAGCCCGGTTCCAGTCAAATAGCCAAAGAGCCAGTCGCAGACAAGGCAAAACGTGTCGCGGCAATTTCCCAAACAATTTCTGCATTTCTATGCACCTTTGATTTTCACAGCATAATTTTTTTTTGGTATATACCCTGCACATGAAAAATATGTATGGGCTAGCTTTTGCATATTTCATATTTTATTTTTTTTAAGTAAAAATATAAAAATAAATTACGTTCTTTCTAAACACAATATGTAATCTGTAAGTTAAGGTGCAGAATATTTAACTTTCTCTTCGTTCTTTTTATTTCCAATATGTCAAAGTCGTATTTTATGTGACAATTTGAATATTTGTATGTTTCTACGTTAATTACTAAATAGTGAAATCGAATTAAGCGCATTTTTCCGGTTAACTTTCGAGACCAACTCGCTCATTGCCTGCCACCTTCCTACTTATTATTATTATTGTTATTACTATGCCAATATTAACTTTGAATTCCGTTTTGAAAGTTGAAAAACAGGTGTTTGTTTGAAATTATTATATTTTATACATTTTCCTTAAACATTTATACGAGAACGAAAGAATTTTATTCAATAGTATTTTAATTACGTTAAAATTTATTACTCTTCTGCGGGAAACAAGTTTTTTTCTTGCAGGGTACGTCCCAGTTACTCATCCCCACCTGGAGACCTCTTTCTTATTTTCCATGTTTTTTTTTGCCTAGTTTTGGCTTGCATTGCATATGCAATTTCACTTGCCGCAAGTTGAACAAACCACCCACCCACCTTCCCCCAGTTGCCAACAATGTATCTTGTTGCGGCTGGTTGCGAACTGGCTGCAACATGGACAACAACAACAGCAAACAGACAAACAACTCATCTGCCTTCAGTTGCCGGTTGCTAGTTGCCAGTTGCCAGTTGCCACGCTTGACTTACATAAAGAGCGATGAATAAAAACTTGTTTTCTTGTCTCTTTTTGAGGAAGACGTTTGTCGAGGCTGTTGCTACTGCAACACACTCTACTGCCACACGGGGGAGGGGGTTATCTCTTCTGCGTTGGCGCCTTATGTAATCAAGCGTCTGCAATTTTCAGCGCATTCATCTTCATCAGCAGCAATTACATCTTGCGATATTCTTGCCATTTGTCACATATTATTTGTTTTTCCTGCACAGCCATTTAAGCGCGATATCTGTGATTTTTTATGAGCTGCAATAAGTTAGTATGCAGCTTATCAGCCGTGCCATTTATTAATAAAGAATTAAATGGAATTAATTTAAATAATAAGTACATTAAGAAACTAACGTAAAAAACCCCCACAATTAGCAAATAATTGTAACTTCTACAATTTGGAAGCATTAAAAATTATTACATGAGCACAATAAACTGTCATCAACGTAAAAAGGTTCACAATAACCAAATAATTGCAATGGCTGATTCATTGCCAGATTTGTAACTTCGGTGATCTGGCAACATAAGGCTGGCTGCGCTTGAACGTTTCGTCATAAACTCTGGAATTAAATGAAATGGGAAATCGTAAAAACAACACATTTTAAATTATGGCTTGATTAATTAACAACAAATAACTTAAATAACTAAACCTTGCAGCTAAGCAATAGTAATCACAACAATAATAATAATTTAATTTTATCATTGATTGACGTGGGCGTCGCCCCTAAAATATATTTTGCAAGAAAAGCTTTATCAATTTGATGTATCAATTGGCAAAGAAAGACAAATTTACGCGGGTTTTTTGTTAGGCGTTGCCAACATTGTTTTTGTTTTGATTGCAAGTGTTTTTTCTTTGTTTTTGTTTTGTTATTGACAGCTGCCCCAATTAAAGTGTCATAACAATTACCAACGCACTCACACAGGCCCACACACACACACAGATAGACACGCATAGGCACACATAGATAATGAACAGCTACTTAAGCCGCCATTAAGCCGAGAAAATAGCAAAAATCAAAGCAACAAAAATAAAAAAATGGTTTCAACCAAATGTAAGTCATGATGCGGCTACGCTGACCTAGTGGACGTGTTAATGATGGATTTGACCAGATATAAACACAACACACATACAAAAGCATTTTGTGGCGTGCAATAAAGCATTTCATTAAAAATATATATAAAAAAAAACTTTAATTTACAAAAAAACAAGCGAAACAAATGCTTAAAAATAAAAAAACGCGTTAACAAAACACAAAAGCGTGTAAAAAAAATTTAAAAAATAAATAAAAAAAAGAGATAAAGAGCAAAAAAGGAGCTTAAAATAACAGCTAAAAAGCAGTCAATGCCAATCGGCTGCCCAAAAGCCAGCAATTTAGAATGCTGAATAAATATACAGCTTCGGTCAAAACAATAGAACTGCACGCATAAGTTTTGGAAAATGTTAAGAAAATATTTAAAAGATGGTTAAGAATTATAAACATCTGAAGATAAGTAAACATTAAAAGATGACATAAAGTCCTTAAATTTAAGCAACTTGAAGATTTGAAGAGTTTTCGTTTTGATCAGCACAAAATTAGTTATATATTTATTAATTGATTTGAATGGCAGCACTACTATTATTTTGACCGGCACTGTATGTATTAAAAATATAAAATATATGCACCTGATTGGATTCCTGACCCTATAACTACTACTCCAATTACACTTTGCAAGTAAAAAGAAATACAAGAAAATTGAAAAGGCAAAAATTAAGAGAATTACAAAATTGTAATTGTAGTTGAGAGAGAGGCCTTCACAAGGCATCCCTCAAGCCAAGTTGGCCACAATAAACCAAATTAAACGCCAAAGTGGCAGTGGCTCTAGCAACAGCAGTAACAGCTGTGGCAACAACACGCTAACTGATCAAAATAAGTGAAAAACTGAGTCAGAACATCCATAATTTTTATGCCGAATTTTATATGCCCAAGAAAATTGAATATTTTTGTATTTGGCAAACATAACTTTTTTATTTATTTCCTATTTGTACCCATCTCAGTTAGTGAAGACATAAAAATACAAAAATATATTGATTTTGATTGATAAGTTATTAATATTATATGCAAAATATTCGACTAAGTCGCAGCTCATCTCAAAATGGTAATATTCCCCTGATAGGGTATAGAAAAAAAAATAAAAACTGATTTAATGCGTTGTCATTGTTGGTCGACTTGAGTTAAGTTGAAGCTGCCTTCCGCTCTGCACCTCTGGTTGCTGTTGGCGTCGAGTGTTGACTTTCATCTCTTGTTGCCACCAAGATGCAAGAGTGTGTTTGGGGTCGGATCGTGCTGCTGTTGTCATTGCCCGACACGCAACGCGGCACGCAGCCAGCCGCAAAAGTCCTTCACTGTGAAGCGTGAAGGTTTCCAATGCGGAATATTACCCAGCATCAAACCCAAACCCAAAAATAACTCAAAACTCGAAATGCGAACAAATCAGCCTTGTTGCACTTTGCGAAAGTCGAATTGTGTGATGAGTGATGTACCCCAACAACTTTAAATAAAGCCCATTTACAACAATTTAGGGGGCACTTGTGGCAGCTTTGATTGAAATTGGTATTCGGTGTCATTTTCAGCTGTTGCTCGACTTTATTTGTTACTTTCGGGTTTGTTTCTTTTGCCTGTCTGCTTGCGGTCGAAAGACCACTTCAAAATCATGTTTCTTTTTGCTGTTGACATAATACGCACAACTCCAACGACAAACAATCATAAATTACGTATACACCTCCTCAGCCCATTCAGTTCAAAATAAATACAACAACAGAAGATGTAAAGAAATAAATTATGGAAAAATCTATTTATTATGATGATGCATTTTGCATTTTTAAAGAAACTCATTTCATAAAATAAATAAACAAATATTGTAAATTTAAAAATAAATAAATCTATTTGAGTTGTTAATTAAGCAATCGTTTTTATTAAAAGTTTTACAGTCTAAGCTTGAAAGAAGCTCTTTTTTTATTACTGACTGCATAAGAGATCTATTAACATGCGAGCGAAGACACGATCCACTGAGCATAGGACAAATATAGTATAATAAATATAATAATAAAAAGACGGACACTCGAACCACTAGGTTTACAATTAGTATACTTCTACTTAAAGTATTGTATGATCAGTTGTTTGGGTCTTCACGCAATTATTAGCCTAATTAATTATCCCACTTAGGAAGTTGCACTTGAGATTTTATCCGCTTATCGCAGACAAACCAACAAAATTTGCGCAATTCCGGCCAATAAACCTGCACATATTGCATTTTGGGAAGTAATTCATTAACGCCGTTGTCTATTTGCAGTGTACAATGAACTGACAGTATTTAACGAAATCGCACAATAACCTGATCTTAAGATTAAATTAGCCCGCAGAAACCTAATGAAATTCTCATAAAATGAAATATATATTTATTCTTGTTGCTGCTTGACTGCTGCAACACTGCAAATACTGTAAGTGCAGAGACGTACGTATATTTATAACAATGAGTCATTGTCCGACACTAGCTTGCGTGTTATATCACCAAGGGAAGACCCAAAGCCAAAGCGCCATGTGAAAGAAACTTAAAAATGAGACATAAAGCGCCAAACTGAGAGTGCGAACGTGAAGTGAAACAAATGCTTGAATTACGAATCAAGCCAAATTCACAGTAAGACAGACATACATGTGTATGTATGTTTATCGTTATTATGTTTTGTTGCTTCTTTCGTTTAACAATTACAATTTTTACTCGCAATTTAATTGCAACTCCTTGGGAATTCGGCCACCTTTGATTATATGTCTCGCTGAAATAAATCTGAAAGAGCGCCCTACTGCTCCACATGGAAATTACATACAGTATGTCAAAAAAGTGTTTGGACACATTTTTGATTATGTTAAATGGTGTTTTTAAAACTAGTTATAACAATAATTATTTTTGCCATTTTTTATGCAAAAGATAAAAGAAAAGTTTAATTTGTTCCTGGGACCAAATACTTTCTCAACCAACTCTATGTAAGTAGGTATGTGAAGTATAGCTCTTTTCCAGCTACCGAATTGCGTAATCCGTGCCCAAGGTGCGAAATTTTGGCTACATTTTGTGTTATATTTTGTGCCTTCACTTGGCTTGTTTTATGGACCATAAAAACTCGTTAAGTTTGGCAGACAAAATACCACACAATTAGTTCGAGCACTGCTTAATTAATGAATTATTAAATCAAAATAAAATGTTTATTTTTCTTGATTGTATTTAAATATTTGCTCATCTGACATTTGTTCATTGGTTTTTCCTTTGAAAATCGAATGTTTGGCCAAAATGACTTCCTGGTCAATCGCAAAAATGTCGAAAGACAAAAAAAAGCAAAAAAAAAATCGTGAATCGAGGAAAGTGCCAAAGAAATCTTTTTTCTTTTCGATTGCAACTAAAATTGTTAGCGACATTTTTATTTTTCTTAGTTTTTTTTTTCTTATTTTTGGATTTTTCATTTACATTTAAGCCAATGGGTAAATAGGGTATAATGGTTCTGTGAAAATCTTTGTAACAAGCAGAAAGAAGCAAATCCAACCCCATAAAGTGTAAATATTCTTCATCAGCATTAATAATCAAGTCAATTTAGCCAAGTCTGACCATCTATATTAACAATCTATTATCTATAATATCTGATACAGAAAGAGACTTTAATTTTGGCATATAGGTTTCCATATACAACGCGCAGATCAATTTATCTATAATTGCGCCCGTTGCGGAACTCTCAACATAGAACGAAATAAATGAAAATTATAAATAAATAAAACATAGGTATGAGGAATGCGTAATATGTAATATTTCCTTTTTCAACACTACAAAATTTTAAGATAGCATTTTTCACAGCTGTCGGCAAGGTATATGGTAGCCGACTAGAGCACTCTTACATGGTTCCCCTTTTTGTTTTTGTTTTATTTTTTCTTTATGGTGGGAAACGCGAGGCGACGCTTGCAATTGGAGTTGTGGATGTTGGACGTTGGCCGCAGGTCGTCCGCCAAACAAGTCTTCACTGAAGATGAAGGTACACAAGCTAAAACAACAACACCAACTTAGTGTATGCTTATGTTTGTGTGTGTGTGTGTGCTGCTGATGATCGTTAGCGTACAACGGTAACGTTAGTTGCGCATAAAGAGAAGATGAAGAGTTGCCGATAATGATGTTTGGCACGACGAAGCCACTGTAACTGACGCCGTTTTAGATGGAAGAGAGGGGGCAGAAGCCACTGAAACCGAAAGTGTTGGGGGTAATAGTGGAGAGTGGGGAGGTTAGACATCGTACTTTAGCAGAAAAGAAGACGAAGAGTTGACAATAATGATGTTTAACCCGACGAAGTCACTGCAAACGCTGCCGATAGTTAACAGTGTGTGAGGAAGAGCGACAGAGAGGTAGAAGAAGAGTGAGAGGGGAAGAGTCTTCGTCGTGGTGCCGAGGAGTATAAAGAGGGCCTGTTGGGCATTTTGGAATGCATTCAGTCGCTGGCTCCCCACTCGAAAGCAACTAAATTTTATTTACCTTATAATTTTTTCAAATTTTTATTACTTCTTCTCCCCTACACACCACACACATACACACAAGCACACACACATACGGCAATGAACTCCTTCTCAGTGGTAAGTTAAACTACAATAAGGATTACAGTGGATAAATCAGTGGATTACAACACCCTCAACACCCTCTTTCTCTCCACCTTTCCACTCTCTGTCCCCCCTTCTTCATACAGTTCTTGGTATTTGCGTTGGCTGCTTTGGCCGCAGCTGAGCCACCATCGGGCTATAATTATCCACGTGGCGGCGGCAGCGGTGGCGGCGGATTCGGCGGCGGCTTTGGCGGTGGTTTTGGCGGTGGCGGCGGTGGCGGCGGCGGCGGTGGGTTCCAGGCCGTCAGCGGTGGCTTCCAGACGTCGGAAGGTCAAAATGTAGATCCTCAGCTGCTGGAGCAAGTGCGTCAGATCCTGCTTAATGAGGAGAGCAAACTGGGCGGCGGTGGAGGAGGAGGCGGCGGTGGTGGTGGCGGCGGCGGTGGCTACCCCTCCAACAAATACGGTCCACCCTCGACGAGCTATGGTGCGCCTGGTGGCGGCGGCGGTGGACGCGTTGTTGGCATCGATTTGGAGGGTGTGCGACAAGCCATCCAAGTGGCTCAATTCGTGCAGCAGAGCACACAGTCGGGAGGTGGAGGCGGTGGCTATCCCAGTGGCCCATCGCAGCCCGGTGGCAGCTACGGTGTGCCCTACTAAGCCAACTAATTTTGTGCTGTACAAAAAAAGAGGACAACAAAAAAAATTACCAATTTGAACTGACGACAACAACAAAAAGAAGAACAACAATTAACTGAAATCGATACAGGAATTTTGATGGAATTTTTCCATATCAAAAGGATAGAAACTAGGGATGCCCCAAATCCCAATTCTGAGTTCGAGACTTGTGTGACTTGTGGCATGAGCCTAATCTCCCCCGAAACCTCTCTGCCCTTCCTCTCTTCAGACTCAGTGACTGTAATTTCTAAAAAAAACACTTTTCTATCTTCTCACTTTTTGAACTGAAATTTTTGTTTTTGTTTTTTTGTACATAGTTTTCAAAACAAAAACATACAAAATTACCGTCCCCCCCTCAAAAAAAAAACAGTGTTATAACGCATTATTAGCTTGTAAGTGTTTTTATTTTTATGAAACAAACAAAGAAACAACAAAAAAAATATGAAAATAATAAAAAAAATAGTAAATTTTGTCACCGTTAAAAAAACATCTGCTTTTTATTTTACAACAAAAAAATGGGCTTTATTGTATAAAAAATATTAAGTTATAAAATGTTTTCTTCTTATATTATTGAATTAAAAATAATAATAGAAGTAATGTTTATAAGAAAAATAGAATTTTCAAATAGTATATATAAAATAAAAATATTAAAAATTACATGGGTAAGTTTACTATCCCAAAAAAAAAAAACAGTTATAATTAATATAATTTTACTGAGGAATGCTTACTACCAAAACAAAAACAAAATTTTAGAAACAATGTGTTCTTATTCTATTTTTCATTTATTTTTGAAGTAAAAATAAATGAATAATAAAAGTGTAGAATTCCTTAATGTTTTTTTTTTTAAACATATTGCTTTTGTATATTTGTTGTTATTATTTTATTAGCTAGTTGACCCACTAAACACTTAAAGCAACATTCTAAAAGCAGTTCATCTGCTTATTTGACATTAAATAAAATTTCAACTGAAATTCTCATTGATGTTGCATGACTTCAACATCAACTCGACATGTGGACTACAAACGCTCAACTTGGCAAAATCCTTTCACTTTTTCACAAGTCAAACAAGCTGACTTGTAGAGCTCTCTCATAGATAATAAAGATCAGCCAAAACGGAGATGTGCTTAGTTTTTTTTTTTAAATCTCAAGTCTCAAGTGAGGCGCTCATTAATGAGTCGATTGCGTCAGTTGCAGCTGAGGCGATTGGACCTGGGGTTTGGGGATTGGGACACAAGGCAGAGCCAGCAGCTGCTGACCATTAACCACATATTATTGCCAATGGTTTGCTGTGAGAAACAACTGTTGCTCCACTCGGAGAAAACATTACCATGAGACTCACAAAAATTTCTTTCAGAAAGTATATTTTTAAAAAACCCCACTTTTCATTTCTTAATTTCAGATTAGATTTATTTTCGCCCCCAGCATCCGTGCTAAACATTTGTGTAGATTTCAGCGTTGTTTTCACTATGACGATTTTATTTTTTTAAGTGTATCACAACAAGCGGCACAATGACTTCACAACAAGATTTCAGCATCATTAAATATTTTTTAACTAAGCAGAGTGTTTTTGTTTTAAGTAATGAAATGTGTATGCATTGCGCATCTGAATGGTTTTACTGATGAGTAAAATATATTGCAGCAAAAACATTTAAAATATCACAACCTAAATCTAGTAGAAATATGTCTTGTATTAATTTTATTTTGATCATTAGCAATAAAAGGAGTTAAATCATTCTTGCCAAAAGTGTCTGGCTTTACTAGCATTACTTTATTTTTAATGCCTATAAAAAGTTTACTGCTTTTGTTAATATTGCGATAATATTTTATTTAATGCGTATTTAATATAGTTGCAAAAAAAAAACAGTTTAAAATTCTTTTTTAAATTTTCAAAAGAGTATATAATGTAATAAATAAAATAAAACAAGCTTCCTATTGAATATCAAATTTTTTTTTTATTATTTTATTATTCAATTGTAAACATTAAACAGGCGCCTCGTTGTTCCAACGTGTTGTGCGATATCATTGTGAGATGCCTAAAGACACCTAAAACAATGAATGATTTGAGGCAAAAGGAGCCGAGTCAGCATTGCTGGCGCTTATCAGGCGAGATTGTTTAGTTTGATAATGCCATAATTAAGATAAGAACATATATTATCAAGTCGATAGCCAAGAAAGCCTAAAAATATCACAGATAAAACTCAAGTGAAAAATTCTGATATAAAAGAGCATCACAGCTGCCGGGACGAGATCAATCGTGATTTACTTACCGCAACGTGCATGTGAAATATATCTCTTAATTCCCATATATATATATATAGATACTATATATATATACTCTCGAAAATGTCGGGTCTGCTTAATGCCACGGCTCAGGCCGCCCCGCAGTTTACGTTCCAAACCACGGATTATATTGTGTTTTCATTTATGCTCAGTATTTCCGCTGGCATCGGGGTTTATTTCGGATTCTTTGCCAAGGGCAATGACACCACGGAGGAGTATCTGATGGGTGGCAAACGGATGAAGACTATACCGATTGCCATTTCGCTGGTGGCCAGTCAATTGTCTGCCATCTCCATTATGACAGTGCCGGCAGAGATGTACGCTTTTGGCGTTACCTGGACATTTCAAATAGTCAGCATGATTGTGGTTATTCCGATTCTTAACTATGTCATAATCCCCGTCTTCTACAACAACAATATTACCAATTGCTATGAGGTGGGCAAAGTGTGATTTATTTAAATATTCCGTATAAATTTTAGTTTGGTTTATTTTTTTTTTAGTATTTGGAATTGCGTTTTAATCGCGCCACGCGTAAATTGCAAACTTTTGTATTTGTGATTCAATTGTTTTTTATGCTGCCGATTTTTATATTTTTGCCCTCATTGGCTTTTGCACAGGGTAAGTTTGGCATTAACAACGTCACTCTACACTGTGAAAAACACTTTTCTTGATTTTTTTTTCGGCTACAAATCTTTTTTCTCTCACAGTTACCGGATACAATGTGCATGTTATCAATACAATTGTTTGCTCCATTTGCGTTTTCTACACTATGATTGTAAGTCTAATCTTATCCATAAATAAATAAATATATATTAATAGACACCTTAAACTAATTAATTTTTAGGGCGGCATTAAAGCCGTTGTTTGGACAGATGTGATTCAAGCAGCCATTATGGTCTTCTCGGTGATCATGGTGGGAATTATAGGTGTCTATCGAGTCGGTGGAATATCCAAGGTATTCCGCATTGCTGACGAAGGTGGTCGACTCGACATAGAGTAAGTACTCAAAGTAAATTAATATAGTTCCATTTTGGGACCAGAAAAAATCAGTCAATAATTTAGAAAAACGTTATATTTCCATTACGCAATGAATTTTTTACTTAAAGAATCTTTATTTGTATTTATATTAAAGTAAAATTGTATAAGTTTGGTTAAATAGAGATCGTTAATTTGGAGATGCTCAGCTGTATTTTTTTTTCAATAACATATTTTGATATTATTTATATGAGTATATACATTAAATGTGTTTCCCTGGATTACAATTATATGTATAATAACTTTAAATTATTTTTATTGCAATTCTATAAAAATATTTATAAATTTTATTGAATAGATAGTCGCGTATATATATAAAAATGTAGTTTAATAGAGATCAAGTTAAAGAAGACTTTCTGTATGTTTATTAAGTATAAATCATTTTAATTTAAAATCCGTAAAAATATATTTTAAATAGAGATCGTCGAGCTAAGAAAGCTCAGATTTCTAATTTTTACTAGGTAAATAGATCGATCGTTGAAATAGAAAAGTTTAACTCTGTTTGTGTGCTGATTCTAATTTCAACTTTAAATATTTTTCTTTACCTACAGCTATACCTTTGACCTGAAATCACGTAACACATTGTGGAATGTGTTTGGCACGGCTATTATTGCCTGGACGAGTTATGTGGGCCTCAATCAGAGCTGTGTGCAACGGATCGTTTCACTTCCCTCACTGGGACATGCTCGAAGGTAAGCCCAGTCTCATAATCCCAACTCGAATATCTGTGTAACCAAATCCAATTTCATTCACAGAGCTCTGGTGTTGTTTGGCTTGGGTTTCACGCTCGTCATGGGCTTCAATTGCTTCACGGGAATTGTGATGTATGCTCGTTACCACGATTGTGATCCTCTCTCTTTTGGCCAGGTTAGCAAACTGGATAAAATGATGCCATATTTCGTGCAGGACATTGTTGGTCATTTGACAGGATTGCCGGGCATTTTTATTTCTTGCGTTTTTAGCGCTGCTCTCAGCACACTCTCGGCCAGCATTAATGCACTCAGCGGCATTGTTTATTTTGACTATATCAAACCCCATATCAGACACACCGAACACAAGGCCAATATCATTATGAAGCTGTTTGTATTCTTCGCGGGCATCTATTGCATCTTTGGCGGCATCTTTGTGGAGCAATTCAACTCCATCTTGCAGATCTGCTTTTCCATTGGAGGCGTCAGTTTTGGCTCCATAGTCGGCGTGTTTTTACTGGGCATGCTGGTGCCCAGAGCGCATGGTCGGGTATGTATTTAATACACTCAGAAAAACATATATTTGATTTATTTTCTCTAAATTTCGAAAATTCCAAAACTTAAATTTTTTGGCTCTTTACAGGCGGCTGTAGTTAGTATCCTGGTGAGCATTGCCTGCATGACCTTCATAATGGTGGCCAGTTTTGGGCGTAATCATTATGCCACACTGCCCATAAGCACCGTCAACTGTCCGGCTCTGAATGCCACCCAAACAACAACGACAACAACCACAACAATACCTTATCCAGTGTCTGATGCACCAGCCAATGTTGAATCTTTGCCAGATTCAAGTTTCAGTCTGTTGGACATGTCCTTCAATTGGTACTGTGTAATTGGCTTTGTCATCACCTGGGTGTTGGGCATAACTTTAAGTTATGTCACAAAACCGGCGTCAGACTCCAAGCTGAATCCCAGTCTCCTTTCACCGATAATCAAGCCATTTGTCAGCTACTCACCTGCGTCTGGAGTTGAGTTGCCCGAGTTGACAATCGACGAGCAAAAAGATAAAATTATCCATTGAAGACTGTTCGTGTAAAATAGGAGCTATTACCCAAAAGTCATTAACATTAATTAGTAAACATTAAAACAGTGATAAAGCGTATAAAACACTTAAATCTCACAAATATTTTGCCAACTGTAATTTAGATAAATTTAGTTATAGTTGAACAGCTATGTCGGATCTTATCTTAACCGTTAACGCTGACGCACTTGTCAGAATATGTCAAATAATAATAATAGTCTGCTCTTTAATTTCACAAGTCATCGTTTCTTATCGCAGTGGTTCAAATATTTGAAGAGAGCACTTTCAATTGTATATGGGGTCTGTCAGATGACACGCAACATCCAAAGGTGTTCGGTTTTAACACTTTTGGATTCACAAAAAATAAATAACTTGATTTTAATATATTATGTTTATTATAGAACAACATCAAATATATACACTTAAAACAAAATAATTATTTGATGTTTAACATATAAAACAAAATGATAACAAAAATATGTTCAAGACTATCTACAATATTAATTTATTTGTAAAAAAAATAATAAATAAAAGCATATGAAATTAAAATTAAAAAAAAAATATGTATACGTCTGGGGTATGAAAAGGATTGTTGTCTGATGCCAGCATCCAAGTATATCATTACGTATAATGTAAAAAAGTCGTTTTACAATTATGCTCTGTGCATCGGCCGCAATTCGAATTTGTTTACCACCAAAGGAATATCTCCAAGGAGGCAAGAAAATGAAAACACTGCCGATAGCCATATCCTTGATGGCAATGTGCGTTTTAATCGGAATTGCAAATTGTGAAAGTGAATCTGAAAGTGATAAGAAATGAGGCCAGAAATACTGTGCAATACTCTAATATCAGTGCTGGCCCCGGAAAATGGTTATCTGTCGTCAACCTTACCAATTAAATTGCTCTAGTTTTTAAATTTTCTTGGCTTTTCAGTTGGGCAGCAAACCGGATAAAATAATGGCCTTCTTTATACAGGATATAATTGGCAATCCACCTGGCTTGCCGGGTTTATTCATCTCGTGTGTCTTCAGCTCCTCGCTGAGCACTCTCTCCGCCAATCTGAACTTCTTAACTGGTGTGTTTTATTTTGATTATAATAAGTCCTTCATTCGACACACGGATGCAAGGGCGAACGCAACGATGAAGATGAGCATTATGGGAATTGGTTGCTATTGCATCGCTGTGGACGTTTATAATGAGCTGCATTTGCAAACCAGATGCGAAGCAGGCACTTTTCTCGCCCCTTGTTCGAAAATATCTGAACTTGAAGTCAGAACCGGATTTCGAAGAGTTGCCCCTGTAGGGAGCACCGCTGAAAGATAAAGAACCGTCTGAGAATACGATATATATTATCAAAATAGATAATACCAATAATAATGCGACAACAGATCGTTAAAATATTTTAGATGAATGTAATTTTGAACAATTTTTGGCTGACTCAATTTCCTATTAAAACAACTACTACAAAAGTTCTCTATTGCGATTAAGTTAATTCTTAAGATATATGAAAATATTTACCTATATATATATAAATATATAAATAAATATAAAAATTTATAAATTCGAAGACGATGGCGATAAATAAAAAAAAAATATTATTTTTAAGTTTTTTATATTTAATTTCATGCGTATTGAGTATAGCTAAGAAGGATATCAAACTAGATTGCTTTAGATGTTGTGTGAGATTTATTCACTTTATTTCTAATATGATGGCTTAAAATGTGATTATTAATTTTATTTTATTTGAATTGAAATGTAGCCTAGTGGTCAAAATCATTTTCTACAAGTAGACAACAGATACTCACAGCTGTGATCAATGCTGATGTTGATATTGCGAGTGTTTCCCATTCTGTTAAAGCTGTTACATTTCATCGACATACCGATCGAGCGGTCGATTACCAACACGCCTTTATCGATCGCTCAACCACCACACTGCCTTATCGTCGGCCAGCACTCCTTTATCGATTCGACGATCGCCAGCACTCTTCTATCGGTTGCTCAACGGCAGCCATGAGTCATTCAAATTTGGCTACACTGTGCATGATCTGTGGGCCAGAAAATGTGCTTGTCACTCACAGATTAGATAAATAAGCTGAAAAATACTAATACTAAGCATCAATTGCATAGGCTTTTATCATGCGTCATGTTTGTTAAGGCTCCCAAAAATAGGCAATAAATTAAATTAAATTACACACGTATGAAGGAAAGCCATAGGAAAAATACGTAGATAATAAGTCTATGATATGGGTCATTAACTTTTACAACTTCAACGAGTAATAGATATGACAGACACAACAATGATAAGCAACATTTGATCGCTACTTAAGTTCAAAATCAGATTGCAATATGGTTCAGTAGGTGTGCTGACAGCATCCGAAAGTGATCTTAAAGAGAATACAAATTTTAAGGAATATTAACTGTGATTACAACTACAAATATGGCAACTACAGTGGAGGATCTGAGATTTGGATTGACCGATTATAGTGTCTTCGTACTCATGTTGAGCATATCGGCCAGCATTGGAATCTATTTTGGCTTCTTTGCCAAGGCCAAAAATACTACAGACGAATATTTGCGCGGTGGAAAAAAGATGCAGACAATTCCCATTGCCATCTCATTGGTATCCAGGTGGGTTGTTATCATCACAGACAGCACAAAATCTCGTCGGTTGATCTTATCTTTTTATAACCAACATGTGCAGCATTTCGGCATAAAGCCGAGCCCCCTCTCTTATTTTATACAAATATATATATAAATCCTGATACTATTCGAGGTTTTATATTTGTAACTAAAATACTATGTGGTGAAATCAATGCAAATTTATTTCTTTATTCACAATTATTAATATTATTATTATTATCGTTATTATTATTATTTTAATTTTATTATTAATATAATTATCATACTAATATTATTTTTTCTTACTAAATTTTACTAAACGTTTTACTTCTAAAGATTCTTTTCATAAACCATTTAGAGTTTCTGTCATGATAAAAATATACTTTTTCAACAAATTCAGAGTTCTTTATTTATATCATCAACAACTAAATTTTGTTGTCTAATTAGGTACATTTTTTTGTCAATTCAGGCAACCAACTTTGAAGCAGTTTGCATTTAAACATTATTTTTTATTCATTCATTGCTTGTATTATTTTGTGGCTACTAACATTAGTTGACTTAGTATAAATCAACAATATTTTCATTCATTTTTAGTCAGCTTTCTGGTGTTGCAATCATGTCGATTCCAGCTGAGAATTATGCTTTCGGCTTTAACTTTATATTCGCTGTGCTAGCCATGATTCCCACAGTGCCCATATTAATATATGTCATTGTGCCCGTCTTCTACGACAACAACGTTGTCAATTGTTATGAGGTAAGTTGGGATAGAAAAATCTACATTTTAGAAATCCACAATAATAAATCTAATAAGTGAAATTGCAAACATGATTCTTGTAAAATATTAATGAAAATCAGGGCTATTTTTTCTTTATGTGATATATAACAATATTTAAACAACATTTACTACTTGTAGTATCTGGAAATGCGTTTCAACAAACGCACTCGGCAATTGGTGACCTTGACTTTTGTGGTGAATCAGTTTTTAATGCTGCCCGTTTATATGTTTATACCCGCCTTGGCCTTTTCACAGGGTATGCAGAACTCATCATTTGATTGCTCATTTTAGATATTATAAATAAAAAATAAATAATATATACGTTATTACAGTGACTGGCATGAATATTCACACCATCAACATAATCGTGTCATCGATTTGCGTTTTCTACACCATGTTGGGTGGCATTAAGACGGTGGTTTGGACGGATGTGGTGCAGGCTGGCGTTATGCTGCTCTCAGTGGTTATGGTGGCTGTCTTGGGCACCATGCACGCCGGTGGCCTCAGCAATGTCCTTGACTATGGCAAACAAGGTGGTCGTCTTGACTTCGAGTATGTCTGAACACAACTGATCGGAGGCGATCCTTTTGTTAACATTTTTACTTAATTTATAATAGTTTTCGATTGGATCCGAGACTGCGCTCCACTGTCTGGAGCAACATAATCAGTGGAATGCTGCTCTGGAC
Source organism: Drosophila fungiperda (assembly GCA_035042345.1). NCBI lineage: Eukaryota > Metazoa > Arthropoda > Insecta > Diptera > Drosophilidae > Drosophila > Drosophila fungiperda. The sequence goes on from JAWNLM010000205.1 coordinate 106,638, forward strand.
GGGCAAGATTGGACTCGATCAGAGCTGTGTGCAGCGGATTGTCTCCCTGCCTTCCTATGCACATGCCAAAAAGTAAGCAAATCTTGTATATTCAACTACAAATTACTCATAAGCTGTTGAGAAATATTGTGGTTGATATTGTAGTACAATTTATTTCTGAATTTTATTTACAAAAAATTAGTTGAATAGTTCAAAAAGAATAATAATGGCACAAATGGCGATATCTTAGTGAAAATTATGTCTCGATTCAAAATTATGCCAACTTATTCCGAGTCTCAATATCCCTATTTATCCCTAGGAGATATGTTAAATTTACAGTTATAAAGCTGGCTTAAATTTAAACAATCTACGATTTAGTATTACAAAAATCTTAACAATGGATGGAAACCAATATCTGAGAGAAAAAATACATAATTAACAGAATGAAAAAAGCCATAAAAAAACAAGCTCATTGAAAAATTTAAAAAAAAAATTCTCCGACTATAATACCGTTTTATTTTTAAGTGTAGTGATAACAATATAATAATACTTTGTATACTTATCATTCTGAAACAGATCTATCATCGTGGCGGGCTTTGGATTTGTGATTATAATGTTCTTAACCGCTTTCTCCGGCATCATAATGTTTGCGCGATATTCCGGATGTGATCCGATGTTGGCAGGCGTAAGTTTTTCCCCCTTTAATATTTATGCGGATTTAATATGTGATTTTCATCGCTTTGCAGTTGGTCAGCAAACCGGACAAAATGATGCCCTTCTTCATACAGGATATAATGGGAAATTTGGCCGGCATGCCGGGTTTGTTCATCTCGTGTGTGTTCAGTGCATCGATGAGTTCCCTCTCCGCCAATCTCAATTCGCTGGCTGGCGTTGTCTACTTCGATTACATTAAGCCACACATCCGGCACACGGAGGCCCGGGCGAATGGTTGTATGAAATTGGTCATCATTGGGATGGGTGGTTTTTGCATTTTTGGTGGTTTTGTGGTACAACACTTCGGCTCCATCATGCAAACAGTGTGGACAATAACGGGCATAAATACGGGCGCTGTTGTCGGCATATTTCTACTCGGCATGTTTGTGCCTCGCGTCAATGGTAAGGTGGCAATGACGAGCATTTTGTTCAGTGTACTCCTCATGCTCTGGATCATAATCAACGCCCAGTTCAATCTAAAGGCGGGCCTCATCAAATACGATGTGTTGCCAAATTCCTTGGATCAGTGCGAGGCACGCGGATTGGATACCATTCTCAATGCCATGTAAGTGCTACAAATGATATTTTAGAAATATTTGTTGAGTTAAGCGTCGACAAGCGTCATAGATAAGCAAAACGGAGTCTTGTGACACTTTAAATGTTATCTATAAATATTTACATAAATTATTTATTTGACTTACTTTCAGCAATAACACAACAACTACAACAATGATGACGCCGGCTCATCTGACACCAGCAAAAGTGACAACTGCGTTTGGCAGCAATCGGGAGTTTTCCATCTACGATATAACATTTTATTGGTACAAAGCGTTGGGTGCATTTCTCATCTTTGTGTGGGCAGTGCCCATGAGCTATGTGTGGCGCATGGATAAGGGGGAGCAACAGAAACAGAATCCCAAATTGTATTCACCATTTGTGCGCAATATGCTGAGTCCAGCGGTCGAGAAGGAAATGGAGGAGTTGCCGCTGCAGGGGCAACAAACTAAAAATGGTTTTGCATAGTTTGGTTTAAGCTTAGTTCTCATTTAGCATACGATAATAAATCATTCAATTTAAGTCAACGTTTTTATCTCTCTTTTGCATTTTTAAAAGATTTTATTTACAAAAGAATATTTTAAATGAAGAATTTCTTACACAGAAAGTTATCCAGCTACTTACAAAAAACGGTTTCAAATATTTTGTAAAAAAAAGAGTTCCAAAATGTTTTTTACCCTCTCGTTTTGTTGTTTTTTTTTTGTTTTCTTTTTTTTCTTAGCATTTTTCATTGAAAAACATTACAGTACTATTCGTTATTTAGTTAAGATCGTCTGGAAAAGATTCCTTTTCTTGTTTTGCTTTGTATTTTTGTTGATTTATGTTTGCACGGAATACAATTGATGCGTAATTTGATATACAATTTGATTGGGTTCAGTTTTCAAAATTAAAAAAAACTCTCGCTATAAACTAAATGCCAGTTTTCAGAATTGAAATAAAAAATAAAAAAATAATAGATGGGAAGATATATATAATTAATATGTTAGTTAATTTGTTTTTGTTTATATATGCCTACTTATATATAATATATTTAAATTTTCTTGAACTACGCATCAATTTGTTAAAAAATCTTTTCTTATTGTTGTTTTTGAGTGTTTGACAAAATGAATTTTTGTGTGTGGACTTTTAAAATTAGGGGCTTGCATTAATGATTATGTTTCTTATAATTTAAAAACATCTACTTTATATACATTGCTCAATAATGTATTTTGGTTTTTTTTGTTTTGTTTTTTTTTTTAGTTTCCAATTTTAATTAAATTTACACATACATATTATTTATAGTGTTAATGCTTTTAACAATGTGTCTGTATTTGTGTGTGTGTGTGTTTATTTTGGGGATTGTTGTTGGCGGGTGGTTTAGAGCTATGTGTTTTGATACAATTATAATTATGATTTATATTATTATTATTAATATATTGCGCACACAGAATCAGCGTTAAAAATCCAACAGCAAAGACTGGAGAATGAATTCTTCACGAATTACAAATTTTGCTTTGTTTTGAGAATAAAAGAAACGGCTTTTGAAACTGTGTTTTTCACATGCGGCGCGATCCACTTTTAGTTTAATTTTGTTTTTGTTGTTTTTAGGATATTCCAAAAATATTTTACGGCATTTTTGTATCGAATCGAAGTCGAAGTCATCGATCTATAGTTATTGATTTTCATCATCATCATCACCACCATCATTATCATCTGCATCTGCATCGGCGTCTCTTCTTCATCATCTATATACGCTGATTAATTGCAGGCCTGCGGCGTTGCATGATTTTCACCATCATCTGTGGCATTATTAACAATCTTCGGTTCACCTGTTGAAGATAGTTAAATATTAATTTATTATATTTATTTATTTATTCATGTCAGTCAACACGTAATAATTTGATTTCAGCATTATAGGCTATATATATACTAAACACCACCACTCACCATTCTCATTGTGCTCGGAAGACTTGTTCTCGCAGTTCGGCGTCTGCGGCTCTTTCACAACTGCTTCTGGTACTGCTGATGCTGCTGTTGCCTGGATTGATTCTGATTCGGTGGATTCCACAGCTGGATTTACAACTGTTGCAACAACTGGTTTGCTGACATCGTTGCTGTCAGGTGCTTCAACTGCAACCACAACTTCTTCCTTGTTCTCTCTTGCATTTGCCTGCTTTTCGGGCACAGCCTCTTTCAGCTCCACAACCGGCTGCTCCACCGTCTTCTCCTTCACCTGCTCCCCCGCCAGCTCCACCACCTCTTCCTCCTTATTGCTGCTTGCTGGCGCTGCTTCTGCGGAATCGGAGCTGCTCTTTGTACTTGAATCGACTTCCATGGGTTCCGGACTTGGCTGCTTTGCAGGTAGAACTGGAGCAGGGACTGGGGGAGGTGCTGAAGATGGAGTTGGGGCTGGAGCTGGAGTTGCATCTGGAGTTGGAGCAGGAGCTGTAACTGAAGCTGTAATTGAGGTTGGAGCTATAACTGATTCTGGCTCCTCTTTATGCTCCTTTCCCTGTTGCTCCTTTTGCTGTCGCTCCTTTCCCTGTTGCTCCTTTGCTTTATTTTCCACTACGACAACTTCTGAGCTAGCAGATGCGTCAGAATTACTTTCAATAACTGGCGACTGTTCCCGCTTCGCCTCCTTCTTTTCCTTACCCTCCTCCTCCACAACAGCATCAGCAAGAGCTGGAGCAGCAGCTTCATCTTCCTCTACTTCCATAGCTGTGGCAGTTGCTTCACTTTTCGGTGGGCTTGTTGCAACTTTGGCTGTTGGCTCGACTTGTGCCAATTTCTGTGGCGTTTTATCCTTCACTTCGGGCGCTTTTCTCTCCTTGACATGATCCACATTGTTTTGATGTTCCTCTGGCGCTGCTATCGCATCTTGTTGATCCTTTGTTGCTGTTTTCTTTTGTGGCGAATTTACCTTGGTGTCATTAGCTTCTTTTCTTTTGGGCTCAACAACAATTTCCTTGGGCTTTTCCAATTTTTCATCTCTCTTGGATTTCTTTATAGGGCTCTGTAAATGGAATACATGTTAGATTTGGCTTAACATGTTTACGTTATCCTATTTAAGTGTGATGTTATGTTATTAACATCATGTTATTTACATACTTTTGCTTTAACAGTTTCGATTGTTTCCGCTTCCACCTCTTCCTCAACCTCCCCCTCCTCATTGGCTTTTGCTGTGTTCTGCTCCACACCTTCTTCTCCTCCTACATCCAGTTTACGTGCTCCACGACCACGGCCCACACCTCCACTCTTCGTTGTTGCTGGCGATGTACGCGCCTTTTTGCTTGGTGGCGGCGTAACGGTTTCAGCTGAACGCGTTGGCGTTCCACGCGTACTGGAACGTGTTCGCCGACCGCCACCCAACTCAAGACTGCCGCCCATTGTGCGAACTAGTTCCTCGCTCTCCTGCTGAGCCCGCTCAATAAAGGAACGACGTTTTGGCGTACGTTTCTAAAAATACATAATTAATTAATTAATAACACAAATAAAAATATAAACTCTTCAAAATATTCCATGTCATTATTTAAATAGATATTACACGATACTACATTGCTAAAAATATTTAATAATTAAACATTTGAAAAAAATAAATAATAAATTTCTCATTAAGCAATTAAATGACTATATTATTAGAATATATTTTTATAAATATTTCATAAATAGATGCGAACTAAAGTATTCCACTATATTATTACTATTTATTATTGTTTTGATTTTTTTCTTTGCGTCAAATCAAGTGAAATAAAGCCTAACACATTCCATTGAGCGATAAATAAAACCCTCAAACGTATAAAATTCACACATACAAAAAACAAACACAAATGCACACATACGCGTACATACATATGATTGTATGACAAAGTACAGCAAACAACAAAAAGTCGAAAACAGAACAAGAAAAATAAAAACAAACGAGAACGAGACGAGAGAGACGCGGCGGCAAAACGTGTGCACAAAAGAGACCCAACGATGGGACTTTGCAGCGAGTGAAACACGCGACATACAAAAATAAATACACACACAAACACACTCGTATACACAAGAGCGAGGGGAAAAGCGCGCGCAACAAACGAGGGCAAGTTAACATTAACATAAAATGTGTAAAAAGAAAAATAAAAATAAACACGTTCACACACACATTCAAATAATATTTTGGAAAAATACTGCGGCGCACGCTATTCCAGATAATTCCATGTGCCTATGTGTGTTTATGTTTGTGTGTTGCAAAGCGCGCTCTTATCGCACGACCCCCGGTGTTAATTGTGACTGTTTCACTCAAATGCATACACACACATGTATTCGAATTTTTATATGTAGTTATTACACTTACGGGTGTTTTTTTCTCATCCGCCGCCGCCGGTTGAATTTTTGCCACTGCTGCATTTTCCTCAACTGCCTCAGTTTTTGGTATGCTCGTCTCGTCCGACATTTTAATAATATTTATTATTTATTTTGCTCACAAAATACAATTTTTTTTTTCTTGTATTTGCAATGTTTTTATGAACGCTTCGCTTTAAAGTAGCGAGAGTTTCTGTGCTCCCTTTTGCACACTGATTTCTACTGGCAGGTATCTTACACACACATTTACATATACATACACACACACACGCCACGCTGAACGTACGCGCTAAATTTGTTAAATGCTATTTTCGGTACGTTTCCACTAAAACTCAATATTCAAATAATCAGCCTGAGCAGCGGCCAATATTCGATTATGTTTTGCACTTTATTTCGCCTGGAAATATGTTGTATTTTGCACTTTTTCGACCGTTTTTCTCGAGCCAATGGGAAGAGACCAAACGTAATCCACAACTCGACTAAATTCTGCTTCTTCTTGCACTCGAGTGTTGTACAGCACAGCCTTTATGGCGGACTTTTATAATAGTGTTGATAAACACATGTGGTGGTTGGTCAATCGAGATAAAACACATTTTTCTAGTTTAAGTACCTTTTCGATTTTTTTTTCATCGAATTAAATAAAGAAAGCTAAATAAACCAACATTAACATTTTCTGCCTCTTTGACACACAAGTGTTGCAAAGCTCTCAATTTATCGCGGCCTTTTGCGACAGTGCTGCAAAGCATATTTGGTAGATAGCAAGTTATCGTTTTATTTTGCTTGAAAATAAGCAATGTTCCAGGACCAGGCTACTCATAAGCCCAACCGATTATTTTCTGCTTCTTGGACACACAAGTGTTGCACAGCCACCATAGTGCTGTAAAGCGTGCCAAAATTCACCGCATTTGTGAGCAATCACTTTCCACGAGGCAGGCGTTTTGTTATTTACAATTTGTAATTTTGGAAATAGTGCGAAGATGGTGTCGCAAGAACAAATTAAATCAATTGGCGGCGTACTCAACAACAAGGAGCGTCCGCTCAAGGAGCGCTTTCGAGCGCTGTTCACGCTGAAGAACATTGGAGGCGAGACGGCAATTAAGGAAATTAGTCAAGGTTTTAAAGATGAATCCGCTTTGCTGAAACACGAATTGGCTTATTGTTTGGGCCAAATGCAGGACAAACTGGCTATTGGCATACTGACTCAGGTGCTCGAGGACACCACCGAGGAGCCCATGGTGCGTCACGAAGCAGCCGAAGCACTCGGCGCCATTGGAGAAGCAGAAATTCTGCCGCTGCTCGAGAAATACAAAAATGATTCGGTTGTTGAGGTGGCAGAAACTTGTCTGATTGCCTTGGAGCGCATTCGCTGGCTCCAAAGTGGTCAGCAGGTGCAGGACACCAATCCCTATGCCTCAGTGGATCCATCACCACCAGCAACAGGCGACAAAAATGTTCAGCAACTGAGGAAAATTTATTTGAATGCGGAGCAAAACCTTTTTACCCGCTATCGGGCAATGTTTAGTTTAAGAAATCTGCGCACAGAGGAAAGTGTCCTGGCCCTTGCCGAAGGATTAAAGGATAAATCGGCTCTATTTCGTCATGAGGTGGCATTTGTTTTGGGTCAATTGCAGCATCCTTGCAGCATTAAATATTTGCAGGCTAATCTGGAAAATCGCGAGGAGAATGAAATGGTTCGACATGAATGCGCCGAGGCTTTGGGCGCCATTGCCACTGATGAATGCATCCAAATCCTCAAGAACTACGAGCAGGACGACCGGAGGGTGGTGAAGGAGAGCTGCATCATTGCGCTGGATATGTGCGAATATGAAAACAGTCCGGAGTTTCAGTATGCCGATGGTTTGACCAATCTGGATGGCAAAAAGTAATTCTAATGTTCAATATAAAATGTCGTTTTACAAATTTGTATATATTATATTTGTGTATCTATACTGTATTATTATTTAATTGGCGGTGTAATAAAGTGTATTACAGCATGTGATTCATTGTTGATGAAATTATTATATGTGCTTTTTTCTTAGAAATTAGTAATGTGACTTCTGTATCAATAAGATAAATCTTGTTTACATGTGAATAATTATATTTAAACAGACGTTCGCTTCATTAACAATAGTATTAAATGTTTCATTTTTACAATTATAAGTTAATTACCCTCATGCAACTGTATAACAAAAACATACATTTCAAATAAAAATATTGTTTTATTTGCAACTAAATTAAATAGGTTCTGTTAAATTCTACATTTAAAAAAAACCGCTACTTTTATCTCTAACAAGTGTGGCCAGTAAGCCAAAAGAAATGCTGTTCAATTTAAGATTAAGTTGTACCAATACAAGCGATGCCACTTCGCCGCAAAAAAGTGTTGGTAAATGTACTGGAAATGTTAGTACACTTGTACCAAGTTGGGACACACAGTTGTGATTGCGAGTAAAAACTGCGTACAAATGAATAAAATCGCCAGAGAATAACTAAATAAAAAACTATTAAATGCAGCAGAGAAATGCTTTTAAAGTGCCAAAATAGAAAATGTGATAAATAAGCAGAATCCAAAACGAAAACCAGCCATGAAAATGCAAATGAAAAAAACGTGTGTTCAGCAAAATTGCTGCGAATGCAGTGGAAAATAAATTACACAAATGCACACACGGAAACCAAATTCATACACATGCTCATAAACACACACACAAAGACGCATAACATATTTTAAAATAATATTAAATACACGGCTTAAAAAGTGAAACAAAATCAGAAATCAACAAAACGCAAAAAAAATAAAATTACATCTTGACGTGCCTAAAATAATACCAAAATGAATTAATTAGAACAATTAATTATAAACAGCGCGCGAGTTTTTTGTTTTTTTGTTACGTATTAAAAATAATAAAATTTCTAGTGTTGTAAACAAGTTGAGCGCTATAGTGATAACAAACGCCGTAACAATGTCCAAATGCGCTTTTGTGCTTTATCTGGCGATGCAGCTTATAGGTATGTATACAAACACATATATACAGCTTGTTAGCATGTGTTTGCGTTTGTTTACTGTACGTAATGGCGCCTGATGTCTCCATCCTCCAGACCCCCCTTTACGCTTGATCGAGTTCTTAGTCCGCTTTGCTGCTCTTTCCGTCAACTGTAATGTGTATGTATGCGTGTGTGTGCAATGATTTCTTTTGAATGGATGACGTTGCATTAGAGCAACTTGTTGTTGTAGTTGTTGTTGTTGCCTGCTTCTCGTCGTGGGTGAAAATTGACTTTAGTTGAGCGCAACTCTCTCGCTCTCGTTTGCTCTTGCGCATTTTCTTTACTCTTTACCCTAGTTGTTCCTGCTTTTGTCGTTGTTGTTGGTACTTTATTTTTAACAAGCGGCACTTTAAACTCATCCCCTTTCAATATGCATAATGTGCACAATGCTTATGTATCTACTTTACTATAAAGCATGCTTACGAACGCACACGCGAATGTGTATGCGTGTATGCATGTATGTACATATGCATAGATTGCACAGTAATTTAGCAGCAATGTTGAATTATATTAATAAGCATACCTACAGTTATTAATAGGAAGTACCGTTCAGAGGACCTTTAAAAATATTCATGTTTATATATAATAAGCTGCTAACAAAAAAAAATCCAATTTGCAAATTCTTTATCCGTAAAGTATAATAAAAAAAATGTAGTATTTATTATAGTTGTTAAATTATTTAGTTATATATATGCATTTATTAAAAGTAAATGCATAAAATTAAATGTTTAATTTCACTTGCGACTAATTGGACTTGTACCACTGTACGCCGTACTCACACTTGGATTTACACACACATATTGCACACACACTCATACACAGCAATTTCAGGTTGCAGTTGCAGCATTGGGGTTATGAGGCGCACTCAAAAGGCTCCAGTGGCTAGTGGAGCTAATTTTGTATGGCCCTCTTTACACGAATTGGGGTTGCGTGGCAAGCAAACGAGCGTTGCAAGCGAGTGTTGCAAGCAAACGTCGCAAGTTCTTCATTCTCCATTCGACTTTCAATGGCAGCTCAGATCCGCTTTGTGCTTTGCTGCATTTGGGATTTGGTTTAGCTTTGATGTTTGGGGTTTGAGATTGAGGTTGTTGGTCCGTTGGCGACACCTCTTCCGTCGATGGTCTCTGGTCGGTTGCCGGTTGTAAGTGTGGCAGATACATGGCGTGTGATACATGATATGCGCACAAAAACAGCCGCCTGGAGCCCATTAAAGCAACTTATTTACGATTGCACAAAGTCAAACATTTTAACTTTAGACAGCTGCGCTAAAAATAACAGTTGAGCTAGATAAGTTGAAAAGGCTTAAAAAAAATAATGTATGAATTCTAGCTCGTTATTTTAGACTGTTAATTATATTTTGAATACGATAAAATCGGGTAAAAAGGGTATAACGGGATTGTGTAAATGTATGTAACAGGCAGAAGAAAGCATTCCGAACTCTTGATCAGGATCCATAGCTGAACACGCTGATCTCAGAGACTGTAAAAGTTAGAGAATTCAAATTTGGAATATAGGTTCTCATATATCCGGCGGGGATATAGTTTGCTTTATTTTTATCGATAACAGCCCCCATTTCTCGATTCTCAATAGATTTAAATTTGCGATGGCATTAAATGGCGCAGTTTTAAATGCAGAGTCTTCTTAATAATACTGCATACACATATACATATTATGAATCAAAATTTTATCAAAATCGAATAAGAGACGTGGTTTTCTTCAGTGTATTTGCAGACCTGATCACGTTTGGGTATAAAACTTTTCAAAGATAAATTTTCCAATCAAATTTGAATATTTTTAAGTTAAGAGGATATTGTAGTCGAGCTCACTCGACTACAGCGTTCTGAACTGATTTTTCATGAAGTTTACCCTCTTATAAAGTAATTTTTTGGTTAAAAAAAAAACCATCAAAGTAGTTATTTTCTCTTGCTATGCATGTATCCACATTTTTTTTTTTTTGATAAATTAAGTCTCTTTTAGAATTTTAGTATTGTTTGACTATTTTTATAGAATTTCGGCTTATTGAAGAATATTTTGTTAGATATTTCCTTGCGAAGTTAAGATCAGATTGGGTGTCTCTGCTCAGCTCAATTGTTCGGCGACTTCTTTCGTTTAATGGATCGATTTTAGAAAAATGTTTTCTTATATTTAGAAATTATTTGTACATCAAAAATATGTTTTATTTTCAGGTGGGTTTTCTTTTTTACTACTACTAAAACTATTAATTAGTTTTATGTTAAGCTAAACTATGTGCATGATATAATATAAAATATAATACATGACTGACTTGTTTTTATATCCACTTCGCAGGCTGTCTGTTGATGCACCAGGAGCGATCGGTCGCTGGTGGCGCCATTCTGCCCGAGGGGCACAACATAAACTGTGAGCATTATGACGAGAAGGATTGCAACACGAATCAGAATTGTGCCACAAGCATCGAGCGCTGTCAGGGGGAGGGCGACAAGTATCCCAGCTGTTATGTGCTGTGGAGCGTTGACGAGCTGACGGGTTGGTTGCTGCAAAAAATACACTGACAGAAATAAAGTGATTGTAATATTATAATTTCATTTGTTGCAGGCACGGAGAAAGTCAAGATGAAGGGCTGCTTCACGGACATGCACGAGTGCAATCAGACTGGTTGCATCACGAGTGCCAAGCCCCGCTCGGGCAACATCCATTTCTGCTGTTGCAAGGGCTCCAAGTGCAACATATACTACAAATATATACCGGCCGCAATGGAAGCAACAACACAAGGTGCCACATTTTTTCTTTTTCTTCTCTCCTTTGCTGCACGCTCCAATTTTGGCATAACACAGGCAACAACTTGCCACCTTGCCACTTCCTTGGTGGCAACGCATTTTCATGTTAACGAACTTTCCACAGCCTACACCAGCAGCGCCTGCCTGTGTGTGTGTTACAAGTTGCCTTCGTGCCACGTTTTGTTATATTTTAATTTTTATTTTTTTTTTATTATTATTATGTGGGGCTGTCTTTGTGTGCTTGGCTCCCTTTTATCTCTCTATAAATACATATATATATATATATATATATATATCTTTGTGTATATTTGAGCTCATAAAAAGCGGTGCCAAATTGGGGGCGAAACTTTCGTTTTTTTTAGTCGTTTTTTCCTTTGCGTTATGTGCTTGTTTTGGCATCCACATGCACATGCAGATGAACATGCTCAGCATCATCAACCCTGCACGGCACCAACTACAGGTGCCACTTGAGATGTTGTTCACCTGCGCTGCAAGAGTTTAAAAACCAACATGCATTTATGCCACATACAGTTGCAAAAATAATATTTCGAGTGCCATGCAAAGATTTCAAGTGTTTATAATTTTTCTATTTTATTTTTTATTGTTGTTTTTTTTTTGTATTTTCTTACTATAAAATGAGTAGAGTGTGGCACTGGCAACTTAGGGTTTTCGCTCTGTTTAATATTATTATTTTCTATTAAGTTAAATATATGTTTTGAAGTATTTACTTTTTAAATTTGAGGATAGCTTTAGAATTACTTTAATATTCGGTATTTACAAATAAGAATATTATCTTGCTACTCGTTTTCCAGTGCCAAAGGAGAAGACACAGGACAACAACAATGTGATTTATTATATTATTGGCTCTACAGTATTCGCCGTCGTCGTCGTGCTGCTAATATTCATGCTGGGGTATTACAGACGCTTCAAGCAGGAGCACTTTAATGAGATACCCAAGGTGAGTGACTGCTAATAGCAAATTGAGTTATGATTACTAACTTCTGTTCTTCTCTCTCTTTCAGCATGAAGCGGAAATTACAAATTCATCGCCATTGTTGAGCAACCGTCCGATTCAATTGCTCGAGCAGAAGGCGAGCGGACGCTTTGGAGATGTGTGGCAGGCCAAGTTGCACGGTCAGGATGTGGCCGTCAAAATCTTCCGCATGCAGGAGAAAGAGTCGTGGACAACAGAGAACGATATCTATAAATTGCCACGAATGCGTCACCCGAACATACTCGAATTTCTCGGTGTTGAAAAGCATTTGGATAAACCCGAATATTGGTTAATATCCACCTATCAGCATAATGGCTCCCTCTGCGACTATTTAAAATCGCACACGATCAGTTGGCTCGAGCTGTGCCGCATTGCCGAGTCCATGGCAAATGGGTTGGCCCATTTGCACGAGGAGATTGCAGGCACAAAGACGGATGGTCTGAAACCATCAATTGCACATCGTGATTTCAAATCGAAAAATGTCTTGCTCAAGGGTGATTTAACCGCTTGCATTGCGGACTTTGGCCTGGCCATGATCTTTCAGCCGGGCAAACCGTGTGGCGATACCCACGGCCAGGTGGGCACTCGTCGCTACATGGCGCCCGAGGTGCTCGAGGGTGCCATCAATTTCAATCGGGATGCCTTCCTGCGCATTGATGTTTATGCCTGCGGCTTGGTCCTCTGGGAAATGGTCTCACGCTGTGAGGTCGTCGGACCCGTTGGCGAATATCAGCTGCCATTTGAGGCCGAACTCGGCCAGCGACCGACACTCGACGAGGTGCAGGAGAGTGTTGTCATGAAAAAGTTGCGTCCACATTTGCTCAACACGTGGCGTGCCCATCTGGTGAGTATCTGTTTACCACTAAGCAGACTAAGCCACTTAAAGTTAACTGGATATCAATTATGTGATCAGGGATTCTCTCTAAATATAAAACTTGTCCCAGTTTAGAGATATCAAATTAACTTAACCGTTGTAAAGCAGCTATTAAGACGGACCATTCGTTCTGTAATTTTTTCAAATGTGGATTTTGAACATATATTGCTTAGTATTTTAACGATAAATTAAAGTTAGGACTGCTTGAACTCTTGTCAATATAATTTTATTTTTAGTGCCAAAAGTAGCGATACAAATAAAATAAATTCTATTTATTTATATTTTATTAATTTTTTTGCAAATCCCCTTCTAAATATTTAATTTAAATTAAAAAAAAAGAGAAACTTTGTTTCACTATTAAAAAATGTCTACTTAGTGATAATACTTAATAACTTTGCTAAAATTGGAATTGTAATTGAATTTGATATTTTTTTAGGGTCTCAGCATATTCTGCGACACAATGGAGGAGTGCTGGGATCACGATGCCGAGGCGCGTCTAAGCTCCTCGTGTGTGATGGAGCGCTTCGCACAACTCAACAAATATCCGACGACGCAGCTGCTCATCAAGAACCACACCAACATCGAGGATGCCAAGGAACCCACAAATTGCTTATAGAAGCGGTATTAAATCACAGCCAATGACAAGGAATTGGTTGTGATTTTGGGGCCTGTCGTCTTTTTTATTTTATATATTCAAAATTGTTTACACTGGAAAAATTGGCAGCTGTCAGTTATACATAAATACGCCCCATTTTAGACATTTTAGCGAAAACAGAACAAATCGTTATTTCTGAGCAAAACTAGAGTTTATTTGTGAGTCTTTGAAAACACGCATCTTGCCCAAGTAAAGAAGAATTCTCTAGACGCACATCAAATATGTAAATTGGTCTGTAGCTCATCTCACATATTAACTTCATTGACTGATATATATATATATATATATATATGTATATATGTATATATGATATATATATATATACAACATAAACGTATATTTAATTGTTTTTGTATTTAGTTCGTTTTATATTCATTTTTTGCATAACTGTTGAATTCTTCGCCAAGCTGTCCCTTTTTTTGAGCGTCGACTGACGTATACTAGATATAAATATAAAAATAGTTAAGAGTACGAATTAAAGCTATTTTAATTATGTTTATGTAATGTAAACTTATCGTTTTCAATGATTATTTTTTTGTTTTGCTGCTATGTTGTATCTTTAATAAATACTTTAAATGATTGTTTTTAAGCTACAATTTGAGAATTGAGTTTTGCTTTTTATTTATTATTTTCAATTAATGTAGTGCCAACTTATATATATATATATATATATACACACATTCACTCATACACACACACTAACATAGGTGTATATACATATATGTAATTTTACTGAACAGTACAAGAAACACCTGAAGTTTTCAAAAGAAAGTTTCTTTTTAATGAACATTAATTAAGTAAGCGCGATATATATATGTGTACATATATATAGACGATATACCCTACGATAAACACACACAACAGACTTAGCAGACTTATAAAGCACACTGACTCATCTTAAAAAAAAATTCATATTACGAGGTATGCGAAATATTTGTTAATTCCACACAATCGTGTCTGGGACAAGTTTAGATTTAGTGGTGGTAAGCATGAATAAAGGCATGCTATATTTAACCAGATTAGCATTTCAGCGATAACGGATTGATTAAGTTTACTTGCAAAGTTTAATACAAAATCAAATAAAATTAAAAAAGAGTTACTTACGTCGTGAATATCGTAATTTGTTTTAATGTGTATGATAAATCAGATATATATATATATATATATATATAAATATATATTACACTCATAAGTCGCAAGTGAATAATTAAGAACTCGTCACACAATCATAGTTCATTGCAATTGATTCAATTTGCTAAAAATACTGAATTTCAATCTAGCATTATATCAATCAAACATATACACACACATATTTAGCATACTTTAGATATTTGAATAACACAAAAACAAAACAAAAACGATATACAACAAATACGTGCAATTTAAGATACAAACAAAGCTTCATTACCTGATTTTAATTCTGAGCAACTTATATTATTTTAACATGCAACACTCTGATAATAGAATTAATTTTGTTATGCGATTTTTGCTTCTTTTTTTTTGGTGCTCGAGAACAAAACATAGAAACAATAATTTTCAAGTGGTTGGTTCATATAAGTATTATTGAATGTATTAATAATAAAGTGCAAAAACAATGACAGTATTTAAAAACGCAATCAGGACAGATAAAACAATAACAAATTGTTCAACACAGATTAGAAGTTTGTTACATATCAGATGGCTATGGTTAGGATTTTGGATGAATTGAATGATGAATGGATGAATAATGATAAACACACACACATACATATTTCAGCACACTAAATGCAATTTTGAAACGTTTTTTGTATAATCGAAAATAAACAAATCGATAAATTCACTTAACCTTTTTTGATATACATTTATACAAAACAACAGTCCAACTGCCATTCACATAAATCATAGTGATTATCAAAATTAATTTATCAAAAACAAATCAATGATATACGTTTAAAAAGCATTCTATGTACGAAACAAAAAATTGTATATTAAAGGAAAACAATTAAGAGCTGTCTAAATACTTTATTCGATTGCAAGTCATGTTAATATTGAATTTATACTGACACTCGAATAGTTCTTTGATAATAATGGATTTAAAATAAATGCTCGTGAAGTGTTTGAAATTAATATTAACAGCATTTTAATTAAGTTGTTGAACGTTTATGAAATATTCAGGTAAGTAAATTTATCATTTATAAGCATATTCGTTGGCATACAAAAATATTTTAATCGATGTTTGTTATAAGTACATAAAAATTGCTATGCTTACCTTTAATCAATCTAATAAACAATGCCACAAATTTTCGCCTTCCTTCTTTATTATAACTTTTAATGATACATTCCGTTATACGTTGAATACATGTTCCGATATACATTTCGTTATACTTCGAATATAATGTGATTACATAAGATTGAAATAGAACTAAATGAGAACGCTAATGATTTGAATCTTAATAATTCTCATACATAATTAAGTAAGAACTTTAAACGTAATTAAATATATATTAGTATAAATATTTAAGTACTCATATATGTATTTGATGCGTATGTCGGCCAACTTATTTGATATTATTTATATATATATATATTACGTATACTGTTTAAATCAATCGAAACAATACATTAAAGTCTCAAAAATCGTTCGAAAATAATAAGAATATATTTGGGTTCTCAATTTAAATATACGATTTTGGACCATTTCATTTGTAGCACATACGACTACTTACTTGCCCCATACCATTGTAATCAGACTTATCCAAGCATTCCGTTTACTAAATTATTACTATATATATATATACTAGGTATATGTGTGTGTTATAAACTGTATGGAAAAAAGTCGCCATCTATAAAATGCTAACTTGTAAAGTTTTCCAACAATATGTTTTATCCAAGTCCTGTGCGCTTTTTTGTTGCAAATGAATGTGTCTTAATAAAATAGATTCTGTTTCTGTTATTGATACACATATATGTGTGTATATAATATTATTGGGGGCTCTGTAACAAATGGAGCATAAATGTTATAGTATCTAGATTACAATCTTTTACGTTTATTCTTTTACACATACACAATACAAATTCGACTACTATATATAAATTATAGGTATACTTATTATGTTTGTACGATATGTTGTTTGTCTAGGGAAATTTTGTTTTGAAAAACGAAAACTTGCAGCTGTGTATGTATTGCAATCGGAAATATATATATATATAGGTATATATATATATATATATATAGATATATATAGTAGTACTTGTATGCTGTTAGGGACGGTTTCTAGGTTTGTTAAGCGACGAATGCACTAGTGGAAAACTAGTTACTTAGTTGGGCAAAGAAAGTGTGTAAACATTTATATCGAGTATAAGTACAAGAATATAGTTGCCATAGTGTATATATATATTTATATATGTATATATAGATATATATGTATATATAGATATATATGATATATATAGGGTATATGTTGTATATAAATTGTTGTCTAGGCCAGAGCTTTAATAGGCCTCATCATTGCTGGCTGAGACGCCGCACTTGGAACGCAAAATGGCCGCCAATCTTTGGGTCAGTGGCTCTGTTGGCGACTCCGAATCGCTGCACGAAGCCGATGCCACCTTGTTGCCTGAAAGATCGTTAGTTATTTCATTAGTAATCATGAATTTTTTTCTATTTATATTAGACATTTTATTTCAATTTAATGTCGATTTTCTAAATTTCTTATTTATTTTTTTTTTAATGACACAAAATTCATTTCGATTTTTGCACATTTATAGAAATTATTTTGCAGAAATCGCAAATATTTATTTAAGTTTAAGTTTTAAGTTGGCTTTTATTGCGGGTGTAGAACTCACCATTGCTTATGTCGAGATCTGTTGCACTTGTTGTCTCCCTGTTGCAAAAAGGCAGATTGACGGGCACAATGTCGTCCTCCTCCTCCAGCAGGAGGCTGGAATAGGAGTGTGTGGTATTGTCGCTGCGACCACCGCCTCCGCTCGATGAGTTGCGTGACGAGCCCGAATCGTTGTGGGAATGCGAATGGGAATGGGAATTGGAGGTGCTATGGACAGCCAGGCAATCGACAGCAGCCGCATCCTGTGGTTCATCAATGGGCAGATCGTAGTCATCGTTGCTGCTGCTGCTCTCCTCCTCATCTCCGACATCGACATCGACATTATCGATGTCATCCTCATCATCAATGTCCTCATCCTCATCATCTACATCATCAACATCATCATCATCGTTATCTTCATCATCGGAGCAGTTGTTGTGACTGCTGTGGCTGCTAACGCTGTCCTCGCAAGGCGCTTCCAAATCCAATGCCAGCTCTGGTGACGAGGATTTATTGTAGTTCTCATCGCTGTCACTCACAGCTGTAAAAACGATTATTTAATTACTGTTATTTATTATTTCTATAACTGATCTGTCAACTTACCGCGCAACTTGTCCAGAATAAGCGGATAGAACTCTTTGGCCGTTCCATTATTTGGCTCATATTGCAGAACTGATGTTCATGTTGCAATATAAAAAACATATGAATAGATTAAAGATTAATCGGATAAAGATAAGTTAGTAGCTAAAGGAGAGAAAGAGACAGAGTCTGGGATATATTCTAAAACCAGCTCTTAAATATTAATTATTATATATATTTTAATTATTGCCGCCCTGCTGGGTCAAAAATTGTATTAATCACAGCTTATTTTCTATTTATTCAGATTTTTTTTATTTTTGAGTTCAAACCATGACTAAAAAACACTTCTTTTTAAAAATAGGATAAGTTTTAACAAAGTTATGAATATAAAAAAAACAAATTTTAGAAAAAGTTTTGGTTATGTGAAGATTTTACCCCTGACAAAGTGAATTTATTAACACTTAAAATAAAAAAATGTATTAAGACAACTTTAAATAAATTTCGAGAAAGAATTGCGTTTTTCACTTTGAGTGTAGAATTATTTAGACTTTTTTCTAAGTCTGATAACTTTTGACAAAGTTGTTATTCTCGAAAGTCTAAATCGATGCTTATAAGCTGAATTTGAGTTTCAAGGGTTACTTTTCTCTGCGTGTAACTAGATTATTATAAAGGTTAAAGTTGAGAGCATTGTCTGATTGGATACTCACTCAATTTGCAGTATTTCAAAGCCTTCTTGTAGTCCTTGAGCATCACAGCCGACAGAAACTGCAAGAAAAAGAACAAATATGGAACAATCCAAATGAATAAAATTGCGTCAAACCCCTTAGAAATCTTTGCTTCTCAATAGTCTGTTCATTGGCTCAGATTTCGATGGAGAATGGAAAAGTTGCTCAGTTCAACAATTTATTAGCAATCAATAAGCCGGCGCAGAAGAGCAACTCACTCCAAGCATGCTCATCCTAAGCCGCTTGAAAGGATTTTAAATTAAGTTTTGCGCCGCGACTGCTGCTGCCAGAGTTATTTGCACTTGAATACTTTTCTTATTTATAAATACACTCGAAGAAATATCTATTCGAATTTTAGAAAATCTGTCTAAGAACTTGGACTAACCTCGGCGAGAAATTCAGTGGGTGCTGAAATGCTCTCATCGGCATCTGTGTACTCGGAGAGGCTCTGGCTGAGATCCTCGCTGGAGGCGGATGTTGGCAATGTGGCAGCGGCTGCGGCGGCAGCTGCCACAGCCGCAGCACCGTTCATAATGTTTATATTATTTGCCGTATTCATAGCGGTTGTTGTTGCTGTTGTCGCTGCCACATTGTCTGTTGCATACACCCCATTGCCATTCGACTTGTCCATATGAAGCAGCTGCAAATAGCACACAAGGTGAAATCCTTTTTTAAAATTTCTATTAAATCTAATTTTATTATTTACTCACATTCGACATGATTTTTATGATTCGTTGCACGATGCTCAGTTATCTTCTCTTAGGCCAGTATAACGCACATTTTCTGGGGATTTTCTGAATAATGTAATAGATAAATTAAAATTTTAGTTTTTGTTAAGCATTTTATACAAAATACGCTGAGATATCAAATCGATTAAAATAAATAAAATATAATTGTACAATTGTTTTAATAAGATCGGTTAATAAATGCATATTTTGTTAAATAAAATTACTTTCTAAATCAGCTAGTTATCTCTGCATTAAAAAGCTACTTAAAAAGTATTTCTTGGTCGATACTCTTTCAGAGGATATTTTAATTATTTCATAAGAATCGCCAACCATCTAAAACCTCTGTTGTATTTTTGATTAGTTTCCAATTAGTCACAAGATACCAAGTTACCCATTTGGGTTTTATTCTCACTTAAAGCAATTAGCGAAATGTGCAAACAAATTGACAGCAAAAAAAAAAGGTGAAATTAAATGCATCAAAATATGAGGAATAAAAGCTTTCTATTTAATCGATTTGGAATTGTGTTGCTTACGTCAGAGTCTCAGCAATAGATACAAACTCAATGATTATCGCTAATTGGATAACACATCCGTTGACCTTATAAAACTAGCCAAGTACCCAAAACATCGAATAACGAACATCTTTGCAAAGTTGAACAAAGAGGGAGAAATTTAAAATGCGAAATGCTAATGCCACAAAGCCACAAGATAAATGCAACCATCGCATACATATGCATATCTATGTATATATATAGATTTACATATTTACACATATGTATCTATATAGTACATATATTCTGGCTAACATTCACTTTCGGCTCAAAGGGCTCCGCAAAGACCACAGACGAGGCCACACAGATATATATCGGGAAAGGTCTGCGGCGAAAAGCGAAATCAAAGTGTGAGGAAATAATAAACGGACGGAGGCGGTTGGCGGTTGGTGTGTGTGTATGTGTGTGTGTGTGTGTGTGTCTGTGTGTGTGTGTGTCTGTGTGGGGGTGTTGCCAACAAGTTGAATAGAGTTAGCGCAGCACAGCACGCAATGTTAATGCCCTCGGAGACAGCTAAAAGGGGTATATCGAAAATGGATTAACGTTATACAATATACAAATAAAATCCATTTTCAATTTGAAATGGAATTTTAATTAAATTTATTGATAATGTTATTAATATGAAACAAATATATAATTTTTAATAGACTATTTATAAATGACAATTTACTCAACTTTTTATGGAACTTTTTTTTCTATCATTTGAGTAATTTTCAAATAATAATTGATATCTCATTCATTGACAGATTATCGAAATTATATTAACAAATAGAAATCAGTTGTTTTTGTTATCATTACTTTAGTTCTAAATTATTATATTGAATAATATATTTTATTTTATTAAAAAAAAATACTTTTAGGTGTGAAGGTCTCTTGTTAATATTAATTGTATATTTTAACAAAAAAATAATAATAATAAAATAAGTAAAAAAAGAAAAATTCTTTATTATCATACGAGCTGAAGATCTAGTTGCTATAATTTTTTAGTTATAAATGAATACTTGTTGTCTACCCTAAACCTAAATTTAAGTACAAGTTTTGCAGAGGAAACCATTCAAAGCTAGATTGCTACAGATAATTGTGTGAAAGCCGTCAAGTTCATTTTGTAGGATATTTCGATGCGGAACTCAATTAATTATACCCTGCACCCATTAAAAAGCGTATATAGAAGTTATACTTAGAATTGTAAAATAAGCATATCCACCGCCATAAACAGTACATATATTTTTAATCAGAAAGCCATTTCCCTCTGTTTTCAGAGTCCATACTATTTACAGAATTTCCACAATATCTATACAAATCGATATCTGATAGCAATAAAAGACATATATGTGAAAATATGTCCTTCCACTATGCAACACATATTCTGGCATAAAACTAAATTATTTCGTCAAGATCAGTTTTTGTCAATCAAAACCAATTTTAATATTGAAATAACATGTCTGCAGAGTATCGGCTCGTCGAGCACTCCCGACTAGCGCATTCCTGCTTGCCTATGTTTTTGGCTGATACTTTCTGTCTTGTTACATTCACTGCTAACTAGTGTGAAATGGAAATGCAAGAAATTGTTTACGTTTTTCCATTCCATTCTTTTTTTTTCGTGGTTTAATTGGAGCTCGACATGCGGCGTTTGCATAAATAAAGCGCCTGCAGGTATGCAGTAAATATTTGTTATTCATTTTGCCCTTCTGTTGTTTTCTCTGAGTGTGTGTGTGTGCGTGTGTGTGTGTGTGTTTGTGTTCGTTTCATTCAATAATTGAAAGTCTGAGACGTTTATATGCCGGTCTTTGGTGCACACTGTCAAGGACTTTCCCCTATGATTTACAATGCGACAATCCTTTGATTTACTTTATTGCTCTCGGCTGCAGTAAAGCAGTAAATGTTCAATTTACACTCATAAAAAATCACACTAAATTTTAGTCAATCGTGATAGATTTAGCGCCAAGCTTTGGTCATCTTATTGTTCAAAAAGTCAATATCCAAAATTAATGATTGTTTTTAAAACTTTGGTTTGCATTTCTTAATTTTGGTGTGGATTTTGCTTAAAGAATTCTTTTTTTTTTTACTTATCTAATATATTAAGCATTACCATAATATAATCTCATATATACAAACTTTTAAGAGAGTTTTTTAAAGTACATATAAATTAATTTGAAGTAACTTTAGATTTTACAGGGATTAAAAACTGACACAACTAAACTTTAATATAAAAGACAAGTCCGACAACTTCCTTGCATGTTTCTAATAATTATGGTTTCCTTTTTCGATTTTATAAATACGTTTCTTATTAATAAAACATATTTTAAAATTACAAATATTTGTTTAAATTACTTCGATGTTTTTCTGAGTGCATATGCAATATTTATCGTTATTGCACCGCTGGTTCATAACTTATGTCTTAATTTTCTTTGCTGTCAACTGGTTTCCTCCTTTTTGGTCTTCTCTCTTTCTCTGCCACCTCTCTTTCCATCTCTCTCTCTCACTATCGCTATCTCCCTCTCTCTCTCTCTCTGTTTGTCTATCCAAATTACACTTAATTACAAGTCGTCAGGGCAAATGCATTGAATTCTAATTGCTTTCAGTCTGCTTGTCTTTGCCATGTGTCAGTCACAGTCACAGTCACAGTCACAGTGGCTGCTAACAGTATATCAGCAGTCAGTCAACTGTCTGCGATTTGTTTGTTTGCTGGTCGCTTGATACCTCTTTTATTTATAACTAATATCTCTTGTTGTTGTCGTTGCTATTATTGTTGTTGTTTTTGCTTCTTTGGCGTTTTCAAAAGTCAGACTTGTCTGGCCCGACAATTTGGCCGTGACTGTCATGCAATTTGTATGCCACTCTGTCTGTGTGCATTTTTATGTATTTGTGTGTGTGTGTCCAATAGTTTATTTAGCTGCCTTTGGGCATTTTTGTTTCTTGCTCACTTTGCCAAAAGCACTCAACACTTTATGGAACCCAAAGCATATTCCATTTAGATCATAAATTCAACCATCTTTAGACCAAGGCTCAGTTTTTATAATTTTCCCAGGGTCTTTAATGGTTTTATAATTATGGTATGTCGTTTTAATAATTCAAGGTAAAGTATTAGTATTTTTATCGAGTGTTTTTTACAAAAATAAGATAATATTATAAGCAAAAATAAACTTTTGCACTTATTCTTGAGCCCAGAAAAACAATTGCAAAATGAATCCCCATCAGGGATTATATGGAATCAGCTATTATTGATTGTATATTTATTAAATATTTGTTTGAATTTATTTTATGTTATTTTGATTGACTAATTAATAAATTAAACAAACTCAGCAATTAGCAGTTTCCGCCAAAGAAAGAAAATGAAAGTTTCTGCGAATTGTTAATTAATGTCTGTCAATTGAAATCTCTTTAAAAATTCAATAGCTGCGGCCTGCAGTTGCAAACTGAGGCACTGAGCCTGAGGCATGCAACACACTCACTCCAAGTTGCAATCAATCGTGGGAGTTGCAACAGTTGCGTGTGAGGCAGAGGCAGCAAAATGGCTTGCATAATTAATATGCCTGTTGGCAACATACAATTGCCAACTGCCAACTGCCAACTGCCAATGTTTGGATGTGGCCAGGACACTCAGATTGATGAATTATTGCGCAACCCTCACGAATGTAACCAAATTTAAATGCAGCCAACCATGAACTTAAAGCAAAAGACTGTGTTGTCTGTGTAGTTGCCTATGTGTTACACTCAGAAAAAAATCTATCCTAAAATGTAGAATACATGTAGATTTTTCTATTTCTTTTAAAAGGTATTAAAATATATATATTTATTAGCTACAAGGCTGGTTTTTAAAAATAGTTATTAGAATATAAATGTATATTAATATTATAGTGAACAATAGGATAATATGACGAATGATTTATTTAAACACACATAAGAAAATCATCATGAAAAAAAAACAACATATTTACTTTATTATAAAAAAAAATTCAGTCTGAAATTGAGAATGGCTAACTCTAGTTTTCAAAAATATAAAACCTTTCATATTAAAAGTTTACTTTACCGGGGCGAAATTTGTTTTTTTTTTCTGAGTGTAGTCGGGGTCACATGTCGGTCACTGGACAACAGGAACAAAAACAAATTGGACGCCATT
Source organism: Drosophila fungiperda (assembly GCA_035042345.1). Taxonomy (NCBI): domain Eukaryota; kingdom Metazoa; phylum Arthropoda; class Insecta; order Diptera; family Drosophilidae; genus Drosophila; species Drosophila fungiperda. The sequence continues at coordinate 131,036 of JAWNLM010000205.1, forward strand.
TGTTGTCCCGTTGTGTAGCGAATAATTTACGGAAAAAGCAGTAAACCCTTTGGCTGGGATAATGTCGCGACGCTGTGAATATGTTTGCCAAATTGCCGCATGGTGGCCAAAACAAATGCTGGGCCGTGGCACATGGCCACATTTAGACCATTTAGACCATGCCAAAAGCTAGTTAAATAACGTGCAATTTTTTTGTTTGACTTTGTGAACTTTATTTAACACAATTGCATTTATCACACATTTTACATGTTATTTCCCTTTCAGGTATATAGAAAATGTTACCTTAGAACTTAAATTAACAGAAAACTATAAGGATTATTTTACTTTTAGAAATAAAAATTAGTTCTAAGTTGACAATTCTTCATATAAGGTGACCATTTTTTTTATCTTTAAATTGAATATTTTCTAATATAAAGAAATGCATTTTAACGAAATATTATTTACTATTATGAGAATCCCTTTTTTAACAGTTAGAAGTAGCAATTGAGATAAGAAAATTCGTAGTTTTAGAATTATACTTTCTAAATAACTTAAATTAAGCATTGGCGCTAAAAATATTTATTTTATACAGGGTGTACATATTATATTTTGTATATTTTTACCAAAAGGTCTCATTGCATTTCGCAATAAAGGCAAATTTATGTTGCTGATCATCAAAACTAATGTGTAATATGGCAATTTCCATTTGTGCCACAGCACATTTGGCAAATCGGCTCCGTTGGTCATTAGAACTGTGTCCAAATTGCATGATTATAATGATCACATTGCATTTTGGCTTATATTTGTTGATGTTGTTTTTGTTGCTGTTTGTTTCATTTTGAGCCTGCGCCAAGTGGCAGCAATTTCAAGGTGGCACTCGGGAAAGCATGCTTCGATTTAAGTGAATTCCCACAAAATGAAAGCCATAAACAAGCACAAATAAAAACGATTTAAAACTGTACAAAATACAAAAGTTTTCAAGTTCCGAAACTATCCCAAACTAAACACAATTATATCGTGAGTAATAAAAGCAAATCAGTTGATTGTGTCAAACTTAAAGCTGTTGAAAGTTATTAAACTTTTTATTTTTGTGAGTACAATTTGAACTTTAGAAATCGAGTCTAAATTGTGCTTTCAACTTTTAATGTGGCATTTATGTAGCTGTGAAAGCATGTTTAAGAAGATCACATTTTTTAAAGTTTAATTAATTTTAATAAAGTTATGGCTTTGGAAATTTTTTTAGGTTATAATTTGAGTATACAGCGATTTCAATTTTGAAAGTAGTAAGAAACTAGATATTAAGCTTTGATTCAGCAACTCGGGTTGATCATTTTTGAATAAGTTGTGGCTATGGAAATATTTTATACATCCCAAGAAGCACTTTTAGAGTAAATAATAAATTAAACCTGAATGGTTTTTTATCAACATTGCAAAAAGAATTGTGCGAGAAGCTTGTTTATAAAACACTGATTTTTTTTTTAAATCGTTAGATATTTGATAAATTTATGGCCCTGAAAAGTTTTAAAATTTCTCTATGTGCGCTTTTTGATAGCATAATTCTAAAATTTATTTCGAGACAGAATTGCGTTGCCAAGTTTACATGTGGTGTTATTCTATGGTTAAAAAGCAGAAGTTTTTCAAAATCAGATGTTTTATGAGAATCTTTATGGCTCTGAGAACTGTTGAGTCGTCTCCAAGTGAGTTAATATTCTCAATTTCAACGTTTAATACTTTAATGAAAGGTTTATGCATATTTTATACAATCGATAATATTAAATATTTATTCATTTATGGGGTTAAATTTGGAATTGATTCAAATGCCAATAACTGAGCAAATGTGGCTGTGGTTTTAGGGGTTAGCAATTCAGTCGAGCGGCAAATGCGCAATTATAGACAGGACATTCCTTTGACATGCTTATGGCATATGTGGCGTATGCGCAATATTGTTGTCCGTGTGTGCTTATTGTCTGTGGTCCTTTCGATTTACAGGAATGCAATATGCTGAAAAAAGAGTACAAAACGAGACAAACAATGGCATAGAAAAGAATCTAACGCATTGTTAGCGCATTTTGCATTGTCAGTGCTGAGTATTATATATTTATATATATATATGTATGTACATATACACTTATAAGGCCACGCAGTACAGTCATACAGTTGCCAACAAAATAATAGCACCACTCGCACAAGAAATGTTCTCAAATGTTTATTTTTATTTAACTTTTTATCATAATCAAATTATGAATTCATTTTTTTATATGGCAAAGAAAAAAACGTTTTCAATTTGCATTAAATTTTATGAAAAAGATAGAATATTAACGAAAAAATTATGCAATACTTTTCCAATTATGAAAATTTGAAATAAATAATGGATTTCTATAAGAAATGCTGAAGTGCTGCCATTATTTTTTTCCCCAATTTATGTATAAATATAAATGATAAATGTATATATATATATATATTTGTGTGTTGCACATGCACTTAGCAGCTGACTCACGGCGACACGAGAGTCGCTTAAGTGGTAATTAAAATTATACCACAGAAGGCACTTGCCTCCTGACACAGAAAGAAAACGGCACATTGCGGCAAAGGAATCTCTTCTCTTCGCATTGTGCTCTGCTCTGCTCTGTTGCAAGTGCATGCATTTGTATTAGTGTTGCATAGAATTTATACAATAAATGCAATATGCACTTTCCGCACACACAGTTGATACATGTGTGTGTTGTTAGTGTACTCGAGGTAGTCACAAGTGGCACCACAGAAACGACAAACTATAAACAACACAATTCAAGAAAGAAAAAAAATAAATGTGAGCATATTCTTTAGAATATAAATTGCTTTTTAACAGTGGCTCGATGAATGGGGGATTGTATTTAAGTCTGGTTGTCAATTGCAATGCATAATCTACCACTAAGTTCAACTATCCGTGATCGTATTCAAATAAATATATATAATTTATACTCTAGGTGATTTTTTCTACTGCCTGTTGCGAATTCGCCCGAGTTTTGATCGTTGCTCATGGTTGTTGTCCAGGGATCTATTCTTGGTTGTTGTACATGATTCGTTTGTTTACTGTAATTCTTGCGATCTCAGCTTGGTTGTTGTCTGCGCTTATAATTTGTTTTTTTTTGGTTCCTAAGAATTCCCCATTGGTTTCTGTCTACGCTTCGTTTGATTGCTAAAATTCGCCTCACTAGCAAATAAACCAACCCATGCTTGATCCTTAAATTATTTGTTCTCTTTTGATTCTTTTCTAATTCTTACATAATTATTAAATAGCTCTTATAGCAGAATTCTAAACACTATCGCTAACTTTTTTTAACACACACTTAACAAAACAACCAGCCGAGTTAAGCTGCGACACTTTGCCTTTAATTTGGGCAAAGTCCCGGCTTAAAGAGGCTGGCAGCCATTGGCGTTTAGTGCATCATTAAAAAGGCCTTAGTCGACAGAAACTTTGAAGTGGTTGCGTTTTCACATGGCAACATTTCATATTTAACTTTGGCCGCACCGGAAAACAGTTACAACAACAGCTAGCAACAAAGTTTTGAACAGGCAACCCGAGGATTAAATACTCTTTCCAACTAAATTAACTTTATTGTGTAATTTTAGTAAGCAAAAAAATTATGACAACCATTTTAATTATTTATTGGGGATTTTAATTTAATGTAAGTCAAAAAATTAAATGAACCTGGCAGGTATCTTATGGAAAACATAGTGATGGTGATGAATAATATACTGAAATGTAATATACATTTATAACTTCAACTTTGTTGTATTTAATAATAAATAATGGTGAGTATATAATATAAATAGAATATATATGGTCGTGGCGAACATTTCAATACTTTTACAAGCTAGCCAAAAACAACAATTAATTAAAAGTCAAATAAAGGTAGCCAGTGTCGACGGCTAGATGGAAAATTAATGCGAACTGCGTGGCTGGTCACGGACCAGGACCAGAAACAGTGGAAAATCTGACATAAATTTAACGAGTTTCGCTGACAACGTTGCCTACCTTAAATTATTTACGAGCGTTCCGTTTCCCTGTGGTTCTTCGGTTCTCTTGTACGTAATTTCGCTGGTTTTTAGTTTTGTTGTTGCAGTTGCAGGTGCTGCTGCTGCTGCTGCTGCTTAACAATTAACGTTGGGCATGGCGAACTTGCCTGGCTTTTAATTATTTAACGTCTTTAGGCCAGAGTCGAGAACACACTTTGTATTAGTTTTTGTTTTCCCTTCTTTCTATTTGTTGTTGTTTTTCTTTTTTGCCTTGGCTACTACGCAGTTCAGTTTATACGCAAATTGTGCGCTTATATTTTTGTTTTTACACGAGAGTGCAGTAGCACTCAGGGACAGCCGAGGATGCGCCTCAGTCCGTCCGTTCGTCCATCTGTCCTAACGTTTTATGAAAATCTTGTTTTTCTGCACGCACAGCTTTAATTATTTATGTTGTTTTGTTTTTTTTTTTTAAATTTAATGTGTATTTGGGCGTAAATATTAATTTTGGTTGAGTGCACAAAATAATTTGTGGCGGACTTTTGCGTCGCAGTTGCGCTTAATTAACAGAAGTCGACTGAACCAAAAATTTCCTTTTTATACACACTTGTTCGCTTTAGCCTTTGGCCGTAATGCCAAAGCTTTCGTTTCTGTTGCTCTCCCATTCTCGTTCGCTTCGCTCCCATACACACAGAATAGCGGGCCCTGAGTCGTTTGTTTTGACTGGCGAAAAGCTTTCGGTGTTGTATCGAGCACAGGGTGTTTAGGGTTGATTACATTAGAAATATTAAAATAATACCAGCAGTTAATAATAAGCAATAATAATTGTAAAAGAAATACAACATTTAACGCCTTATATATAGGCAAATTAAATTTAAAAAAAAATTAGCAATAGTTTTAGCATTAACAAAATTATAAAAATATTAAATTTATAAATGAAGAAATTGCAATTGAACCTTCATATTTAAATATATGCATATCTCAAAAACGTATTTGTAATAAATATTAAAAAATAAAGCAAGCATTCTCATTTATTAGCACCTGAAACAGGCTGTGCAAGAGCTAGGCGCTTTATGTACAGCCTCTCTCAAAATCTCTCTCCCAATCGCTCACTTTCTCTCTCTCTCTCTGATACGCACACTCACACACACTTACCTCCTCGCTCAGACAATTTACACATACTCGCACATAATAACTGAAACTGAATAAGACTGAGAAAACAACAACTTACTATTTATCAACAGCTGTGTGTGGGAGAAAAGAACCGGATGTTGTGGGTGGGAAATAAGAAAGGACGAGGGGAGGGAAGCAGGGAAGCCATATTCCCATGCAGCATGTAACGCAAATGGAAAATGGCGGCTTTTTCCTCACTGTGTACTCAGCTGGGAAAAATGCGTTGCGCGAACGCCGCAATAATTGTGACGTTGGGCGTAAATCTGAATCTGAATTAAGAATTACAGGTTCACAGCAAGCTTGAGTGCACTCTGCAAATAATACATATGCACATATCTAATATATATTATATATATATATATATATATATATATATATATGTATAAGTGGATGTGTGAAAAAGTGGAACAAAAGTAAAAAGTGTATTTACAAAGTTTGTGTGTCTGATAATAGCTTAAATTATAAAAAACAGTAGCACACTTTTGTGCGCAAGGTGTTGGAGCTAAAGAGCTGGTTTTTATCCTACGTGGCCAGCACTCAAACTTGCAATTTTACGGCCAAACTGGACTTACCTTTATTCTATGCTACTATAGAATATAAAAATAATTTGGCACAGCTGTGCAGAGAATTTTGTAAAATGAACAAGAGAAAAAATTAAACCAATTGAAAAATATAGATATATAAATTCTGGCTTATGTTTGTTTTTGATTGAGTTAAAAAAATCCAATTAAATAAAATTTAGATTAGTAAGTCAATGCAGTTAAGAAAAAAATATAACACGTGACCTCAATCCAGCTAATGAATTTATTTATAAAAAAAGAGATCACCAAACAGTTCGCAATCAAATTGAGAACTTGTGATTTTAATATTTGTTTAACTTAGTTTTTACAAAGTAATGGCAGTTTCAAATAGTTTATTTTTGTCATAAATTAAAAAGAAAATATGTAATAATTTCAGTGAAATGCAAGATTTATTGCCTACAATCAGAAAAAAGTGACCTGAATTTTAGAAAATAGTCATGCCTTTGGCGGCAAGGGTAACTCAACTTATTATTAAGCAGGTATCTTTAAATTTTGAGTTAAATTTTAAACCTAAAAACTTTTTTTTTTTAAATAGTTAGAAATTATTTCAAAGGCGAGTTTGTAAAATGAATGGTGATTTTTTATTTTGAGTAGAGTATTTGAAAGTCCACTGCACCAAGATTGGTCATTATTTTGTGGCTTTGTTGTTCGAAATTATCGTTGGCAGTTGCAATCCCATTTTGCGTGTAGTTGGCTTCCACACGATTTCCGAGCTGTGAGAGAAAGTGCAGTGAAAAGCGTTTGTTTTGCTTAAAGAATTAAATTTATTGCATTTAAAGTTTGTGTTTGTGTTTTTCATGCTCAGCTGCATGCTAGCTGCTTAATACATATCTATGAGGAGGGGGGGGGGGGGGGGAGTGAGGGGGAAATGTAGAATTACATATAAGTAATTCGTTGGTGCGAGACCCATTCTTAGATAATACGATATGTTATTTTGGTTGCTTTCAATCGTTTTCAAATAATGTACACTTTTTTCGAGAGAGCGATAACTATAAAGATAAAATACAGACAAAATACATATGACAAAAAGTTTTATACTTATGCAGTTAATGAAATACCATTGTAATAATAATATATGTGTTGGCTGTTGGCGCCTGATCTGCAACCAACTCGTTTAACTAGTTTATACTCATTCCAGCAATATCGAAATTATATGTATATATATAATTATATATGCACTTAAACTTAGAACATGAAAAGTTAGGCAGCTACACTTAAAAAAAAAGCAAATCGCACTGAATATTCGAAATTTGCCATGGGTTGTTAATCGTTGAAATTTTGCATTTCTTAATATTTGTCACTTAAATTAATAATTAGCATATTATATATATCATTTATAGAAAATAATTTTTCAATTAGACTTTTTGGAAATATATTCTATTATTCAAATATATATTTCGCAGAAAGAGTAAAATTTTTAAATTAAATTTTTATATTTTTCAGAAAAATTATTTCTAGCCAAGTCTGTCAATTTTAAGATAAATCATTCACAAAATTAAAAAATTTCATTTTTAGACCTGCTTTTAAATTTGAAGAACAATTATTTCTAGGCAAAATGAATTTTAAAAACAAGAAAAAATAATTTCTAATCAGTGCGATTTTTTCTTCGAGTGTACGAAAGAGAGAGAGAGAAAGAGAAGGGGGACTGTCTCTAGCAGTTCATGTAGTTGGGGGACTCCGGTGTAGCCTGCTGCTTGGGCGGCACAGTCGGCGCCTGGTTGGCCTCCTCCGGATGATTGCTGCCCACATTCTGGTAGACCTCCGCCTGGACCTCGATGCTGCCCACCTGGGGACAGGCGACCTGTTTGGGCTTGAAGGAGCTGCAACCGGAGCTGGAGGCGCTGTTCTTGCTCAGCTTGCCATAGATGATGTTGGGGCGCTCGTTCAACTTGATGGGCTGCAAGGTGACGCCATTCTGATAGTGTTGCTGGTGCTGCTGCTCCTGTTCCTTGGCCTCCATAATGGTATTCAAAAAGCTGCTGCTCTGCGACGTGCTCAATGCTTGGCTGCCACTGGCAGTGCCGTAGACGGGTATGTTCGAGGGAAACAACTGATAATGCTCGGAGCCCGTTGGACTTGTGGGCGTATGCAGGCGCTGGCAGCTGGATAATGGTGAGGGGAAAACAATCTGATGCCGCTCATCGCCCGGCGTGGAGACAGGCGTAAAAACTGGCCTCGGTGGCGGTGGCACCAAATAGTTGTCCATCAGCGAGCCGGAGGCGCCCAGCCGGCAGACAAATTGGCGTCGCTCCTCGTGATCCGAATGGGTGCCCGAGTCCCCAAGGGAGGCGCCACTGCAATTGCTGCCGGTGCTCAAGCGACCCGAAGACGAACTCGAACTGGAAACGCTCTGCAAGCTCAGTGAGCTAATTGGACGTGCCGAGGATTTGAGGCTGCAACTGGTTGCAATAGAACTCTTGGTCTCGTCCAGCAAGCTGTCCGCACAGCAGTTGGCCAACTTGTCAGCCTTTGTCTCCTTTGGCTTGGAGAAGAGTTTCTTGATCCGCTCGAAGGGCGTCTCCCGCTTCAGTTGGGACTTGACATGTTCGTGGATTCTTTCGTATTCGCGTCGCATCTGGTCGATTTGATCCTGTTTCTCGCGATAGCTTTGCTGGACATCGTTGCGATGCTTCCACTTCTCCACGAGCAGCTCCACATCCCTGATGGACAGCACATTGTTCTTGAAGTCGTGCATAATCTCGGCCAGCTCATCGTCGGCATTGGCACGGGAGGCATCGCTGGCGCTGCGCTTGAGGGTGCCAAAGCCGCCGTTGGATTGGTGCTGGGCGCGCAACGGACGCAGTGACTCCTCCACGGGTCGATTGGAGGGCTGATACAGATAGTTGCCATCATCCGACGACTTTTGCACGGGTATATTGGAGGGCTGCATGACGTAGTCGTTGCCCTGATTCTCCAGCAGCTGCGAGCACTCCTGACTAAATTTATCATCTGTCACCGCAGCATCGACCACATCTTGGCCGGATTTGTTTTGGTCTTTGGACTGGTAATATGGTGGCTCATTGATGTGCAGCTCATTGGTGGTCTGCTCGGCTTCAATTGGATTCGTTTCCAGCACTTTATTCGACTCTAAATGCTTTTCCGTCGCACAACTCTGCAAATTCTCATCGTCCGTTTCCACGCTGATGTAATTGAGATTGGAGATGGCCATTGTCTCCGTCTTGGTGGGACGCACCTCTGGCGTATTTTCCCGCTCCGAGCCGCTCGACATTTCCATATACTCCTCGGTGGGTGGCAGTGGCTTAGCTGGCTTTGCGGGCAGTGCACCAATTACGACTTGGGGGGATTTGCAGCCAAGACTCGACTTGGTTTGTGCCGCTGGCGAACTGGCGCCACTTGTGGCATTATCCACGCCTTTGAAGTAGTGATAGACCATGGTCAGATTGTGAAACTCCGAGAAGCTAATCAAATTCTGGGCGAGCTTATGATGACCCTCCTGTTCAGCTAATTCCGCCGGCGTGCGTCCGGAGCAATTCCTGACACCGCAAGCCGTGTCGCCACCGGGACACTCCATCAACTGCAAGCAGAGCCTGTTGAGGCCCCAGCGAGCCGCGAAGTGGAGCAGCGTGGGATACTCCTCCGGACTCGACTCGAGGCGTGTGAAGAAATGCGGCTGACTTCGCTCAGTGGGTCCGTTCAACAAGTGAAAATTTGGTGGCATGTTGCGCTGAAAGCACTGCAGCAAGTGCAGGTCGAGGGAATCCCGCTCCAGGGGACCCACGCCCAAAGCGTGGCACATGAACTCTATGGGGGAATCCTCGACGCGCAGCAGCTGCTCCAGTTCCCTCAAGCGACTCTCGCATTTCACGGGACGAGCGCCCAGAATTTTATTGTTCTTCTCAATGCGTATCTCGATCATTGTGGAGATTTGCATGCAGGTTTCGGGTATGGCGAATTGCAAGGTGTACGGATTACGGCATTTGAAATTACGTATCTCGAGCAGTTCGCCGGATTTCTCGACGAGGACTTTGACCACATCGTTTGGCTGCAGTGGCTCCGCGAGCATGGCCAGCACTTTGTTCTGGCCCTGTTTCACTTTCTTGGGCAGCACAGTGAAACCCTCCGTGCAACTGGACATGCTGCGCGATATGCTGCTGCTGTTGTTGCCGCTGCTGCTGCTGTTGTTGTTGCAACTGTTGTCCTGGCAGGGTGGCCGTTGGCACAGGGCTCGACCCAGTATATCGGTGGCTATGCCGAGTATATTACTGATCTGTGCCTGATCATTGTCGCGGACAACGCAGCGTCGCCACTTGTAGTAGCTGGGCAGGGCTGTCTTGTGCATCTCCTTCACCTTGTCCTCGCCCACATCCAGCAGAATGGCCAGCACCTTCTCCACCCGGATTATCGCCGTCAGCTGCGTCATCAGGAAACTGTGCGGCAGTGCCAACAATGCCGGACACAGGATGACTATCTGCAGTGCCGTGTTGTGATACTTTTGGGCAATCTCCTCGCTAAAAGGGCCATCGTCAATTTTGATGTGCAGAAAACTACAGAGAGAAGAAGAAGAAGAAGAGTATTGGGTAATTCATTGGAGTTGTCTTAAATGAAACCAACAACTAAATTCTTATGGAAAGTTTTTACTTTCATCTACAACAAATTGAAATTTTCTTTTGTTTCTAAAAAGAAAAAAAACTAGCGATGGGAGGAAAAGGAACTAATAAATTAAAGCAGATAAAAAAGCGAAATATAAGTAAGATTTAAGAACTAATAAAATAATTGAATTCTCATAAATGTGGCAATATTTTCGAATACTAATTTTAAAATAAAATTGATTTTTTGATTGATTTTAAATTGAAATTTAATGGTTATTTTTAAAAAACGCAAACGCAATATGTGGAATGTTTTTAAACTAACAAAACCAAAAACACTAATTTAATAAGCAATAATTAACACTAATTTAATAATAATAATTAAAAACTATTCGTCATATTTAGGTAATAAAAAGTGTTATATGAAATTTCACTCAAAATTAGCACATTAGAGAATTTTTTTACTAATTTCCATTTATTAAAATATAAATATTTATAAATATTTTTGTATATATATATTCAGTTTAATTATTTTAAAGCGACTCACCGATTGAGAATTTAATTTAATAAAAGTCAAACTTTATCGATTTAAGCATTTGGGCTTGCGGTTTGTGTACTTACTTGAATGGTTTGCGTCCGCGCTGCTTGGTGATCTTGTCGAAATGGTTTTTGAGGAAAGTGGCGCGGAGATAGGCGGGTTCGCTGTGCTTGGCAGTGATAATCAAAATGTCGTCCATGTTGTAGCCCGGCGGAGTGTAGCCGTAGCCAGCCGATGTTGCAACTCCGTTGCCGTTGTTCACGTTGCCGCAGTTGTCTGCAAAATGAAAGACAAAACCGATCGATGAGAAAATGAGCAAAAAGTGCAGCAACAAGTTGGGAAAGAATGCTACTGATAAAGAACTGGCCTGGAACGACCCCAAAAAAAACCAATGTGAGTATGTGTGTGTGTGTGTCATTTTGATAAATAATGTGTTTACTTAGGATTTGACTTTAGCGATTTATGACCCTAGCTGCAACTCCTCAAATAGCCCATGTTTGTCTATTTCTCATACGCTTCAATGTTTGCCTTTTGGCTTTGGAGAAGCGCCGCAATTTCTCATGTGTGATAATTTTGTTAAGTAGACAACAACAAATAAACAACAAAAAAAGGTCAGTTGAGCATTTGTTATTTTTTGTGGCACTGTGTCACCTGAGTTTATCAAGTCGCTTAAACAGATTTACTTTTTGCATGAACAAAGATCATTTTGGAAATTGAATGGGACTCACAAATTATTTAAATGAGTAATTAAATGCCACAAGCACCGTTCTTATATTTTTAAATTAAATTAAGAGTTATGTAATTGTTTTTCTTTTATTCTTTTAAAAGTTGGTACAATATATTTCACAAACTGCAAAATTTCATAAAATTTATTGTTGTTTTGATACATTTTAAAACAGTTTGAATTTAAATAAAAACGTTGTTAAAAACAAATAAATTGTTGCTCTTATTTGTGTTCACTTTAAAAAATTTTCAAACAGAAGTTTCCTTAATCCTTTTAGAATTGTGCAATGCAATTTTCACTTAGTTTTGAAAACTGTTTTGTTAAACTTTGGAATTTCTCGTCGTAAATTTTGCTTGTTGCAAGTTTTTAGACATTTACACAAATCGAAACTTGCCACAAGGGGAGTTGACAGCAAACTATTCAGTTTTAGCCAGCTGCTGATGTTTTTACGTAGTTGATGTTGTTTGTTTGTCACATCCGAAGATTAAAGCTAAATAAAACAACATAAATTTTGAGAATGAGAAAACGGTGAAAGTAATTTCGACAGCTATTTTGTCAAGAATAAATTGGCCGGGCTGTTGAGCAACTCGTGCTGTGCTGTGTGGCTGCTGCTTGGCCATAATAAATAATAAATTCAGTCACGTTTAAAGCATTTACAAATTTAGTTTAAATCTCACAGCTAATCGGGAAGAAACTCGAACTCGCAGCGTGTTCTGTTTATGATGTTATCTCCTGGCCAAACCGAAATTTACTGTTGCATTTCGAACTGAACTTCTTCTTGACACCCACAAATGGCGGCTGCTGCGGCGTCGTCGTCGTCGTCGCCAACAGCAGCGACAGTTTGCCACTGTCAGTCTGTCTGTCTTTTTGTCTATCTGTCGTCTGTCGTCTCGTCAGTCTCCGATTGCCTGCCGGCTCCTCTTCCTGTTGCACGCTCACAGCTGCTGCTCATTATATGGCCAAGGGAGTCGAGCTCTTTCTTTTCTTTGTATACCCTGTACAACGTTAGAAATGGGCAAGGGCTCGCTATACTCAGCCAAAAATAATTGCCACAGGTAACTCCTCTTATTATTCGAAAAGTGTATATCAAAAAGTTTGCTTTTCTGGTTTACTAAAATTAAATGTTTATAATTTAAAGGGTGTTCTTTTATAATACTAGCAATTTATTTATATTCTAATTAAAAATTAAGAATATAAATTCATTTTATTTAATTTGAAAATTCTACAGAGGATTTTCTATAATTTTAAAACAATTATTTCAAAAGTAAAGAATAATTTGGCTGTTTTTAGAAATAAATTAGCTGAAGCAGCAAGTAAAGCATGATATTTGCTAGTCGAGCACTCTCGACTTAAACACTCTTACTTGTTTCAGTAATGTAAATAAAAGGCTGTGCATACAAAAAGTATATATATAAAATGACAAGTGGAGCATTTGCAGCTTATTATTTTTCTGTTTTTAGTATTAAAATATTCGCAAGTCGAGCAGTCACCACTATAACAGTCTTGCTTATTTCATTAATATAAATAAAAATAAATAAAAGGCCGTGCATAAATATATATACAAAAAAGATGACAAGTGAAGCGTTTGCTGCCTTTTCCCTGTTTCTCTGTTTTGTCTGTTCAGTTTTATGCCTGCCTGCAAATTTGCATATTGTTGCAATTTTGATATATATTTTTGTATTTTGGGTCTGTTTTGTAGTATTTCTAAATGCCTGACAACATAATTAACATGAAAATTGCCTGCCTTTTGACTTTTATTTCTAGATGCGTGACAAACAAGTTTTGTTTAATTAATGAGCCTGGCAATAATAATAATAAAATCCAAGAAGTTGATCCTTTTTTGACTTTTGGGCAAAGTTTGATTTCGTTGTTTGAAATTTATCACTCAATTACATGACAGATGACAGTCGAGAAGTGCAGCCGAACTTTTTGCCGAACTTTGTGACAACTAAAACTGAGCTCTTTGCCAGAGACCCGCCTCGGAGGATGTTTCCGTAATATGGACAAAATGTATATCAGCGAGGCAAACATCTGGTAATTGTTAACCAGTCGGCGCAATTGTATGAAAAATGCGACTCTTTGTTTGACGATCACTTTTGCACTCGCCTCGTTTTCTTTGTATACCCTTTTCCTTTATTTGCACACTTTGTGTACACTCTAAAACAAAGTATCTTTGTGCCGCTGCAATTTGCAGCAAATTTCGCGATTTTTATTTTAACGTTTCTGGTTTTTTTTTTTAGCTTTTTGATCGATGTTTTTTTAATGGTTGCCGCGCGCAGCTGCATCTGTTAACGATCTCGTATCTCTCGCCGATCCATTATATATATATACATATATATGTATTACGCTTACAAAATAAAGAATAGCAACAGTTCGGCATTTTTTTTTTTTACAAATGAATGAATCTTCGATTGGCTTTTCAATTTTTATTAAGTGTGAATATTTGGTATATTGTTTTGAAGATTTTTAGAATAGAATTGGAATTGGAATACAGCCAAAAGTAGCAAAAACAATCTTTTATTGATTTTTTTTAATTATTATTAAAAATATTTGTAAACCCGTGCTTTTATTTTTATTTATTGGTTTTTCATTCATTCTACCATTTTCATAAAAATTAAAATTTTTAATTGGAATTTCAAATAAAATTTTATAAGTTGAAAACGGTGAATAAAATGATGTTTTTTTTTCGTTTACAATTTTTAAGAGTTTTCTTCCACTTTGAAAACGAATTCAAAAGTTCCATTAACTAACAAACTTAAAGAAAGGGTCACATTTGAAAACAGTTAGGTGGTGCTATTGGTTTTACCGCAGCTGTATGCATATTGACTTACTCATTTCCACATACTCGTAATTATTGGCATTCGATTTGCGGCCCATGACACAGCTGCCAAACAGACTACAGCTGCGCTTGGCAGCCATATTTTGTTCTTATTTTGTTTGAATATTTATTGTTAATTTAATATTTGAGCATATTTAATAATTTGACTACTTTTAATAATATTCAATACTGGGTTTGCAGCGCACAAGTCGCACGCGGCGCTAATTGTCGTTTCAGCATCGCGAATGGAACTGGAAGCGAATAATGTTGAACCAGTTGCCATAGGCTGACCGGGAGGCCAGCTGGGGGATCTGACTGGGGGCTGAGTGGAGGCCTGGCCACTGATTGCCTAGGATTACGAGTCTACTTTTAATTAATTGATTAAAATAATGCGCCTGGCCTGTGACCGGCGCCAGTCAGCGTGGGCATTGAAAGGGGTTTAATTCAGTTTACTCATCTGAGTTTGAGTTAAAAAATAGAGCAATAATCGTGTAACAAGTTTACCCAACATCAAATGAATTTGGATTTTATTGATTTGCTAAATTTTTTATGTTTTTAAATTGAGTATACATTCTTGGAAGTGCAATCCGAAGGTGAACAGAGCGACAAAAACTTAGTCAATAATCTAATCTCCAAAAATCTATTCTCAGTTTCTTCTAGAATATACTTTAAATTAAATTATTTGTTTCTTGGATAAATGTTTTATGAATCAGGATTCAAAAAGTATTTCGGTATAAATATTTTTTATCATTATATAAATTATTCTTGAACCTAGATTTGCAGTTTAGTTTTTATTACTTGTTAATAACTCATTTTTTCTTCGATTCAGTAAATGATACATAAATAATTCTTTCAAAATTAACTTTGAATGATGTTAACCAATTGTTCAAGATTTGCAATGCATTCTTTTAACGGTTGAACACTTTTCTTCATGCAGTAGAGTTGTGTTCTTGATTTGAATTAATGGATCTTAAATCAATGAATTTGGAATCAAGATTTGCGGTTTCGTTTGCAGAATGTGTTTTCATCTCTCTTGGTTTTTTCGAGTAGCTGTCAGTGTTTGTTAAGCCTTTATTTTCGCGATTAATTAAGGTCTTATGCGGATGCTATTAAGACTTAAGAATAATTAGGACAGATTCTTCATAATAACACAACCTTCTAATGCGTCAATGAAAGTGTCTAAAAACTGAATAATTCATCAAGCTTATTCTTTGGAAATACACTTTGGTTCAGATGGATTTTTATGAGGGGGCCAAAAACTGCAGTCCAATAGAAATGTTATTTTTTTGGTGTGTTTATTGTTGTGTGGTTGTTTTTTTTTGTTGGACAATTTGAATAAATGCCAGCGCTGTGTGACATTTTAGCAAGACATAAATCAACGAAAAATGTACACAAAATTATGCGGGATAAAATGGACGGCGGCCACGAGGCGAATCGGGGACCGGAGACCGAAGAACCGGACGATACACAAATTAACCCTCGCCTCGAAATAATATTCACTCATATAAAATATACACATGTATTTCTATCTCTCTCTATCTTTTTCTCTCTCTCTTTTATTTTGTTTTTGTTGTTTGTGCGAGCATAACAATTATCATTTAATTATGTCAACTGTAACTTAATTATGAGCGCATCTTTTCATTTCATTTGATTCCCCACTTGATTAAAACTGTTTCAGTTTTGGTTTGGTTAATTGTTAATTTCCGTTTGAGATTTGTGAATTCTTCTGCTCAATTAAGCTTGAATCCCCGTTCGAATTGCATGGCGACTAAATCTTAATCAATTCACTGGCGATGAAATGCAACATATTTTTTGAGCACTTAAAAAATTCCAAATGTGTAAAAAGCGTAAAATGCTTTTGTGCTAAAGTATGTAACATGCAAGAGGAAGCATCTACGACTACATAAAGTATATATATATATATATTCTTGATATTATTGATCTTGGTATCGACATAGTCTGTATATTTATTTATTTAATTTAACAGTTTAAATATAATAAAATAATAAATTTACTATTCAGTTCAAATTAAAAAATAAGCAGTATTTATATATATACCATGAGAAATGAGGAATAATATTCTATATTATTTATATATATTTTACACTGTCATATTTTGTAATCAACCATTCAAATTTCAGTCAGATCGGATAAGAAACACCCAATTTATAGTAGTAAATACAGCAAATTTAGCCAGCTTACATTTGAGTGTGTAAATTTGTCAGTCAAACAAAAATATATTTAATAGCTTTCTGCAGGGTATATTATTGTCGCGCTTACTCGACTACAGCAGTCTAATTTTTTTTTTGTATCGCTGATCTTCTATTTATTAAATTTATGCTTGTTGGCATAATTCATCAACGCTGTAAATTGTTTTAGTTATGGGCTTAAGTTTGAGTTCCCCTACTATCTACAAACAGTTACGCACACACACACACACACACAAACACACACACAAACACACACACACATACATACATACATCCGCCCACCAGTCGTCTAACAGCATAATTTACCCCTCAGATGCACAACAATTTTGATGATCATTCAACTGTAAATTGTTCTCAATCTCAATTCGCTTCTCTCTGTTTCTCTCTCTCTCTCTCTCTTGCTCTCTCTCTTTCTCAGTGTCCGCGTTTTGCAGTTTTACAGTGTGAGAATTGGACAACTGGACACTGGTTGAGTTAAGCAGGGGATTGGTGGGGGGATCAGGGCACTCACAAATCATTCACAACGATTATAAATGACATTGTGCATTGGTTTTGGCTGGCGTTGAATGAGCCTGCATAGCAATTACACTGCAATAAATTCGAGTGCCTGCAATCAGTGCGTACTTTATTTGGGGGCAGATTTCATTTATTTTTTTCTTATACAGACGGGAAAAAACTAACAGCAGGAATAAAAGCACAAAACATTAGTTTTGAAATTTATATAAATTTTGTTTTTGAATACGTTGCTAAGTTTTTTCAACTATAAATAAAAATAAGTATTGCTGCTTGAATATTTTTAAAAATATATAAAATTATTTTTCCGTTGATGTAGAAGTGCTTAAAAGTTGCAGTTCTTAAATAAATCTTTTACCTATTTCTCATTTTTCCAAAATGGGCGTTTATTATTAATGTTAATTTTCTTGCATTTTCATAAACTTAAATTTTTTTAATTTCAGTTTTCAATTCATTTGAATAATTGAAATGCTAAACAAAATTTGATATGATTACTTTATCACTTTTTAAAGTAGTCTTCTTCCACTTCTTAAAACGTATTCATAAATTCTTTAAGCTTAAAATTTTTAAAAAGAAAACATTTCTTATTTGAATTATGTTTGAATTATAGTGTTGTCTCAATGTTAATGGAATCTGTTGATGACTTGAAATATGCACCATATCCAAGCCATAAATATGGAGCAAATCTTGGTATTTCTACATTAAATTTCCTAAATTTAGTGGCACAACTTTCTATACTCTTTCCAGAAACCTGAAACAATTTGACCCAGTTAATTACGAATTTATTTGCTTAGTGAAACACAGGCCTCATAATGAAAACATTTAAAAACAGATCATAAAAAGTGTCTGTGCATCGATGAATATTTCGCTTGAAACATGTTGTTTTTTTTCTCTTCTCCAAACATAAACAATTATCTTATTTTCTGGCCAGGCACACAGTGTGAAAATGGTGCATGAAATAGTTGCTTTTTTTCTCAAAAATCTAGTGAAGAAGTTCAGGACGCAACATGAGGCAGATGTCTGAGCAAGTAGTTTATATATACCATATGCAGATGTGAGTTATAAAGTTTATAGCTGCCAGCTAAACAATCTGTGGACTCAGCCATCAGCAGCTCTAAAGTGCATTTAATATACGATATGGCAGAGTTCATAAAAAAGTCCAAGTCCGAGTCCATTACACAAAGTGCCGACTGTAGTTAATGCAATTGTCTATTAACCAGATAGCCTTAGTAATACACTCTGCGAAAAAATTACAATGTATTTAAAATAAACGATTTGAAAACAATATCGTTTTTATTGATTTTAGAAACAATTTTTAATTATAAAAAAACATTTTTATCTATAAATTAACCAAATTTGCCACGAAGTGAAAAACTCACAAATTTTGAGATTTTTCTAATTTGAGAAACAATTTCTATAAACAGAAAATGCAAAATGAATTTTTAATGAAAGAGAAACAGCTAAGTTTTGAAAATCCTTGTTATAGTTGATATGGCGATTTGCTATAAACAAGTGCAATTTATTTTGCTGAGTGTAAAGTCGCATCATGCATTTTAATGCAGTGCTGGGCTTGTAAACAACTTTGGAGGTCTGTCCGTTGTAGCCAAGCAACTCCTCCAACTCCCTTGGCTCCTCCAACTCCTTCAACTGCCAACTCCGATTCCGATGTTATTTTTTTTGATGTTTTTGACATTAATGTTTTGTTAGTTTTTGTTGTTATTGCTGTGTCGCTGTCATAAAAGAGCTGGGGCTGGACATGGACATATTTATAAGGGTGGGGGAATGCCAGACAGGCTCCCACACACACAGATACACACACACACACATTCATGCCACATGTTTATCCGTCTGCGTTTCTTATAAAAACAATGGCAACTCTTTTTAGAGTGCCTATTTTTAGATATGGATTTTTCAATTCCCAGTATATGTTTTTGGGGGGGGCGCTGAATAATTGTGCAGCAGGTGTCAAATGTCTGCCCCCTCCCCCTACCTCTCTACACCCACCGACTTTTTAGGTGAAGTTGCCGACGCGAAAGGAAATTGTCATTATTCAACAGAAATATTATAAGATAAAACAAGAAGAACTCAAAATGATCGTGTAAAATGCAACATTTGTGGTCTTAGCACGAGTCACCCTATCGCAGTTAGGCGCTGATTGATAACACCCACACTGAAGGGGACGGGTGGATAGGGTGACAGTGGGAGTGGGGAGTGGGGAGTGGGGAGTGGGAAGAAGCGACAACTTTGTCAAACACTTCATCAAACATCTCAAATGTGCTGCATTTTTGAAGGTGTTCGTTTGAGTGGATTTTTTCCCATTTCTTTTTTGGTTTTTTTTTTTTAGTTATTTATTTGATGTTTAGCTGTTTTTGGGGAAATGCATCTGGCAGCGGGGGTTGTGCGTTGTGATGGGGCGGGGGTGAGTGCGATGCATTTTGTGTCACTTTGGCAGCCATTTCACAGATCTACGCGCTTCTGTATGCTAATAAATGTCTTCATAAATTTAAATGCGACATGTCAGCCAAACAAATATCTCAACTGAATTGCAATCGAGGCGCTTCTCAACTGGAAACCAAGTCATAAATATCCACCGGAATAATTTAGACCAAAAAACAGAAAAAAACAATGTCTCACACATCATTTGAGTTTCGAAAAGTTATGGCTACTTTTTGAAAATTATTCAGTTCCAGTTTAGCTTTTGCTTTTGGCTTTAATTTTGAATAAACTTAGAAAACTTAAGAATGAATCGAGCAGAGTGAATTAAATTTAATAGTAATGTTGATCATGAATAATAAATATGAACAATATATACATATATATATAAATTATAAATATAATTAACAGGCTTAATTTAGATAAAAAGAAACAACTATTGAAAACTATTTAGTTCAAGTTAAGCTTTCATTATAAAAAGTAAGAATGCCCAAGCTGACAATAAATTTAATTTTTTAATGCTGATTAGGGATATGTTTCATATATTTGAAATTTTTATAATTTTTTTTTCGCGCTCTTGTGAATTATATCAAGGTTAATTGACGTGAGTAAAATAGTTGCATTAAGTAAAAACACTTTAAGCCTAAAAAAAAAGCCCGCATTTTTTGCAGTTGCTCTTAAATAAGTAGTTGGCACATGCATTTGTGTTATTAATATAATTTTTTGTTGTTTTACTTTTTTGGACGCGCATGTAAAAAAACAAAACAACAATAACAATAACAATAACAACAGCGACAACTTGACAACAATCAACTCAAATTTTTCATTTCCGTTTATTAAAGCGGTGCCAGCAGATAGTGGAAAAGAGGGGGAGAGAGTGTGTGAGAAAAAGAGAAAGAGAGAGTTTGGTTGGGGGGGGGGGGGGAGAGAGGGAGGGAGATAGGTATTGATGCTGCGTGTTTACACATTATTATTGAAAGAGAGAGAGAGAACGAGACTCCAGCTTAGCATGCATTTCTGTATTGCATGTGTGTGTGTGTGTGTGCGTGAGTGTGTGTGAGTGGCAGTGTGTGTATATCAGCGTTTCCTGCGCGCAATTTATGCTGCACTCTAAAGATGGGTGCGTGTCAACCAAAGTGACTATTAAATATTCCGAAAATGATGAGGAAGTTTGACTTAAGTTGACATAAAACAGAATTGAGCCATTTCCCAGGCAGCTGTCTAAAAACTCAATATTTTAAATACGTTTTTAAGGAATTGCGTATTTTCCCATTGTCTTTAGAAACAACTTAAAACAAACAAATATATATAAAACTAATTAAATATAAATATTTGAGAAGCGCCTCTAATAAACTTTTAACTTATGAGTTACTTTTTTTTTGGAATAATAAAGTATTAAGAATTGTTTTTGTTTTTCTAATATATAATTTTAAACTCAATCAAAAAACTCTAATTCTCAATAAATAACACATTTATAATATGAGTGTTTTTAAGTGAATACGTAATAGAAAATTGTAAATAAATAAATAAAATAGTAAAGTTCTTTTAAATTTAAAATTACTGACTTAAAAAGGCTTTTAACTGAGTTATTATCAGTACGAAAAATGCGAAAATATTTAACGTATTTTTTAAGGGGAGTCAAATGAACTATATATTTTTTTATTTATTTTATAAATATATTTATAATTAAGACACGAGCTTTTTAAACAAACCCGCTGAGTGTTCATCTCTAGTGCAAGCTTTAGCTGCGACAACACACACACACAGATACACCCGCACACACACAGTGACAATTTATGCTTTCACTGTTGCTGCTGCTTTTGCCTTCTATAAGCGATTTCCGGTGCATGCGTCGCTGCTGGCGTCGCTGCAACTGTGCACAATTTGTACGTTACTTTCAGTTATGATTGTTATTGCTATACACAAACATAAATACACACATACATAAATACATGCATACATAAATACATGCATAAATATATTTATGATTATGCTCATTTCTGAATGCTGCCTGCCTGAAGCGGCACCTGCCACATTTGCTAGTTGTTGCGCCTGCGCCTTTAGCACAGTCCCTGTCAAAACCAACCCCCCATGCCCCACTCCTGCTGCACTACCCCCCCTCCCCTTAACCTGGCTAGTTGGTTATGCATTTGCATCACGCACAGCCCTTTCAATTATAATTGCTGCCTGGCTGCCTGCCTCTGTTTTTGCTATTTTTATCCATCTATTTTGCTTTGACGTCGGCACGCGGCAGCAAAAAATAAAAATAAAAATAAATACATATATATAGAAATATGTATGTTGCAGCCTAGTCGGGAGCACGCGCTCTTGTTTTTCTTGCCTCCAATTGTTGCACATCTGTTTTTTTTTTTCATATTCAGGGGTGCCTCAAAGCAGCAGCCAAGGATGCCCCCGATTTTTTTCTCTTTTTTTCCAATGTCTGGCTTTGTTTACCCCTCATCTTTTTCATCTTTTGTAATGTTTTCTTTTATTTTTTTTTTAATATTTTTTTTACTTACTTTTGCTATTAATTGAAAAACAAAAACCAAGTCTAGACAGAAATTTTAAATGGTGCAGCTTCAGCGGAAATTCAATCTCTGCTCTATTTTTGAGTGGGACTCCCCCAATGATTGTTTTTTTCTTTTTAAGCTACACACGCACACCCTACACACACGTGCTGCTCGGTGTGTTAATCGTATTGTATTTCAGGATTAGACTGCGTTTGGGTAATCAATTTTGTGTTCGAGCGGAAATTGAATGCATGTTTGAGTTGTTCATTTTTGAACGGAAATTAAAATCCTTTAATTATGCAATTGAACGCCGAAAAAAATTGTAGAAAAAACATGTAGACAAAAACTCCAAAAACCCTTTTGCCTAAAGCCTAGTCGACGGCATTTGCTTTGATATTCAATTAAAAAACGTGCCTTAATTTTGTATTTTGAATTTGAAAAAACGTGCCTGAATTTTCTATGGCAGTCAAAACGGGGTTCGTTTCTCAGTTTTGTTTTAATAGTTTGCAGACGACTTGTATTGAATTTCGAGTGCACTTCAAATGCAATTGCAATTGCATTCAAGTGTTTTGTTTTTTGAAAACAATAAAAACTCAAACTCACCGCAGCAGAATGTTTCCAATTCGACATCTTCGATTTTGAGTTGCATTTTTGAAATGTTTTTTTTTTTCTTTTTTGGAGTTTGAAATTGCTATTTTGTGAATGAGTACACTTTACAAATACATCGCAGTACACTCGCACATACACACACACACACACAGACAGCCGCACACTTGCACACACACTTTGGTCTAGTCAAGTTTGGCTGCGCATGCGCAACGTCAACTTGCCACAGTCCTTCAACTTCAACTGGCCATAAAGCCAGTCAAAGCTGAGCTCAGCTCAACTTGGGGCAGTCAAATCAATGTTGAATGCCCAGAATAATAATGAGCAATCGATGCAAAGAGAGAAAAGAGAGAGAGAGAGGGAGAGCGAGAGAGAGAGAGTCTCTCTCATACTTTTCCCTCTCTCTCGCATTCTCAGTCAGAGTTGATTTTTTCTTGGCGTCTTTCTCTCTTCATAAATAATGCATTCAAAAGATTATAAAATAATAAAAGTCACAGCAGTTGTTGTTGTTTGTTGTTTGTTGCTCTTCAGTTGTTGTTGTTGTACGTGCTTGTGACGTTTAATCAACACGTTGTCCATTTTAAGTGCTACCGTGCTACCAAGTTCGTATTACTCCCCCCCTCCCCCACCACCACTAAATCCCCACCCATTCTGAACCAGGCTATAAACGGAATTATTGCTTTTTAAGTGGACAACAGCGCCAATTTTATTATTTCTTTGCTATTTTTTATATTTATTCATAAACAACTCTTTTAAAATTCGCCTGTTGCGTTATTCTCGTGCCGAATGCGGCTAAAGAACGCTTTAAACAGTTAGGAAAGCAATAAGACATACACTTGGCGAAAAATCGCAAACTTAAATTTGGCAAATTTGAGAAAAATAATAAATAATAAATAATTTGAGAAAATAATAATAAAATAAAAAAATAATAACTTAAGAAATTCAAAAAAAATTGGGTTAAGATTAGAAATTTACTATAAGCACAAAAATCGCCATTTAAACTTAAAAGTAATAAATTCTAAAGAAGCATCAATGAACATTAAATGCTACTTTGATTTCAATTCTGACCTAATGTTGATAAAAATTTTTGTATGCTTACAAAGTTATTTTTTCTATTTTTTAGAAGTGTTTTCTATTATTAAGAAGCATGGATAAAAACCGATTAAAAATACTTTCTTAAATGCAGTTAGAATTAATAAAATTTTATCTCTGAGCTGCCATGCATAAAAATAAAAATTCTGAAATACATTTTTAAATTCAGCTTGATATTTTTTTTGAGTGTAAAAGCTTGCACATGCGTATATAAGTAATTGAATACATATTTTGATTTAAATGACAGTGATAAAAACTGCAGACAAGGGCAGACAAATATATATATATATATGTATATATATATAAATAATACATTTAAATGGGGCAAGCATAAAATGCTTAGCATATAAATTGATGTGAAATACTATGGAAATTTATTTGGGTTTCTTAAACTGAGTTTGGGAATGGTGCAAGAAAGATAAAAGCAAAGATTTTTACACTTCTCAGTAATATAAATAAAATAACTAAAATCAGCATACAGCTAAGGCAAAGACGCTAGGAATACGAAGAAGATTATTGAGTCGGTTTATTCTTTAGATATCTTTCAGGTATCCGTCTCGTAAAATATAGAAAATTATTTAAAATCTTTTCCTTTAATTTATATAAAACAAAATCAAGTTCAAAATTGTATCTGTGGCACAAATAAGCCTTGCAACAAGGTGCGCCTGCGCCTGCGCCTCAAACTACAAGCATTTGTGAAAAAAGATTTAAAAATAGTCTGCTAAAAAACTGAAGAAAAAAATATTTAAAAACAAGAAAAATAAGAAAAAGGAGAAGAAGAAAAAGAAAAAGAAGGAAACTTCACATTGGGACGTGAGCAAAATTTAAGCGTTCTTTTTATCCTCTTCCTTTTACTCAGACCTCAACCCAAAATTATGTAAATGAAAAAAATATGCTTTGAGTCGAGACTTGAAATTTTGTGTATACGAAATATTAAATATTTATGAATGCAACAGGTGTTAACGAGGGGTATTGGGGGGGGGGGGGGAGATATGGAATGGATGCGGTCAAGGAAATTTAGGCAGTGATTTCCCTCAATAGGATTTCGTTGCTTCGCCTCTGTTTGTTATGCAGCACAAGGCAGGGTTATGGTTAGTGTATTGAACCCCCAGCTGAGGCAGCAGCAACAAGGCATGCGGCAGCTGCCACAAAGGCGGCTGCTTTTTGTTTGTGTATATTGTAATCTGATGAGCAGATGTTCTCAGAATCGCATGCTGCACAGCAATGCAAGTGCAACAGCGCATTGCAACTGCAACTGCAACTGCAACAGCTATGCACAGTTGCTCCCCAGTTGACCTCAAATCACCTGCCACACTTGCTGCCTGCGAGCAATTAAATAGCGGCAGTATATAAAATGATATATGGCACATTGCTGGCTGCAACAAAAAAGAACAATAATAATAACTACACTCAGCAAAAAATTGGAATAATTTTTTGTAATTTGTAATTATTAGAAAACTTTCTTTTTATGCTTACAAATTAATTATAAATCGAGAAAAACTTTCTAGTTTTGGGGGAGATTTTTTAAAATTCAGTGCGATTCTATTTTCTGAGTGTAAACTCGCCCCTTGACTTGTGTTGCCCCTTTTCACTTTGATGTTTGATGTGTTGGTGGTGGGGTTTGGATTTGTATGCACAATTGGCCGAAAGCATGTTGGCCAAATTTGGCTAAATGTTTGCTTGGCACGCGCCATATGCAAAACAGTTTCGACGAGTGCGTTTGGGGAGTTCAGGCTTCCGTGCCATTAACACGTTTGAACAACAACAACAGCCAACACACACACACACCCGCACAGAGGCTCAGTCAATGGCCAAGTTGGCTAATGCAAAGTTCCTGTTGGCCTCTTTGGCCCCACCTTATTGACAATTGTGCAGAGTTTTCAATTTATGCTTTTTCTGCTTGTCATGTTGGGCAGCCACACCCACCGCCCACTCGTTTATTGACTCTTGTCAGTTGTTGTTTAGCATTGGCTGCCTCTTTCCGCGGCAGGTTGCACATCCGCCATGTTGCACAGACAAACAAGCATAGTCAACATTTATTCCGACAATTAAAGAGCCAAACGGCAAAATTGCAAAACTGCAACTGCAACTGCAACCGCACTTTGCCGGAAATGTGTGCCCCACACAGAAACACCAGCACACACACCAACACACACACAATGTGGCAATGTTTATCTCATTTGCATTTGAGCATTTTTTTTTTTTTTAAATGATGAACTCGTTTTTGGTTTTTGTTTTTTCCTGCATATACAAATATGGACAACATTTTATTTGTTTCTTTTTTTTTTGCCATAAATTTAGGTGTTAAAATTGAAGTTGTTGCCGCATTTGTTGCCGCTTTTGTTGCAAGTGTGTCAATTGCCGTGCGCTCATTGCTCATTGTGACAAAGGCAATTTCAAATTGCAATTGTACAGTTACGCTTCATAGTTGGTCACTAACCATAATTTCTATATATCTAGAATATTTATGGGGTCTTTCAAATGGTGTCGTCGCTGATTCTATAAATTGCAACACTTAATTTTGCATGCAAAAAAGCAAGTTGAAAGCTGTAAAAATGTTCTGGTCTTTAGAAATTATTTCTACAACTACCAAAAAGAAATTTCATAAAATTAGAAATTTAGCCAGAAATTAGAAATAGAAAAATCAAAGCAAGCTGAGCCAAAATATGAAGATTTTTTTAGTTTTAAAACCGAATTTTTCTTGATTTACTTAATTGATGAATGTTACCAAAACTTTTCTTATAAGTCAAAAATGCAACTAAGTAAAAAACCTCTATCAAATATTTTATAATTATTTATTAATATTAAGTAATTAAATTCTTGACAGTTCAATTCAGCCAAAAACTTTAGTTTTTAGAAAATGAAAATGAAATTAAATATAAATTTGAAAGTGTAATTTCTTCTGTTATGAATTATTGAATTAAATTGTTTATTTAAAATCAAATTTAGATAATTCCATTGTCAGTGAAAAATGCATCAATATTTAAAGTGTTCTAATTGAATTAATAAAAATAGATTTCAACTTGTGCTTGCTTATTTTTTTAGATTTCAAAATATGCTTTTAAAATCTTATTTTATCAATCAGTTGTTGACTTGCACTTCAAACTACTCAAGATGCAAATCATTGATTATTGGTTGTGCACAGTAGTTTCTTCAAGTGCATGAAGAGCTCTATTCAAGAATTGAGTTGATAATCTTAGCGGCTCAGGAACAAGTTTTATTTTTTATATTCAGTTTTTTTCAAGTGGTCGTCAGTCAATTCAGTGTCAATGCTAACAATTGAAAACCTTGAAAGTCGTCGATGTCTATAAATAAGAATTGTGGAGAAGTCCTGAGTGCATCATAAACATGGAAATTATGACTGTAACTGGGCAGATGTGTTGGGGTAATAATGATCATCATTCATGCAACAAACCATTTCTGTGGCATACATCACACGCCTCAAGTCGTGGCTGTCAATGTCAAGTCAGAGGCGAGACCAGTCCAGACCAGACCAGACCAGACCAGACCAGACCAGACCAGAAGAGAATAGACCTGAACAGACGTCAGTTAGGATGAGGCAGCTCATTAAGACTCAAAACAATGCCAACTTTGGCGACACTCAGGCGACACTGTTCACAACAACAACAACAACAACAAAAACAACAACAACAATAACAACATTTGTGCATTTACAATTATCACTTGCGTAAACATTTCAATGTTATTTGAATGCAAAAGTGGCACAGAGCAGACCCCTGGCGCCTGGCAAAACAGCAAATACAACATCAGCACGGGATGGAACAGGGGGGCAGCTGTGGTATAGAGGAACGGGTGGAGGGGGAGTTGGGTTAGCCATCGCTTAATATGTAAAAAACGTGTTGCACTCAGTGTCAGGGATCGGCCCAGCTCAGAAGTGCAAAAAATGCGAACGCCAAACGAGGCCATTCTAAACTGACAATTTGTTAAACAATTTAACCAATCAAATTATATATCAACTACATATATATATATATATATATATATATATATATATATGTACTAACTAGTTAATATACATATTTAACTAAATTCATATCAATTTTTAATGATAGAAAATATTTTCGAACGACAGAAAACACTTTCTGATTTGCAGAGTAATTTTAATTTTAATCAATCGATCTAAAATTAGGTTAAGTGTAAAACTCCTACACAAAATAATAAACTTTACTTACGAAATATAAATATAACAAATTTGAGATCAATTTTGTAATACAATTTTAAATATATTATTATAAAATAATAATGCTTCACTCACCTCGTCTGCGATATGATGGACCGCGAAATTTGTTTGGCGATGGCACCGGGGGACGGGGTGCCAGCATGTTGGGCACCTCATCCGGCGAACTGGGTCCAATCGATGGCGATGTGCAACTGGATGCGGATGTGTTCAGTTGACGTTGATGTTGGTGCTGATGCTGATGTTGTTGTTGTTGTTGTTGTTGATTTGCCCAGTTGCTGCCAAAAGAATGACGACGTGTGCCGCCGCTAGGCAAAGTGTGATGGCGCTGAGATTTACTGCAGATGGGCAACAGATCAAGGGAGCAGCAGGAGTACAGGAGAACAGCAGAGAGAAGAGTGAGGAGAGAAGAAGCAGAGTGATAAGTACGCACGATTAGCAATGTCATTGGTAATGAGAAAAAGGGGGGAGGAAGCTCTTGGGTAGAATTCGTTTTTGGCAAGCTGTCAACAGCTGCATCCTGTCAAGAGCAATAAGAGCAGCAAAAAAAATGAAGAAAACCCGCCCAGATCTCTTAAGAAGTGCAGCGTATCCGACTGCTAAATACTCTGTTCAATAAGTAAAATAGTTGATGACAGCTGGCAAAAAACAGGCTTGTTTTAGCCAAGAAATATCGTTCTTTTTTGGAGTCTTTCTACTAATCTACACTGCCTTCTAAATTGCGCAAGATTAAGCTTTAATCTATTTTTGGAGGCGGAAGTAGGCGTGGCTCAAGTAACTTAAATATATACTTCCTATTTTTCGAGGATGTTCATTTTAATCTACTGGAAAATATGGACCACTTTTTGAAAGCTGTTACCTGCAAGCTTATTTCCAATAAAATTATTGGATATCGATTTAAATCAATTTATAATTTAAAAAATATCGTTTATGTTATCGACACTTAAGGGTGGTCACTGATAATAAGCCCTTCGAATTTGTTGGCTCTACATTTAAAACTGCTTTATTTCTGATTCGATAGATTTTTAGTAATTTCCTAACCTGCTTGTGGCCGTAGCACCCCCAATTTCGACTAACTTTGACTGAAGCGGACTTAGCCAAATATATTCAAGATATTTTCTATAAGATTAAAAAAACTTTGAGTACCTTCAATAATAGAGTATTAACAAACCCCACTAAGCAGATTTCCCAAAAAAAAAGAGACCCCTTTCCAGATCACTCACCTTGCATTGAAGACGTCGTCGTGCTCGGCAGCGCCACCCGGACACTGGGAGCTGTGCGTCTCGTTGCAGGAGCCGAGGCGTTCCCGAAACGTTTCCGAGTGCGAATTGTTGTTGGACGAATGCTGGCGAGCAAACATCATCGGCTGCAGTTCAAACGATTGCTGTGTGTGCAAATGTTAAATGGAATGTTGAAAGTTGAATGTTGAATGTTGCATTAGAGGCAGGCAGAAGCAGGAAGTGGCACAGCGAGATCGGACAATGATTAATTGGCGGGGGCTAAAACTCACTTGTGAGAAACCGCCGAGGGAGTTGAAGCTGCCGCGTGGACTGCCAAAGGCCATCGTTGCCGTTGTATCCAGATTGGCCGATGTGATCAGACGCATCTGTTCCGGATTGGTTCCGGCCAATGCCGGACGTGGACTGCTGCCCTTCGAATTGCGACGCTTGAATAACGAGAACACTTTGCCCGACGACGACTGCGGCGAATCCGGAGTGCGGGGCGATTTTGTGTCATTACAAAAATAACAGGGATTATCTAAAAGTAAATAAATATTTAATCAAATAAGTAGATTATAATAAGTAGTAAAAGTTTTAACTATGATTTGATTGTGTTCAAATAAGAACATCAAAATAATAAAAATCTCTCTTTACCGAGTAATATATAAAAAACTGTGGTTACTATGGGTACTTAAAAAAAAATGTTATAGGTATGCTTAGTTATTTTATATATATTTTTTGTTTGGGATTGAAGTAAATCAAATAGGAGAAAAAGATTTTATTTCAAATAGTTGTGGGTTGTTTTATTTTATTCCATACGCATATATAAAGTAAAATCAACATTTAGCAATATTAAAGCTATGGATTCAATGTAATATTATTATATACATATAAATCACATTAATAATCTTTGGTTTTTTAAGCAAAGAAGGTAAAGAGATATATTAAAACTGTGATAATATAAAATGTATTAATAATATAGAAATTCATTCAGAGGAGTAAAGTTAATCAATTTGGGGAAAACTTTTATAAGTTATAAAATGTTAATGAGCTTTAAAGAAATATTTAAAAAAAAAACAAAAAGGTGAACATAAATTCATTTCTTTCACATATTTTTGATAATTTCATACTTTTCTTAAACTGAATTGAATCAAAGGTAAGCCTAATCTTCGCTCGTGTTAGCATATTTTATTTTATTTTTTACCAAACAAAAAGGAGTTTTTACTATCCATATATTGGATTCTAAGTAGAACTAAATTTTTATCAAAGATAAATATACAAATAAATTTTAAGTGCTTATATTGGATTAATAATCAGAAGGCGATGAAACGCAAAGATAAATATACCAAGTAATAAAGAAATATTTCTTTTTCCTCAAAATTAATAAGCGAATATGTTTATTACAGAATTTTGTATAATATAGAGATCTCGACTAATTCGGATAATTTCAATAAGTTCAAGGCTTTAAACATTTTCGAGTCTTAGTCTAAGACTTATTTTTACCTGAGAAAAAGGCGTTTGTATTATCCATGGTTAGAAACATCTTGATATCGTCTCAGATAAAATTGGATTTCAAGTTCAGTTTTAGTTCGATAAGTTTGACAATCTGGGCACGATTGTTTCTCAATTCATATATGCAATTTATGATGCATTTTCACTGCTTACGCGAGGGAATGAAAGAGAGAGCGAGAAGGCAGCACTTTCACTAGCAACGCATGCGCACGCGCCAAGAAATCGTTTTTAAAACTCCGCACGATGCCAAAAATGGCAATAAATTCAATAAATTTAAAGTCAAGTGAGCAAAAAAAAATGCGCTTTTGATTTCACTGCCTGAATAATGTGCAATGTCAGTTTGATTGATTTAAGATAGAAAGCGCGCCAAGCACATTCAAATTTGTAACGGTGGCTTCAAGTCTTTGTTGTTGTTGTCGGTGTTTTGATTTACTCAACGCGCTGCGCGTGCGTCTGCATTGCAATCCCGAAACGGAATAAATTCTACAACTTCAACGAGAACAAAACACTTGAAATAGCGTCTGATTCGACGTCGACATCGACGTCGCGTCGGTTTCTCTGCTTCTGCACGCTGAGAGAATCCCTTGGCCGCTTTGGTTATTTTATATCTGCTGCTTCTTCTTTTACTACTTCGTTTAGTTCTTCTGCTCTGCTTTGACAAACTGCAGCACCATTCGCTCTCTCCCTCGCACACGCACACACACACACATGCACTCATATGCATGCGGGATCAGTGTTTAAATATGTTTGCCATATTGCACCCACTCATTGCTGCTCTGTCGCTGTCGCTGCCGCTGCTCTTGTCTCTGCGTCTGCCTCTGCTTGGTTAGTAGCGTTTGTTAGGGAAAAACTCTAACATTGCTGTTGCTGCCGCCGTTGTTGTTGTACCTGCGCATGTTTTTCTTTTGCGTGCGTTTTTCGCATGATCAAAATGCTGTCGTCTGTCTGTTCTTTGATTCCCAACAATTCTTTCCATTCTCCTCTCATCCCATTCCACTCCATGCTGGCAACGTCGCGCATATTTGATGAGTTCCGATAGGTGAAAAGCAACAGCAACAAATACATACAGAAAATCTCGTTACCTTTGTATCCTCTATTTGTGTGTATTAGTGTTATTGTTGTTACTGTATTGGAGTTTTTTTTTCTAATATTAATCGTGTCTTATCAGCGTCAATGTTGTTTATTTTTTTGGAATTGATTTTCCTATTCATGTTGTTTGTTGTGGGAAATTATATTTGCATTTTATTTTAGACAAAATCAGCTAAGCATAAGATTAGCGTATATAATTAATTATAATTATATCTAAGATATTTATTTCCTTATTATTAGTATATCTCCTAATTTTTGTAAAGAAATAAGCTAAACTTAATTTAAATCACATATTCTTTGATATTTTATTTTCATAATTTTTTACACCTATGAATTAGTTAGGAGTTCAGGTTATTATAAGTATTTATTTTAGTGGTGTGATATAAACTTTTCCAATCACAATCGATAATTTATTTTTAGATTTAAGGTTAATAAATCCATGTAATATTATTTTATTTTAAGTTTGCAACGCACTGAGGGAAATGTTAACGATCCCATAAAGTTTTATTGAGTGATAGAGTTCTCCTTCGCCTAGAGCCATCTTCATGAAGCTTGATCTAGCCAAACAAAATAACATCCTTTTTATATATTTTCATCTATCTTCATATGATTATAATCCCATGTTTGGGCCAAAATAGACTACCACAATAATTAAAGCCATGCAAGAAAGACATATGAAAACAGGAGATAGTTCAGTAAAAATACCAATAGAACAAGCAAAAGAGTGAGAGAGAGACAGATAGAGAGAGAGGGAGACAGAGAGAGAGAGGAACAGTATAAGAAGGCGAGTGTTCATCAAAGGCCAACATCTGAGGTATGCATATTAAAAATGTTATTAGACGGGTGCATTGAAAAATGTCCATGCGAAA
The DNA here is from genome assembly GCA_035042345.1 of Drosophila fungiperda. Classification (NCBI taxonomy): domain Eukaryota; kingdom Metazoa; phylum Arthropoda; class Insecta; order Diptera; family Drosophilidae; genus Drosophila; species Drosophila fungiperda. The sequence goes on from JAWNLM010000205.1 coordinate 163,644, forward strand.
GAAAAAAGTAATGTATACACTTAGAAAAAAACTGCACTGATTTCTAGTAAATCACTTTATTTTATTCCTCACATACACAAACATTTTACATAGTCTTTAAATTAATATTATTTAATTTGAAATATTTTCTAAGTGATTATTCTAGCGATTATCAATTTAAAACCAAACCTTTCTAAATATTAAAAATGTTTATTTTTCCTAATATTAAGAAATAATATATAATAACAAGAAATTCGTAGAACTTAAGAGCGATTAGAGAAATATTTTTGCTGAGTGTAAATAAGGAAACTTTATAATTTTGTGAGGAAAACACAAAGGCATCGCTAAAAGTTGGTAGAGAGTGCAGAGCGATTCCATGTGGTAGACAGCGGAATTTCTGAAGTGGACTGAGACTGGGACTGGGCCAACACATAAAATGAGTGGCAGATGCAACGCACATTGAAACCGATGGAAAACTCGTAAAAACTCACAAGGGGCTTGCAGCGTAGAAATTGCACATTTCGTAGTTCATAAAATATAGAAAACGAATCCCGGGTGCACACTCAAGAAGTGTGTGTGAGAGTGTGTGTGTGGATGCAAATGATCTTGAAATGCACATCGACTTGCAGCACTCGTTGCACTTACACAATTGCATTTGCCTCCACATAAATGTCAAGTTGTTGTCTTCGCCTGCACGCGTTCTGACTCTGACTCTGATTCTGAATCTGACTCTAACTCTTCGGGCTCTTAAGTACGGCATAGTACACTTAGAAAAAATCGTACTGATATTTTGAAAATCACTTTAAAATGAACAAGTTTTGAATGAAAACTCTTCTTTTTAGAAAAATATGAAAACTCTGACAAATTAATATCTCTAAAACATATTAATTTGTTGAAGACCTCTAAAAGTTTTTTTTTTTTTGTTTTCGAGGGTTGAATAGACGCGAATTTGAATCATATAATAAGATTTGCATTTTTTCAAAACAACTAAAATCAATTTATAAGCGATTTTAAATGTTTGGATATTTATGGTATATTATTTAATGTCATATAAATAACAACCTAATTTCACTAATAATGTAGAATTGGGTATATATATAAAAAACAAGACATATTTTTTCAAAGATGCAAAGAAAGTCCCTGGTTTTTAGAACGATTCAAGCATGCACTTTTCATATATAGTTTTTGAATAAGTTGAACTGCCCTTAACCCTATTTTATAAAATTTAGTTTGCCATTTCTCTGAGTGTATCGCATGCTATTCTATGGGCCACGACACGACTTGCCCCGTTTCTAGTCATAAATCTGTAGACGCTCAACTGCTACCTAAACTGCAACCCTTTCGCCTCCGAGGAGCTATTCTGTGCAACATTTTGGGGGCACTCGCTGATTGTTCTATGGCGTTGACAGGTTAATCACTTCTGATGGTGTCTTTGTTATTGCATTTCTCTTGGGTCAGTTTTGGTTGCCCTGCGGCAGTGATTCACCTTTGTTGCCATATCAAGCATTGAGATCACAAATAAAACAATTTGAATTGCTAAAATCTCATAAGCAATGAAAGTGTTATAAGAACTTTTAAATTGCATCAATTTAATAGTTTTTTATATATAAAATAACTGTGTACTTATTAATAAAAATAAGGGACATCACTATAATTATGAACAGTAATAAAAAAAATATCAAAGGAAAAGTTGATAAAAAAAAGTAGGTAGCTTAAACCAACAGAATATTTTTTAATATTTTAAGGACATCAATAAAATAATAAATCAAAGGAACATTTAAGAATCGAGCGAAGCAGCGATAAAAAGAATAGAAATTTAGTTCAAAACCAAACTTTATAAAAAATAAATCACTTTTCAAAAGCAATGCCATTTTGAACATAGTTTGACCGCTAAAACTTTCTCAGCCCCAGATAAATTTAATGTGTATCCAAATACATAAATATTAAAGTAATTGCAACAAGCGATTATTTAGCAATCAACGCTCTAATGATTTACAAATATGGCATGAATAATGAGCAGAATTTATAATTAAAAAAAAATAAACGAAAGAGAGAGAAAAATTCAACTGCAAGCGAAAATGCATAACTGTAAATTTATAATGTTGCCCTTTCCTTTTGTTGTAGCAGTTGTAATTGCTTAGCCCTGTTTCTCGGCCATTTATTTGTTAGCTGCAGCAGGCAAAAGAAATGCTCCTCGTAGCCATATTTGGCATACACGCGAAATTGCACGCAATACTTTATTAGGCACTGAATGCATTAATAATGGGTATAATGAAGTATAATGGTTTTGTGGAAAAGCATGCAACATGTAAATGGAAGCAACTCAGAATCCACAAATTTAATATATATTATTGAGGAAGATTAACAGTGTATGATCAAACGGAGGTCAGAGAGACCTCTGCAGACCTAAGCGTTTCTTATTATTACTAATATAATTATTATTATAATTATTATTACTATACTAAAACCTTGAAAATATAAATATTGTATTTAATTTAAGTCAAAAAATTAAAATGCATTTTTAATTTAAATTAATTTTGTATTGTATAAGTCGAAATTAAACAAGTAAATTAATATATATATCGGGCACAACAAGCTTATATAAATTGAACAATAACTGCCCCAGTTTCGAATATCGATATATATCGAACACAGATAGCTATAAAAGCAATAAAAAGGCAGAAAAAATAAAGCATTTTCTGCATGATTCAATTTGAGTATGCAAATAGGATAATTAGCCAATAAAAGTAGAATTTATTCAACTGCGGAGTATTTATAGTCGAGCTAACTCAACTGTAGCAATACTCGATGTTTATTTCTTTGTTGAATTATTTCCCTTTTATGCACATTTGGTCAGGCGGACAACAGCAACTGCAGAAGCTACTCACATTTACTCGGATATTTTCATTAGAATTCCGCGTAGCCAAGCAGATGATAGAATAAGGGGGAGAGAGAGAGACAGATAGAGAGAGAGGAAGAGTGAAAGAGTAAGCAGCAGCCCCCTGCAGTTCTCCCCACTCAAAAAATGCCAACCCAACCCCAACCCGAAGTCGACGTTTTTGTATTTTGAGTCAGTTTATGCGCAATACGAGTTTTCCTTCACGTTCAATTGAAAATTTTTGTTTATTATTTTCGACTTTTTTTTATGATTTAACCCCAGGCACAGGCAGCAAAGGCAAAGGGAAAGGAAAAGGGAAAAACGAACCAAACGAAATATAATAAAACAAACGTCAGCCTGCCCGGAAGCTTGGCGACGACCCAGGCAGCTGTGGTGGGAGAGGGGAAGTCGCATTATGATTGAAATTGTTATGATTATTAATATTATTATTGTTTGTATGCTTATTTTGATGTGTTGCCACACAAAAGTTACACAAAATTATGCCTCCAGTTATTGCAGGTGGCTTCCCTGGAAAGCAAAATAGTCGTAAAACTGCATCGAAGGCATTTGCATATATTTAATATAAAATTATACACTCATAGAAAAACCACATCAAACATTTCAGTAAATTGCCACTATATTTTATTTAGAAAGTAAATTTGTATTTAAATATTCTAAAATTTAAAAGAATATGTTGAGTTTTCAGGCTGTTCTTTTCTATGTGAATAATATAGAAGAATTCTTAAATAAACATTTGCATGTAAAGTTTTCACACTTATACAAATATATTACATATTTTATTAATTCATATAAATTAATTTAGAAAACTTAAGGTTTTTTCTAAGTGTAGAAAGGGGAAAAGTGGAGAAGTGGGCTGTTGCAGGGACCACTCAATAAAATAATTCTGGCATTAATTTTGAGTTATTTTTACGGAGCCCATAAAACGCACGTCGAACGTAAGACGAATGCTTTAAAAATCATTTGAGAAAATATGAACATTTTTGAAAGTGTTATTTTAGTTTGCCAAACGAAAACAGAAGAATAGTCATTAAAACAATCATTTTCCTAGTTCCGCCCACGCTCCGAGCTCGGAGCGGATGCGAAGCAACAACAATTGCCATAAAAAAGAAAAACAACATCAAGCGGCAGGCAACTGGCTCAAATATGCCACTTGCAACACTTTTGGCAGCTGCGGATGTGAAGTGCCATGAAAACTGAAATTGAAACTGAAACAGAGAGCGGACCTAAGGCACGAGCCTCTCCTGGCAAAGAAAACAAGTTGCCAAATGCCGTTCAGGATGTGTCCGAGGATAAGTAATTAAAAATGCGGAAAAGCGAAAGAACCTCAACACTTACCACGTGACCCCAATGCTAATTAAAACTCGAGAGGGAAATAACCGGAACGGAAATGCCAAAAAGAAGATGTAACCAAAACACAGGCAACGGATTAGTAGGATGTGATCAGGAAGTGTGAGCAGACATAAATATAATCATTGTGAGAGGAGGAAAATCGTTATCTTTTCCCTCCCTCAATTGTGAAAGTGCATTTTACTACCTGGTTTCTGGGTAGATTTTGCACTCAGAAAAAATATCATACCTGAAAAACGACTAAACAGCTCAACTCAATATTTACTAAGTTTATTTCTAATTAAATCAAGATAATTGTTCTTATTTTCAGATACAATTTTACTTATATTTAAAAAATGACTAGTTTTTGGTGAGTTCACATTTACAAATACTTAAGTTAGTTTATAAATTTATATTTAAATTTATTAAGAAAATGTATGGTGAAGCAAATACAATAAAACTTATATTATAAAAAGTAAAGAGTAGCGTTTCAAATTTTGTAAAGCATATTCTTCGATTATTTACAAATTGATTACAAAAATCAAAATATTTATTTTCTAAACGTCGGGATGGATTTTTCTGTGTGTAGTTTAGATATTGCTTTCTCCTTCTCTCTCTCTCTCTCTCTTTCGCTCACATTTTCTTTGTCAATTTTTAAGTGTGAAAGTGAGTTTTACTACCTGATCTTGAGTTCATATTGAGTGGGTTTGTATTGAGGTGTCAGAAATGCAATCAAAAAATCGAATAAACACTTTTATGATCTTGATCCTAATGTGTGTTCTTGCCGTGTACCCTGTGGTTGACACAATCCAATGAAAAGTGGGCATGGCCAAGCTATTGATCAGCCACATTTGTTGCTATTTTTAGGCTCGCTGGTCGCTCGCAAAAGGTGTTTGGAAATGCATTAAAATGCATATATAAAATCCATTCGAATGCCGACTGGGCACATCCAAAGCCAAAGTCGACACGAGAGCAACAGCAGCAGCCGCAAGACATCTGCTTAACAGATTTCACTGGGCCACAACAACAAATGTTAATTATTTTCTTAATGGAAACTGAGCACATGACAAAAACCAACAAAAAATAGACAACACAGCAATCGTTGTCTTCCGTGTAAAAACCTAAAAAAAAAAATAACAACGAGCAGTCGAAGAAGGTTGAGGCTCACTGCGCAAAACTCCATTGCGAGGCAGGGAATTGAGATCCCCTGATTTCTGGATTTCCTGATCCCCGAGCAACAAGCTCGAGCAGCAGCGTCCCCCGTGGAGCGCGTGTCTTTTTGGGCATATTTCTTTTTTTTAAACGCTGGCTGCATGTGTGTGTTTGGGGCAGGGGCACTGCCAGTTGCAGGGGCACATTACTTTCTGCGCAGTTGTTGTGAAAATTCTTATAAATTATACAAGTACACTCACAAAAAATAAGGCTAACTTAACTTAAGATATTTGCCAAGGTTAATTCAAGGTTTTCAGAAAGTATGTTTATAGAAATCTCGGATTTTCTTGTCTTCATTTGGGCTTATTTTTTTTAACATTTTAAAATAATTTTTCTTCATATGCTTCCAAAGAATTTAAATTCTGAGCAATTCATTATTAAGAATAATTTTTATTTTAGTATTTCAAATTTATAAATATTTTTTTATTAGGCCATTTATTTTTTAAAATTGAATTTAAAGCTGAAAATTTTTCGTTAATTTAAACTCTTCACTCTTCTGTGAGTGGGAAACAAAAGGAATATATTTTTTTAAAGTTCAGTACGTTGTTTTTTTGAGTGTAGAGAGTAGCGAGCTCGACCGTGTCCGTGTCCATGTCTCCAGCATGGCTGTGGCACAAACCACAGGTTGATGTTAAATGTCAATTGGCATACCCCAGAGGATCCGTGGCGCATTAATTACAACAAAACTCCCCAAGCTCCCTGTTGATGCCTCTAATGATGTTGTTGATCTTGTTACGCTTTGCACTTAGCGTCCAATTTTCGTTTTTTTCTCATTTTTTATTTTCTACGGGTTTTTCTCTTCTTGCTGCAAGATCACAATTCAAAATTTGATTTATTTAGCTTTGACTGCACTTGTAATTTGAGATCATGCACAACGCAGGGACAGTTCGGGGTTAAAAAACATACTTGCCGCTGCTGTCTAAGACTGGCCATTATATATATAGAGTAAAATATAGTAATGGATCGTATATAGCATACATTTGGAAATGTCTGAAATAGATATGCGTGCTGTCTAAATTACATCCCCAAGACAAACACATAGCTGAAGTTGGAAATCCATCATAGCTTGTCTCATTTGTGATGAAAATATTTCTTGAAATTTGACTAATCTTATAAACATATTTTTAGACTTAATGTAAATCGTTATGTATAAATATCTAATATTAAAATATTTTTCGAATTCTTGTATTAATTATATAATAAGAAATACGAACGATTTCCGATTAAAGTCTTGTTTAGCTTAAACTTTAAATTTGCATAATCTGTACTAGTTTAAAAATGGAAAAAAATTCTATTATTTAATATATAATTCTATGCTTTTGTACTTAAGCAGAAGAAAGCATTTTTTCATTAAAAAAAAACCCCTTAAAGTATGTATTAAAACATTGACATTTTTGTCTATTCGTTTGTATAAAGCCGCCGCTATTATGAATAACAAGAATTATGTACGACATGTATGTTTTAGAAAGAACAATTATAATTCATGTTATCGATAATTGCAACCGTTTTAAGTATATCGTTCGCAAATCGGGCTTAATAAAATAAATATAATAAAAAGAGAGATATCAAGAAATAGTGTTCCAATCGATTTATTAAAAATAAAAGCGTAAATTTGTGTAAATCAATACGCATTTTTATATTAAACAGAAAATATCTTTGAGACCAGAGCTTTCCATTTTTCTGTGTTTTATTAAAAGTGTAAATTTTTATTCTTTTTGAACTTTTGCATTAATATTTACAAGTAGACACAATATGCAACATTTCCTCATGCCTGTCAAAATAAATATTCCCTGACGCGCACATAGACCGGAAAATATACAAATTTATATATATGTATATACGTGTATATATATAAAAAATATATACGCACAAAAGTCAGTCGTTGATCTGGGCACAGCCCACACAGTCCACGGAGTTTGGGGACATGCTCGACGTGCGTCGTTGAATTTCATTTCAGAAATTTGATCAAGTTTACTAGCTAGGATGGAGCACATCTTCCTGCACAGCTCCTAACTCCAAGTAGTACTCCCACTTCAAATGCAACAGATCCAACACTCACAGCCAAATGATTATGAGGTGTGTAATTAAAATGTTTGCGCTCTTGTTCCCATCATGTAATTCAATTATGAAGAATCATTTGCAGCAGATGAGAGCCTCTAATGTGTCTATCCTATTATATTTTTAGATGGAATAAATGAACTCATCTCTCTTTCCCTTCGTCTTGATTTATATTGGGCCATATATCTAGCTAAAAATGCACAGCTTAAGTGCCTTGGCGAGTAATTGCAAATTTTTCGGAGAAACAATATTGAGACATCAGAATTACACTAATAATTGCATTTAACGACTTTTATTTCAATTTATTATTTGAGAACTTGTTGGCTTTCAGCACCCAACTCAGCTATTCCGACAATTAAGCATACACTGAGAATAAAATTTGGCTTGACATTTAGAAATTTGACATGCTTTTGTAATTTTTCCAAAATCCAGAGTTTTCCCTACTAATTTTATTTCTTTATATATTTCATATTTATAATTATTTTATATTTATTACTGAGCTGTTAAAAAAAATAAAATTGCAATTATTTTTACTATTTTTTTCGTTTAGTTAAAAATTATTTCTCGATCGAAAATTTTTCTGATTTTATTTTATTATACATATTATTTCTTTATAAATTTCATATTTATAATTTTTATTAATTTATTTTTGAGCAATTAGAGAAACAATTAAAATATGATACTCCTTAAAACATATTTAAATTAAAATTCAACAAAATCTTTTTGAAATTATTTTTATTATTTATTTAGTTGCGTTAGAAATTTATTATATAAATTAGTTTTCTCTTTTAGATAGATTTTCTCAATTTCAGTTTGATCTTTTGTCTGAGTGTATTTAAATTGGCATACGCACTGTGAATTGGTAAGTGTTTTTTATTTTTATTTTTCTTATTATTATTATATTTTTGCTGTGACGTCGTCTTTGGCAATGGCCGATGGATGCGATGGAGCCCACTCAATTGGGGCCATTGGTCCAAATATCACTGATAGATTTCTTTATCGCTGCCAATTTGTGAATTGTTTTGCATCGTTTCTTGATTATTGATTATTGATTCCCTTGTTGCGCTCTTTGTCGGCATCTTTTTGGGGGCAAGCACAAAAGGCACTTTCAGAGTGCTGCTGCTGCATTGCGAATATTTAATGTGTGTAAATATTTACAAAACATTAAATTAAAAATTTAAGGTGCGCCTACTTTATGCACAACTCAAGTATCGATCGCATCGATCGGAATATTCAACTGACTCATATTATGGCAATATTCCACGAAATTAGTCGTGAAAGAAATTCTTTTTTATTTCTTTTTAATGCATTTTGAAATATTTATGCATGTGGATTGTTTATAGGCTCATCAATTTTAAAAATAGTAATAGTGAATAAGATAATAATTTTTATCATTTTTCATCTACACAAAATTGTGTTATATATGTATAATGATTAAGTATTGAGTTTTTTTTTTTTAATTTATAACAAGAAAACATCCAAAATTGTCAAATTAATTATTGAGCCCTATAATTGATAATATTCATAGGGAACAAAAATAAGCTAAGCTTGTAAAACTAATATTTACTGTCATTCAATAAAATATACAAAAACTGACGGCATTTCTTCAATTATGTGGGCAAATTTTCAGAATTAATAAATAAGCTGTTAAGTTTTCAAATATTCTTTAAATTTTTTGCTAGTCAGTTTAAATAGAACAGACAGTAAATTTGTGTAATTATTTCTGTCGGAATTTTAAAATAGAATTAAAATTAAAAACATAGCACACAAATTATTACCGAATATAAAAGCATAACTTAAACCCTAACCTTATCTTAGGAAATAAAATATATAAAATAAAATATTAGAATCAAAGTTGACGAACCGTTAAAACTATTGTGAATGAGTTTGGGTTTCAGGGGTGTTTCCAACTGTGAATGGTAATGATAAATAAATAGAAACTAAACAAGAAGCGAGCAAAACTCAATAAGAGCAATTAAAAAGCGCAAATGAATGAAATGAAATTCAATGCAGATTTAATGAATGATTTTACAAAACAACAACAACTAAAACAACACAATCAACAACAACAACAATGTCGACAAACTATTTATAAAAATTCCACGATGCGGGCCAAAGAGACTGACAGACTCAGAGACAGACAGACGGGCAGACAAGGAGGGATGGACGAGGGTTGTACGAGTGGCTTCATAGCAAATAGAAGATATACTCTATACATATTTATACTATATATATATATATATATATGTGTGTGTGTGTGTCTCTGACTGACTGCATGCGATGCGAGAGAGTTTTGTGTTTTAATTGCGCCATTTCCCATATCAGCGCTGTGATTATTTGTTCTAGTCAACATAAATAAAAACAAAAAAAAAAAACAAAAACATAGAAAAAAGCTGGACATGATTGGTATTGTAGTCTAGTCTGTGGTGTGTGGCATGCAACGCTGGCAACTGTGCTACATGCCACAAATCTGACTAATTAGATGGTTAGCTCGACATTTGATTTGTTATTTATTATCATTCGCTGCTGTCCTTTGAATATTACGTATTATTATTATTATTATTGTTGTTCTTTTTGTTGTTATTATTGTTGTTATTATTGTTGTGGGTTGCATTGCTTCGAGTCGTTCACAAATTGATGGATGACCTCGTCAGTGAGTCAGAATTGAACGCAGTTGTGTCTGGGTCTGCGTCTAGAGCTGGTATCTATTGGATAAGTGATGCAGTGCTTACACTGAGAAAAAAAACGCTCCCAATTTTAGAAAATTGCCCTAACGATTTTCATCGTTAAAGCTTAAAAACATTTTTGGAATATAGGAAAATTTTCTATATATTTTTAAATTTAGTAAACTTAAATTTTAATGAAATATGTTTCTGAGAAGTTTTAAGTAACGAAATTTAAATACTCTGAACATAGAAAATATTTCCTAATTATATCTTAATTTCTCAGAAATAGTTTCGAATATTAAGAAATATATTTCTACTATTTTATATGACTTTTTTTTTTTAAGTGTATCTACTTTTGTATCGCTGGCAGCTTTTTTCCCAGGCAGTCCCAAAACAACTGGCGTCTCAGTTGATTACGCATCATTTGCAGCGCTGGGAAACTGCCGCACTTTCCAGTGGCAAGTGGCAGTGGCACTTTTTTCTAGGTGACGTTGTGGCATCTCCGCCAGAAGGGCGTGCCTAGTACACAATCTTGGCATGTTTAAAGTACGCCCATTGCTCCTACTCGCTGTGTGCATCTTTGTTTGTTTGTTGGCAATTCAATTCGATCCAAATATCAGTGGGCTGCTCGGACTAATCGATGGCGTGGCTACCCAACAGGAGAAGGAGTATGAAGTAGGGGTAAGGGAAAGGAAAGAGGGTGGGTAAGGGGATGGATAAGGAATGGATTAAGGCATGGATAAGGTTACGGCTAACTGTAAGAGTAGCCTAAGCCTCAATGCACTCACATAAAAAATGTATCTGAATAATAGAAAATTGCCCTAGCAATTATAAGGTTTTTCTAGTGTTCTCAGATAACTTCTAATTATAAAAATGTGTATCTTTTTTATTTCTTAATATTAAGAAATGCTTTAAAAAAAATTAAATATTCATATCCATGTCTATAGGAAAAAATTCTTTCGAATATTTTGTTTATAAATAATGTTACCAACCAAAAGATAATTTGACGTATTTAAAAAAAATACCCTGAAAATTATACATTTTTTTTTTGGCATTTTAAATTTGGAAAACTAAGAAAAGAAAAACGTCGACTTTAAAATTTTTTTTTTTTTAAAGTTCAGGTCAATGTTTTTTGTCTGAGTGTACGATTCTATGATAAATGCGTTGGCGTTCTGGGAAATTGCTAATGTGCATTCATGTGGCATGTTGCATGCTGCATATTATCGTGCACTTTTCCACTAGTTGTGTCCATGGGTTAAACACTCATTAGCGCTGCGTGTCGCAGCGAAAGACTCGATTCGGTGTCAAATTCAAGTCGAGGCGTGAACGGGGAATGTGTCGTGTTTATGCAATGTTTGGGGCATGCCTCAGCGCAACAACATTTAGGTAAACATATTCTCTAGAAAAGTGGCTAAACTAAGTGCTGCTGAATGCAATAATTCAGGTGCCACAAATTAAGCTATTTATAATTTTTATAGAGAATATCTGATTAGATATTAATGATATATACTAAATATACATTCTTGATCAGCACCAACACTAGAGTCGGTATAATCCAGATTAAATTTTATATTTATTTATTTTAAAAACTTAACTATATATTTATATTTATTTATATTTCTCAGTCAAGCAGCAGAACCTGCACCGATTATCACTCAGAAATATGTACGAATATATGGATTAAACATATGTTTACCTTATACCATTACAAACTAATAAAAAAAATTAATTTTATTATGTTGTGGGTGTTTAATTATGGTTGATTAATTGTTCGGTACTCACCCAATGACATTATGTTAATTGCCTTGAAACTCTTGCACAATATATTTGGATTGTTCAGTTTTTAGCTGCTTCAGTGTTGTTGTCATTTGGGGAAGGGCTGTATGGGGGGCCAGACGGGGCAGATGTGGCTTTGCACTTGTTCTGGCCCGTTAAGGTGCTTCCGGCGGATATGGCCAGCCAAAGTTTTTTCTTGTTTGGACACACAAACCTGCGCAACATAGAAAATAGGAAAGCATAGTAATTATTAAAAAATAATATATATATATATATATATATTTAATTAGTTATGCGCATGGTAAGGCAATGGTTAACCATAAATAAAAGAGGCTAGAGAAAAATTAAAACTAAAGTGGCAGCCGTGGCAAAGTGGCAGGTGAGTCTAACGGTAACCGTTGCATATGAATTAGAAAACAAAAACTCGACAAAATATCCAACGGAAGCAAAACATAATGTTTTTCTCCCCCAGCCGATTTTCACGGATATTGTGGCCGGAAACGTTGCAGCAAGGGAAAAAAATTAAATACGTTGCCCAAAATGATTTTTAATAAGCACATGTGGCTTGAAGTTTGTTTAGTCAACATCATTTTAACAACTTCAACTGCCACAACAACAACAAAAACAACAAGAAAAACCACAACAAGCCACAGGCCCAGTTTCAACGATGTCCACACTTGCCGCCGTAACCGCAATTAGTACACACAACTTAATAAGTACAAAAATGCATAAAAAATAAATAAAAAAAACTAGCATTTTTATTTTTTATAGTTGGCGCTACAGCTTTGAATATATGTATTTTATTGGCATATTTCTTCTATATACACATATTTTTTTAATTAATATGCACAGCGCACAGAGGCAAACCGCAATTCGGATTTGGATTCGGAGTTAAATTGGAATTCTTTTTCGTTTGCGAGTCGATTTTGCAATCGTTTGGCATTCGTATATCAACACTTGTCCACATAGATATATATATATATATATATATATATACATACCTAATAAACTTGCATTTTTGCTGCTGAAATAGTAGATTTGATTTTATGTACTAGAGAATTTATTGTGTTATTTTTATCGCTTTGCCAGAAAGTGTGTTAAGCATTAAAGGAGATATTTTGAGTTCTTCAAATATATATACAAATTTATATATATATATATATGTATTCTAAATCTGCATCAGTAGCAGAGTAGATATAAGAATTTAGAAATATTTATATTTCTAGCTAAACCGGCGAACCATTAGTTTGGTGCCTTACTTACAATTCTGTTAAGATTGTTATATAGCTTTAAGGATTTTAATAATTATAATTATATATATGTATTTATTAATATATATGGGGACTTGCATTTTTGCTTAATTTTGATGATACAGTAGATTAATTTAATGTATTAAAGTTATTTTTATTCAGACTAGCTCCATAATTCCAAGTAATTATATTCACATACAAAAACAGTTTGTTTGTTTAACTAAGTATTTAATTTAAACAAAAGCAGATTTTTAGTGTACATAAAATTCAGCGTGCCTTAAGTAACCAATCTATATTAGTATTATTTTAAGAATTGTTTTTCTGCTTGCACGTTCTACAAATTTAAATGAACAATGATTGATTTATTTGCGTCTAGTAAATAAATTGAGTTTTTGCGCAATAAAAATTTATCAAATATTTTTTGATTACTTTACAGTTCAGAAATTGATCAAAAGCTCAAAGAAATTGGGAAACAATATTTACAGAATTTATGCTGAAATTTTGGTTAAAATGAAATAAAGTTTTATTGTTTACAGATTACAGTTTCGTGTATAACCCAATTTCGAAAAAGAAAAGTGTTTATAGAATTACAAAGACTTCTTTAAGTTGTGGCTACATTTTTAACTCATTGTTTACATTTAAGATATCTAAATTTGGAAAAGAAATTCTAAATTGTTTTATTTCGACGCTGAACACTTAGTGAATGACATTGAAAATGCTTTACAAATGTTTTGTGATATGTAATTAAAAATTATTAAGTAAATAAGTCATTAAAAGGCACACATCAAAAAAAATATATAAATAAGCTCTTAAATGTTTCGACCCTCACTCATCTCTCTATCTCTCTCTCTCTCTCTTTTTCTGCCTATCTCTCTTTCTTCCTCTGTTTCAATATTTCTCCCTTTCTCTGAGAGTAGTTGGAGAAAAGCAATTAAGTCCAGCGATTTAGCAAGGCAGCCGGCACGGAGCTCATTTAAGACGATTATTTCATTTAAGACGTTGACATTCATTTGCATATCAATGTGACCGGTCAGGGTATCTATAGGGTATATACGAGTCTGTGCCTTGAACTATGTGCACTACCCGAAGGGTTTTTTGTTTAAGAATGAATTTTTTATTTTTGCTTAAAGCCTTATCTGTTTCCGAGTAAACTTCAATGTTAATTCGACTTATTTTTATTTATTTTAGTATTAATATATATGTATCTATACATATAACTATATCTGTATTTATATATATATCTCCATTATTTTATCTATGTCTATGACTATATATCTAGTCAATACCAATTTTAATGTCAATATCAACATAAATATCTATATAAATACAAATTTAAAAATCAATATTTATTTTTACATCATTATTAATATATTTTTCTGTACTTACTTCTTAATCAATATATATATATTAATATCTAAATCTATTTTTATATTTATATCTTAAATAATGTTTTTATCAAATACAGACTAAAAAGCTTATTTTTAAGTAAGTTTCGCATTAAATAAAATTAGACTTTTTTAAATTGTTGTTAAATTTTAAAAATCTTCTGTTCAACTAAAACTAAAAGCCCGCAATTTGTTGATATTTGATTAATCACTTTGTGTTAATAATTAAAAGATATAGTAAATGAACAATTAAACAATTGAATATATTTTATTTAGGAACAATTATTAAGCCTCTGCCATACTTGGGTTGAGAGTAGTAGAGGATAGAAAATAAATTAAAGACCCACAATATAAAAACATTACAAATGTCATATTTTTTAATTTAATTTAAGTTTATTTTAAATTAATTGTATATATTTCATTCTATTTGTATTATTTTGCGTCGTCGTAGTTGACATTAAATACGTATATCAATTAATAAAAAAAAAAAATGTGTACAGAATTTATAAATATAATATATAGGAAAATATTAGGATTAAGCTCAAAAATAACAGTTACACAAAATCTTTAAGTTGCAGCAAATCTGTATTAAAGCTCCTCTAACGGTAAAAGTTTAATTTGTCGCATAAGTTTTAGTTTTATAAACTGATCCAATTTTAGACCCATTGCAATTGACATGTTAACCATATATTTTTGGGAAATAAAAGCATTCTTAGCTTCACTTTGCCCAAATTTGTATACCGAATTTATTTTATATTATTTTTTATTTATTTTTTGGTATGGTTATATTTTTTTTCTGCTTTTATTTTAAGTGTTTACTTTTTTGTGAATTTTGCTCAGTGCTTTCTCGTATTGCTGTGTGTGTTTGATTTTTTTTTCGGTTTGATTGCTACGATTTTCATTACGGTTTACCGGAAATTCCAATTTAGGTAAATGCGCCGTTGACTGCAACAACAACAACAACAACACCATCAGCAACAGGCACAGCAGCCGGCACGAAATGGGATTAATGTATGTAAATATACACATAAAAATATATATATATATATATATACATATATATACCCCTGGTGACAGCTACAAGATCAAGTGGAGCATGCAGGCCTTGCATACAATTTGCATGTGTCGGGGAAGGGGACGATGACTTTAGTTTTATGGTGGCTTGTCCAAAAAATAAATAAATAAATAAATTAAAGACTAAGAAGTAGAAAGCTGGCTAATTTTAATATCTTCAGGGAATATAAAAAAAATTCTAGAACACCTGAGTGGAATCAGACAAATGACTGATAGATCAGTTGTCCATAAATTTAATCTTATTAGTAAGTAAACAATTCCGAAGAATAATAAATGAGATATTTCTAGACGAGAGAAAGGAAAAGTTTCTACTTGATGATATCCAGTGATTTTTAAGATTAAAGATTAAATGGATAAACTCAGATTAGTCTGTTGATGCTGATTATATAAATATATAGAAGACAAATATTTATAAAATATATATTTGTCTATGAGTACATAAATATTAGAAATAAATTAGCTTAAATAAGAAATTCGCACAAATTTAACACAACATATAAGCAGGCAGACTTACTTTTTAAACAAATTTTATTTATTTATTTTTTGGCATGCTTCAAGTTGTATTTCTTTTCTACATATTTTCCTAGTGATTGCAAGGCACTGAAATATTTTCACGATGTGTAGAAATTTAAAACAGATTTGCCGACACTTCAAGTATATATATCAAACTTTTAGAATCACTTAAAATTGACAGCTGGTAAGCATATAAATATTTTTAAAATTTGAGAATGTTTTTTTTTTTAATTTAAAAGAGCCGAGGTTTAAATTAAAGTAAATAAATACTTATTGATAGCTAAAATATTTTACTTTGTATATATTTTATTTTAACATAACCTACCAATTTTATAAATATATAAAATAAATAAACTTTTGTGCATATTTAAGACATTTTTAAAATTTGCAGTCTTTTCTTTTATTTTTTTTTTGTTTAATTATAATGTTTTAAAATATTAAAGAGTATTTATTCATTGGTATTTTTTAATCATTCTCATTTTGCATGTGCCGAAATTGCTTCATTTTAGGTACATATAATAAAAAATAATACAAACAAAATTATCGATTGATCCGTGTGGTCTCGATCCCTATATGTATGTCTTTGTATATATAAATATGCAATTATTTCTTATTTATTAGCTTATGGCAAACATTTTCTATAATCGGCACGTAAAAATCGCATACAATTTGCTCTTGCAAACGTCCAAAATGCAATCGAAGCGTTTCACGTAAAAATGTATTTTAAATTTATTAATGCGATTGACAAGATCGTTCTGCTGCACAATAACACACACACATACACACACACTTACACACAACACAATTTGTTTGGCAATTGAGCGCGAAAACAAATCAAATAAATCAATTGAAGCGTTTTTTTCAGCTTTTCCCTTTTAAATTTGTCTAACGGCCAACGAAAATAATATTGAAAAATTGACGCACGCTTTGCGAGTTGTCAATAAAATTTATAACAATCAATTTGTTGAATCAAAATAACACAGTTGAGGTTGAAACAACGGAGGAGAAGCGACTAAAATGAGTCGTAAAGCAAAAGATTCATTGAATGTAAACAATTAAAAGAAATTTGCCCAAAGCACAAAAAGAGAGAAAAAGAATTAAATATAGAGTGAGAGACAGAGCAGGAAAAAGAGCGAGAGAGACAGTTAAGAGCGTGCCAAAGAGCGAAAATTTAATTTATTTATAAATAAATAGAAAAAAAGCACAAATTATTTATTTGAATTTGTTGTATGAGAATGCAAATATTTGTATTTAGGAAAATTGGGGCAACAATAAAAAGAGAAGAATGTAGCACAGCAAAGAGCTGAGCAGCAGAAAGTGTGTGTGAGAAAGAGAGAGAGAGAGAGAGAGAGAGAGACATGAGACAAATTAGAACAGCTGACAAGTAAACAACATCCCAACACTCATACGCAATGTTGAACCGTATTTTGTCTAGAATATCGCCCACACACACAGGCAAACACACATACACACACACTCGTCTCGTCTTGTTTGGCTTTTCCAATTCATTTAAACTGTAATTAATCATGCCAACAACTCGTGAGAATTTTCCGTTTGTTGTCTGCCTGATTCTGATATATATCAAAATGACATTTGTATAACCTGTATCTTCACATTGCATAATTATATATATATATTTTTATATTTGGAATATAGATAGAAGAAATCAATTTTGATAAACTAGTATACATATATTTAAAGACAAATGCGAGATGAAATATATTTTATATTAAACACGAAAATATTGTACAAGGAGTGCGGACTCCAAACCGACAAACATTCTAGTCATATTTGCAAGTCGAGTATATATATATGTAGAAGACTGATAAATCATATAAGTATATCATACAGTATTCATAGGAACCAGAGATCGAAATTTATATTCTTGAACACAAAAATGTGATTGTTTAAAATTATATATTCTTATTACATTCGATTTGAAATACATTGAGATCAGACATCTACATCACTTTTGTTAAGTAAATTATCGAAAACAACTGTTTAGATATTTTACATTTTTAGCGGCTAACATTTTTACTTAAATTCAAAGGATAAAATAAATAAATAAATTGTTGTTTAATAAAATATCCGCACCAAAATAACATATTATAACTATCATAATCAGGTTCGATAATACATATATATATATATCGAAGCTCCCATAGCAACAATTGATCGATAGATAAATTCTTCTTTCAAAAAATGTTTTGCCTAATAAAATATCCGCAGTTAAGTTACTAAATATTTGGACTTAAAATAATGATAAATATTTTTCACAATTATAATGCCAGTTAAGTTTTAGTGCAGATCTACTATCTCTATTAATGGGTTTGTAATCTTTGGTGTGCCTAAGATAGCTGTTCTTTATATTTTTTGTTTTTCTTTAGTGTTTTTGTGATATTTTTGATTTTTGGTATTCGGTATTCGATGAGAGACTGGCATTTGTGTGTCAGCTTTTGCGACTTTCACATGTTATTTTTTGGGTTTTTTTTTTTTTGTTATTTTTGCCGCTTATCGCGATCGATGAGTGACCGCAATTTAATGTTGGTATTTGTGCCAAAAAATGTTTTATGTGGGTGCAACAAGAAAACAACGCAACTCAACACAACACAGAGCACCACATCGCACCACAGTGGCAAACAGTAGCCAGACACGTTTAACATTGCGCCCACCGATCTTCTTCTATATCTTCTATATATATATATATATATATACATACATGCATAAATAATGTCTGACAAGCGCATAAAAACATCAATGAGATCGTCAAGTTGTTGAATTTGTAGGTCTTTGCATAGCAACAGCAACAACAGCAACAACAACAATAACAACAACAACAAAGACAATGACAACGACAAAATTGGAAAAGTGTTTTTCTATGCAAATGGCCAGCAATTAAAATGTTGTTCAATTGTTGTCATTGTCACAATGTTGTCAAAGTCTCCTCATTCGCAACCTGCTCAATTTGCCATTTGCATTTGGCTCTCCAAGTGGCTTTCTTGTCTATCTATCCTCACAAGCTGATAGACATAATTACACTCAGAAAAAAATCTTTATTTAGAATATTAAATTTCTTGAAGTTTATTGTTTTAAATAGGACATTTGACTAATTTTATTTTTAAAACTACTTATTATGCCATGTGCAAGTGGGTTTTTCGTCTATTTATCTTCTCCATCTATCCATTTATTTATCTGTTTATCCATATATGTATTTTAATCTATAGAAACTGATAGATAGTTCATATTAGCCTTACAAACTCAGCAAAATTTTGAAAATATACTCATATTTTTTTGTTCTTATTCATTTATACCTTTTGATATTTTATTTCCCTTATTTTAGCTGGGATTCTTTTGTCTATTTTTACAATTAAGTAATTTATTAACAAATCTGACGATAAAATAAGAACTATTTCTAATTCTATAAATTTTTATTCGTTTAAGTAATTATTAAAGCTGTTTAATCAGTGTGCTTAATTATTAAAATATGTGACTAAACAAAAACTTTTGCTTCTTCGAATTTTTACAAATTATTACCAAAGTCCAGAAAAATGTCTAGTTTTCAGTGCCATTTTAGTTTTAATTTTAAAAAATGTCTATGGGCAATGGCTAATTTGTGGCATTTCTGCATGTCTTAAAGATATCAAACTATTTATTTTAATACCATTTGTATCCAAAGTCTGTTGGGTTTTTTTTGTTTTCGTATCTTTAAGGCTTTATGGAACACTTGAATAAACTTTGCTCAAATGCGACAAAAAATATTGTTTTCAGTATTTGTTCTACTTTGTTAAAGAAAGTCAACAACTTTAACTATGGCGTCATTTGTTATTTGAATAATATTAAGTGTTTTTCGAATTATTCAACGTTATTAAACAAAAGAAGACTATGTAAACAAAATTTGCACTTGAATTAGGCGCATAATTTTTTATATTGATTTCTGTTTTTTATTTTTTTCTTTAGCTGTAGAAAATAAAATATGTATATATTAACTAAATATGAATTTTAATATGTTTTGATATTTAAATGTTAATTATTTCCAAATTATTTAGAGTATACGCACATTTAAATTTATCTTTTTAGCTTTATTAGCTATAAAATATTGGAATATATCGAAATGTTAAACTTCAGAGCAGAGTAAAAATGCGCTTTAACTTTTTTCAATTTTATTAAGCTCAATTGTCTCTCAGTGGGCAAAATTCAACGAGAGCTTCTATTATAGACGTTAACTAACACCTGAATAAAGTTTGTTTAGTTTTGGCATTGCGTTAAATAAAAGTTAACGATTTGCAGCTCGTTGAAGTCAGTTCTTAATTGTGAAGCTTCAAAATGAGATGTGCCAAAATTCTGATCTTGTTGGTCGCCATTTTGTATTCCCAACTGGAAGATGTGGCGGCCGTAACTTGTACTGTGGCCCCATTGGACCCTAACTGTATCAACTGCTTGCTCATTCCCACACACGTGGAGTGCATTGCAACAACAACAGCAACAATTACTGCACCTGAAACAACAACGAAAAAAAATACACGAAGTCGGCGAGCTCGAAAATTATTTAGCAAATTTTTTCCACGCTTGAAAGCACAAATGCAAGAATTTAAAAAAAAATTGAATATATCCTAAATAGCTTTAAAAATTAAAGTCTACCTAAAAATATATTGATATGTATTTTTTTAATTTTTTATATATTTATTTTTGTATTGAATTTTGACTAAAGTTTCTTGTATTTAAATTTTAATTTTTGATTTCAGCTATTAATTTATTGCACATCTTTTTGTTCAAGTACTAATCTCACCAACATTGACAAGGCTAGCAAAGTACAACTCTATAAATTGAATGAGTGCGAAAGAGCGAGAAGCATGGCTCAATTCCAGTGCCAAAGCTAAAATTGTACCTTTTAGTGCAGCAAGGGATAAAAAGTGTTGAGCAAGCGCCAAATTCCAGCAGCCCAAAACAACAGAGAGAAAAACAAAAATACAAAACAAATAACTGCATTGTTCGCATTGGGCTGCGAGTATGTGCGTTAGAAAGAAAGAGGAGGGGAAAGAGAGAGGGAGAGAAATCACGATTGGAATATTAATTAAAGTTTGCGCTTAGTTTGATTTCCAAGACAACAAGTGTTTTTGCGTTGTAAAAACAAGCAAACGACGCTCCAAAAACAAATAATAAAAAAATACAAAAATTCCAAATACGAAATTAAACGCATTCCATTCGAGAAGACCACTCTGGAACTCACTGGAAGGCATGCAAAACGCGTAGCAAAAAGCGGGAAAAGATCAGCAATAAGATTAAAAGCACCGAAGGAGTAATGTGCAAGTGTGTGTGTATGTGAGGGAGCATTAAATACAGTTGCGGTCAAAATAATAGTAGTCGTATTTTCATATATATATTTTCATAACTCATTTCATAATATATATTTTATTTATATTATTGTAAAAGGCATTTTAAAAATTTGGAAATGCAAACACAGAATATATTTCTTGGACTTTCTAATGTTTGATATATCTTATATACATTTATTTGATTATTTTTATTAGTCGAATATATTTTAAATATTTTAAAGTGATCGAGTTTATTAAAATAAAATAATTATAATGAAATGAAATCACTTTACCGTTTAATTTCCTGAATTTCTTTAAATATATATTTAAGTTTAAAAAATTAAATTTATTTCCTATATTATTCAAAAATATTCTATTATTATCAAATTTAAAGATATTCATTTTTTAAGTTAACATTGTGAAAGCAAAATCATTTCGTAATTTAAACTTATCTTCAGTATAAATTGCTTATGTAGTCAAAATTTAATAATTAGAAATCTTTAGTACTGTTATTGTTTAAAGACTCACATCGTATTAAGATAACTTATCTTTAGTATTGCTTAGATATATCCAATCAATAGTATTGCTTAGATATATCCAATCAAATTTTTAATATTTATAGTTATATTTTAATTCTTTGTTAATCCAAAATCCGACTATTGTTTTGACCGCGGCTGTATGTGTGTGTGTGTGAGGGAAGCATTACATAAATGGCTGCACACAAACACAGAAGAGCGCCCTCCTTTGCATTTCAGACACGCTTCTTGCATTTTTCGCCTTGATCGCTGATCGACAGTTTGACATTTTATGTCGTCGCCAACTGTCAAAGGATGGCGGTTATTTTTTTCTCTTTTTTTATATTTATTTTTATTTTTATAAATATTATTGTTGTTTTTTGGTGCTGTTGTATATTTGTTTACATAAATTGAGTACTTACTGTTGAAAAGCTGGTTGCCAATGTCAACAATAGATGGCGCATCAGCTGCTAACGTTCATACGTATGTGTGCGTGTGTTTGTTTTGGAAAGACGTACAAAAATTGGTATCACGAATCGTTTTTATTCGACATTTTTCAAATAGAAAACAAAACAAGAAAATATTGAGAAACGCGCTCGACGTTTGTCAGCCGCCAAACGGTTCCACGGCAAAACGAAAATTAAATAGTCGCTCGACTGACAATGCCCGAAAGCCCCCAACACAAAATACAAGCACAATCAACAAAAAAATACAACAAAAAAAAATAAAAGCAGAGCAAAGACAACAAAAAAAAAGTTTGGCGCGCTTTGCATCTCGTTGTTTGTTTCTCTTCTTATTTGCTTGAAGAGCGAAAGAGAAGCACACAGCGTGGAAGAGAATCGCTAGTTTTGTTTAGGTGTTGCTTTTGTTGTTGTTGTGTAGTGAACATTTGAAGTATTGCTGGAATAGAAAATCATGATATACTGCAAATAGATAAATTCATAATGATTTATTAGCAATTATAATGATGATTAAATGCAAATTAATAATAAATCACACAATTGTTTTCTTGTGCTAATAATTAGCTTCTTTTTATTTTCTTCTGAAAAGGAAGGACTTTTTAAAATATATGAATACAACAATTTTAAAACATAGAAAATTAAGAGTAATTATAAGTCTTATTACAGTTTGATACAAAAATCTGTTCTTTGGCTTGTAATAATATACAAATAATAATGATAATTACATCAATAAGACTGATAATAATTGTAAAATATATAATGATTAAAGATAGGTTAACCATTAAACATTTCAAAATTAATGCAATGCCAATTTCAAACTTATCAGTTAAGTTTGAAATTCGCATTGCATTAATCAACACTGTATTTGCCAATCACACTATACTTTTTGATCCACTCATAAATATCGTGATTTGGTGCATGGTAACGATAAGATACTCGTCGACCGCTCTAGATGAATTCGAATAGATCTGAAATTGAGTTAACCTCCCACTTATCACATAAATATGTGTGTTTATTTTATATAAAATTTATTTTAGTGACAAGCTTTTTTTCGCTGTTATTTAACAGTCAAGATATATGTTGAGCGCTTGTCGTGATTTATGTGTGTAAGCATATCACACACACACACACTCGCATATACGCCCTGAAGGCGCAGCAACAGCTGTGACGAGAAAAGAAAAAAAAGAGAAGAAAACGAATGATTTTTGCTACGGAATTTTTTGGCAACGCATGGAAAACAATTTGCTGCATTTATAAAAATAAAAAAACCAAACAGACGGCGTATTTGCGTTCAATATAATGACAACTGTGTAAAGTTGATAGTATCAAGAAGGTAAATATTTAAAGGCCGGTGCGAGTGGTGTGTGCTGTTAAATTAAAATTACAAATCAAATGAGAAATGAGAATTTTTGGACGTGATGTAATCTTGAGTGCCACGCCAGCGCCATCTATTGCCTAAAAGTGCCGCCCATTGCATATAAATTTTTATATGGAAAATTAAGCATTAACAGCCGGCTTGCGCTTTGTTTATTATTTTGAACTTGAGGTTATGTGTAACAACAGTCTGGAATATAAATAAAACAGAGAAATATTGTTTTAGGGTAAAAATATTCTGGTCAGCTTAACATTTGACAAGTGCAAACGTTGTGTGCGCGACACGTGCGAAAGAGCGTGATGGATAGTGTGTGTGGTAGCTGGAAGCGTGAGTAGTGTTGCCAGATAAATTGAAACTAAAAAGTAGCTGTAAAATAAAATGAGTTAAATGTGATTTGTTTGATAGAAAGAATAGAAAATGTGTGTTTAATAATTTTTGGTGATTACAATTTGTATTTACACGACAAGAAATAGATTTTTGAGTGCGACATGTAAATATTTGTTGTTAATTGTGTCGTTGTGGCAACGCTGCGCTGCGCTCTCGTCTCTCGCTGTCTTCAGCTCCTCCTCTCCCGCTGACAATTTTAAGCACAGAGCACATGTGCCTTCCCAGCCAATTGTTGCACTGCGTTAATTATTATTATTATTATTATTGTTATTAGTATTTCCAATAATTACAATAACAACACTTCCAGGGCAGTGTTGAGTTATGAACAATCCGGACTATGGCGGCATCCAGTGGATACAGCAGGAAAGCAGCGCCGTTGCCGACGACAGCGAAACAGAGATGACAGCAGCCTATTTGGTCAACGCTGCCGCCAATGGAAGCATTTCCAACGATGACGATCTCGATCATATGGCAGCCGAGAATCTCATCTTTATGGCACGCGACGGCCAACTGAGCGAAATCATCGCCGCCAATGAGGCAAATGGCGGCAGCAGCACAGTGCTAATCACGGAGAGCGACGGAAATAACGGTGTGGAATACGCCGAATCCTTTGACGACGATACCCAAGTCGTGACAGAGGAGATCATCACGGATGATTGGGTCCAGCATCAGGGCGCAGAGCGGTGAGTGCTGAACGGGGAGTGAGGGGAAACACAAAAAACAAATAAATTTCAATTAAATTTATCGAGTGACCTATAAAAAAATACAATTTAATAAACAAAGAAATAAATTGAAATTTTTAATTTTCACTTAGAAAGATAAGTAGAATCCCCTAATTTCTGGTAAAAATCCTTTCTAATGTTGAAAAAAGTGTTGAAATTTACGGTATTAAATTATTTAATATTAAATTATATTATTTTAAAAATTATTTAAAATAAATTAATTTGACACATTTTGTCCGAAGACGATTTACTTAAATAAAAAAGGAAAATCAATTAAAATTCCATATTTTATTTTTCAGTGTGGAAATTGCGGCGGAACAAATCGCTGGCAATGGCAGCTCGCAGGAGCTGTTGGACATGCAACAGAATGAATATATGGCGATGCGTCCCTATCCCTGTGACTTTTGCAGTCGACGCTTTCGGAAGAAGGCCAGCCTCAACAATCACATGCTGGCGCATCAGAATGATCGTCCCCATCTCTGCAAGTTGTGCGGGGCGCGTTTCTCGCGACGGGCGGAGCTCATCAGCCACTTCAAGGCGCATGCGGAGGCCCAGGTGGCCGCCGATGAAGAGGCAGCTGCGGCAGCCATTAAATTTGAGCCACTACAGCAGCTGCAACACCATCAGCAGCAGCAGCAGCAGCGACAAATTGAGGATCATTTCTATGAGCACGAATGGCCGCTGTATCAGGAACAGGAGCAGGAACCAGAGCAAGAGCATGAGCCGGAGCGGGAGCAGGTCGAAGAGCAGTTGGAGCAAATTGAGGAGCAGCAGCAGCTGGAGCAGCAACAGCTGGAGCAGCATCAGCAGCTGATGCAACAATCGGTGGCACCACCCACCGCTGCTCGCGGACGCATCAGTCGCTTGAAGCTCAAAGAGGAACAATATATTGTGATTGCCCCCGATAAACCGGAGACGGAGTTGCCTCAATACATGCATTGTGATGCCAATTGCGATCAATCATTTGCCACCAACAACAACAACAACCAACTCCAAGCAACGCCACCCAATGATGTTGCAACTGCAGCTGCTGCTGATGGGGCACAGGGGCAAGTAACGCTGCGTTTTCCCGTGCTCGACGAGAGCAAACCCTTCGTCTGTCAGCAGTGCGGATTGGCCTTTGCCCGCGAGAAGGCTCTCGTCTCCCACATCAAGGTATGCTCAAGGAGGAACCCCACTTAGAAATATTTCTAAAGATTTTGTTAATTTATATTTAAAGATTACCTTCAAAATAACTTTAACATTATTTAAATCCTTCGCAGAATCATCGCGTGGATTCGCCGTTTGAATGCAATCAGTGCCAGGAGATGTTCTGGGACAATTATAGTTTGCAGGAGCATCAGAAAACACATCAGTTCGAGGAGAGCAACTCGGAATACGATCCCGCATCGGCGGGCGAGGAGGATACGGCGAGTGAATCGGAAGCGGAACAGCTTTACGGTGATTTTTATTGCGGCGAATGCGGCATCTCGTTTCACCGGCAGGATTTGTTGCGGCGCCACTGCAAACAGCAGCACAGCAAGCAGCTAACTGCAACAACAGCTGGTGGCAACAACAACAGTGTGGCAACTGCAACAGCAACGGATTCAGTGGGAGTGGCAGCTGCAGCTGCAACTGATGCCGATGCTGATGCTGATGATGCCAAAGATGCGCCACATTGTTGCCACACCTGTGGCAAATCGTTTCCCAACGTACTCAAACTGCTCGCCCATGCCGAAATCCACAAACGTTTCCCGCCTTTCAAGTGAGTCTCTGTCAATCGATGAGAAACTTGGAAGTTTTCATATATTTGATATTAGACATTATTCTAATTTGAAGAGCTAAATTGCTTTAAAATTGTATTTCGGTAGAAAATTCTAAAGATTGTATTTAGTTTGAGCTTAGTCTTCTTAAATGGAACCCAAGAATTTTGTTGTTAACCTCATCATCAAGATTAATTAATTAATTCAAATTTGAAGTCGAGCTACTTGTAAGATTTTATATATTTAAATATAACTTTGTCTCCGAATTTTTGCTATCACTTATCAGTAATTATAGTAATGAAATTTATATTATATAGCAGAAGATTATATATGATATGATAAATTAGATTAATCAATCAGTCACGCCCCCAAATGATTGTTGTTAAAAATTTATCAGCATTTAGTATTACAATGTTAATTTTATTGTTATTTGCTTCAGTATATTTTATTTGTTTATGAAATACTAATTGATTAATAATTGTTTTACATTCTGTATTTATTTATCACTTAAATACTATATTATTATTCTATTTTCTATTTTTAACTGCTGACTAACTGTTGCCACTTGCAGATGTGTCCTGTGCGGAGTCAGTTTCTACGAGGAGCAGGCCATCAAGCGGCACCTGAGCACGCGGCATCCGCACGAGCTGAAGCAGAACTCGTGTGTGTTGTGTGGCAAGGAGTGCCGGGATCGGAAGGCGCTGATCAAGCATGCGTGGGATCATTCGCGGGAGAAGTGCCACTCGTGCTCCAAGTGTGGTAAGAATTTCCACAACAAGGGGCGCCTGAAGCGGCATATGGCATCGCATCGCGACAAGTCCGTCGTGTGTGAAGTGTGCCAGGAGGAGTTCCCCGACGGACGCACTTTGTCCAATCATCGGCATTCCCACAGCACAACGTCGCCGGGCAAAATGTTTCCCTGCCACGAGTGTGGCAAGACCTTTGGGTCGCGCAGCTCGCAGCAGATTCACGTGCGCATCCACACGGGTGAAAGGCCCTACGGTTGTCGCTACTGCTGGAAGGCCTTCGCCGATGGCGGCACTCTCCGCAAACACGAGCGCATCCACACCGGCGAGAAGCCCTACGCCTGCTCCGTCTGTCCGCGTGCCTTCAATCAGCGTGTCGTCCTGCGGGAACACATCCGATCGCATCATTCGGGTCTGGATGCGGCACTTGGCACGTATCATTGCACGGTCTGCTCGGCGGATTTGAGCTCATCAAATGACCTCATCCAGCATCTCATCCAGCACAGTGACACGAACACAGCCAAACAGCGACAGCCAATTGTGAGTAGATCTTTATTCATTTATTTGTGTAGTAAAAAATTAATACTATTAAATTTAGTATTTAAATTGATTTATTTTGATTTATTTAATGTCGTCTAAAAAGTAGTAAATCATTTTAATTCAATTTGATTTCTTTTTTTATTTATTTATTTAATGTCGCTGCAGAAAAATATTAAAAGTAGAAAATAAATTAAATTAAAAATAAAAATATTTTCGATATATTTTTGTTTCTGTATTATTTATTTTATCTACTTTATTATGAAAAAGCCAAATAGATCAATAAAATTGAATTCACGAAATAAAATTGAGTTCTTAAATATAAAAATTAATAATTCTGAACTGTTGACATAATAAAGTCTGTTTAATTTATTTAATTAATTAAGCAATTAAGAGAAAGTGTGCAGAATTATTGAGACTACTTAAAGGGATCAGAAAAATTAATTAATTTCAATTTAACCATTTATTTATTACACATTAAGAATAAAAAATGGTAAAAACTCCCGAAAAAACTTTTTTGACAGTAGATTTTAATATGAGCAAAAAATGTTAATTTAGTTTAATCAATATGAAGTGGGACATCCCGTCGACCGTGTAATTTGGTAACCTAATCTAAGCCGTAAATTTGCGACACATATCTGAACCGTAATTAAACCACGCCTACTTTTTTGTTACAGACTGGTCCACGTAAATACAAACGTCGCCGGAAACTGCAGCCGCATGAAATTGCGCATATGCGCGCCGAGCACAAGGCTGGCGGCGTCGATGGCGAGGCTGGGGAGGAGGAGGATTATGTGAGCGACTTGGACTACTGCGATCTGGATGTGGAGAATGTGGATGAGTTGCTGCAGGAGGCCACCGCAGAGTCACCACCACCCACCAAAAAAGCGAAACGCAAACGCAAAGCTCCAATTAAATCAGGCGAAGAGCAAAGATTGTGGGATGAGAAATTCCTGCAGCAGGCGAGCAATGGAAACAGCGATGAGGCCTACAAAAGTTTCTTTCAAATGGACTCGCTGGTGGTGGTCAATGATCAAACGTTGCAGCCGGTTGATGCTGGTGCTGCCACCACCAAGTTGCAGCAGTCTGAGATTAAGGAGCAAAAACTTAAAGGAGGCAGCCGCAGCAGCAAAAGAAGGGCTGCCAAAGCTGGCGGAGGAGCAGGAGCAGCAGGCGGAGGAGCAGCAGGAGCAGGTGGAGGAGGAGCTGCTGCTGCTCCACGTCCACGCATGATACACACGGCCAAGTCGCAGCAGACAACTTCAAAGAAATCCCGCACAAGGAGTTATATCACACGCACCAGCACCAATGATCAGCAGCAGCAGGGAGGAGGAGGAGGCGGAAGTGGAGGCAGCCTCATCAAATCGCGCATTGTGGATGACTACGAGATCATCTCACCGGCCACACATCCACCCAACCAAATCAGCTCCAGTCCACTGCACATCAAACAGGAGCAGGAACATCATCATCATCATCAGCAGCAGCATCATCAAATTCAGCAGCAGCAGCAACGAGTCCAGCTGCTCTTTGATGACAGCCATCTGCTCATCGATGCGGGCCTGTTGCGTGAGAAGACCTACGAGAAATATAACCCCAGCATTGTTCAAGATCTCGAGGAGATTTTGCGTAGTCCCCCCAAGCATGAGCGGGACGATCGACGGCTGCGCTTTACCAGCGAATCGTCGACGACGCCACAATTTCTGCCCGGTGAGGAGGAGGAACAGCATCTCATCAAAATCGAGCCCACGTCGCCGGATCTCCGCGAAATGGTCGAGAGCCAGCAGCCAGCCACACTGCCAGCGTCCTCCTCCGCCTGCTCAACGGCGGCACGCACTTCCCGCCATCTGCGTCAGCTGACTGCAAAAGGTTCCGGTTCCGGTTCCATTTTGACTGCCACTTCCAGTTCCAGTGCCACTACCAGCACGCGATCCGCTTCCAAGCGGAATGCCACCAAACAGCTTTCCAAGAAATCCACTTCCAACAGCAACAAGGGCAACTCAACATCTTCTTATCTCAGCTTCGGCGTCGACTCTTACAATGTGGGCGTGGCGGCCAGTGCCACTAGCTCCTCGGATGTCAGTTCCGGTTTCTTTTCCATCTCCGAGGTCGTCTCGGCGGCAGATGCAGCGGATGCAGCTGCAAAGGCGGCGGCAGCAGCCAGCAAAACGGAGCGAAAAACGCGTTGTTTTGAGTGCGAAATGTGCTCGTCCAATTTTCCAGATCGTGCCCAGCTGCTGGAACACATGCATATACACATCTAGAAGTGGAGACTAGAAAGTGGAAAGCGGCAATTTATTTATTGCAAATTGAGCGAGATGAACTCGCTTTTGCTTTCAGTGTATAGTGGAAAGGAATAGGAAGTGCCAGAAATGTGCGCTTTCAATTTTCCCGATGACCCCAATGCAAATACACAACTAGAAGAGCACAGGGAACTGAAGAGTGTAACGGTGTTTGTTATGGAAATGTGCACTTTCAATTTTCCAGATTGCATATCTAGAAAAGCAGTGGAAAGCTTTTGGAACTGGAATGGGTTATTATTGTTATTGGAATTGCTTCTGCATATACATATATATTAAAATCAGTGGAAAGTGAAAATTATTAGTTATTGGAAATGGAGCTGGATGAATTTACAGAAAGTGAAGACTTCTTATCGAAAGTGCTTTGGCTATAAGTGTGAGCTGTGTGCTTCCAATTTTCCAGGTCAACATCTAGCAGAGGAACTATTCTATAAAAAATTATTGATAAAAAACAACAACAAAAAAACAGTTATAAAAAGTAATTGAATAAGTTTTGGCTTAAGTTGCTCGCAATTCGAGGTAAACGTATTTTTTTTTAAAAATATTTACCAAACACGAATTTCAATTACAAATTGGAAGAATTGTTGCGGGGCAAGTAAAATTTATAAATATATATATATATAAATATCTATATAGTGTATACACCTAATACATATGCTAATGTAGAAATTACATCGAAAGATCGTTGATTAATGCGTTAATTAAATTGAATATGTATACAAAAATAGAGAGAGGGGAGAGGAGGAGAAAGAGAGAGCTTAGCTTTAAGGCTTTTTAAATTTGTACCTCAATTTTGTTTTTCTTTTTGAAGAGTTTGATATGCTGAACTAAATAAATTTATAATGATTTTCTCATTAAACGTGAAGAGTTAAAACTTGATATTCTTTGGGAATGGGAGTTTTTTATTGAAAGTGCTAAAAATAAATGATGAAAAGTGTATAAAGAATTTGATATGCGCTGACCTAAATATCAATCATAAAAAGCGAAGTGTTGGAAATATAAATTCTTTGTGAATTCAGTTAAATGTGCAACAGCTTTGTGATTTCATACTAAAATCACAATTCAAAATATGAAAAAATAAACAAAGAATATGTAATATGGTGAAAGCGATAAGGTTGAAATTGTATTTCCCATTAATTTTGATTGCATACTAATAATGAACGATAAAGTAATTGATAATGATTTCTTTATTTTTATCATTGCATCATAAATTACAACGATCTTGAAATTATCTTTGGCAAATAATTGCAATCGTTATCGTTATCGTTAGTTGTTGGCATCATCTGCCAGTTGTCACTGTTTATTTTCGATTATATCAACAACAGCATTGCTTATGAGTCATCTACAGAAATGCTTACATATAGGGAATATATATAGGTATATATATCCATACAGAGAGAGAGAGAGAGAGAGAGAGAGGGAGACATACTCGTGCTCAAGGAGAACAAAGCCATAAATTTATTTGTGCTCAATTTCTTTGTCTTCATGACACACACAAAGCGCCAGAATGGAAATCCAGACGATATTTCAAAGCTCCCAGTTCCAATTCCAGTTCCAGTTGCACAGCCAACGCCAAGCAAAGCGATTTCAAAATACCTATTTTACGCCTCCCCCGCTCGCTTCCAGTCAAATCAGTTTTGTTTATTTGTCTGCTGTTATTTTGGGCTGCATTTGATTAGAACTTTGTTATTATGGCGGAGCAGAGCGAATTTGTTTGCGGTGCCATTTCACAGCTGACCGGCGACGATTTCCAGCAGGCCCTGCAACTGCTGGAAAGAACACTGGAAACTTTGGCCACCGGTGATGGCCCCAGTTTTCGGTGAGTAGAATATATATTTAATACAGCACAAAAAATTAGAACCAATATTTGTTATAATTAAATACAATATATATAAATATATCTTTTATCTCTGTCAAGAAATTTCTTTGACACAGTGAAAAAATGCATGTTGTTTCATTACTTTTGCAAAAATAATTGTACTTTATTATTAACATTAATTTTACCTTATTTTTTTTACTAATTAATGGAGTTATTACAACTGGTTAAATAATCATGATTATTTTATTTAAATTGGTAATTTTAAATGCCAAAAATGCTTTAAACTGGCCAGAAACCGCTGCTTTATCCCCTTCCCTTCGACAAATTTTGTTTTAATTTAATAATTAATAAAGTAATATGTATATTTTTTATTCCGTCAGCGTTGTTAAAGTCCAATCGGCTACTGCGCAGGTGGTTGCCGGCGAACTCTATCGCTACAAGGTGCAGTTGTCCCAGGGAGAAGCTGTCAAGGATAGTTCGGTGAAGATCTGGTCCCGGCCCTGGCTGAAGGAGAACGGGATTAGTATAACAATCAAATGCGATGGCGATAATAATGTGATTGAAAGAACATTCTAATTAAAAATACGCAAATAATAAAATATAACAATCTCAAATTATTTTTGTTTTTATTTTCAATGTGCATTCTTTAAGAAATAGAAATAGAAAATATTTATTTTATTTCTAATATTAATATTTTTATTCATTTTTTAACCATTTTCTGGCGATTGGAAATACAATTCTCTGTTGTGGTTTTCAGGGCTATTTTTTCAGATTGTACTCCCGTCTGTAAATATAAATATCTTTTTGACAGCCAAATAAGTTTAGGCAGAATATTGCACTGTTTTCGGTTACTGTATGTTATGGTTCTGGATATCTTTTAGATTCAACCATTCGGCTTTTGCTACCAACTATAAATAAAGATTATTAATTTAAATATCAGCAAATTGTGCACTGCAAGAATTTGGCATAAGGCTTATTATTTTTTTAATAGTAATATGTACAAAATATATGTAGGTGGCAAAAAATTCAAAACAAGAATGAAAAAAGATCTAAATAATTGGATAGACTTATAAATGATAAATAAAATATAATACATAATCTATGTCAAAACTAATAACGTTCTATAATGTTTCGTATGTTTGGAGTTTTTCTATGCTTTCCCAATACTTGTAATATTTTTCGATTCATTTTACACTTGGAAACACCCTAATTGACTATATAAAATTGTTTATTATAAATGAATGCTTTTAACGCTGATTTCAGTCAGGCTTTTCTTGATATTCTTTATTTAATTTATAAAGTAATTTATTTGCATATATTTAATTTTGACATTCAATTTGTAATTTTAATTTTTTAAAGCCGTTTTTTTAAGTTTTGAGTTGATTCTAGCAAACATTACCTAAAATAATAATAATCATTTATTTAATTACCATATTTTATTATTTTTTCAAATAGTTTGTAACTTAAATTATTCATTTTTAATTCGAAATTATATAATATGTCACTTTAAATTAAATTTAAAATATTGTTTTTAAACTTTTTTTAATCATCAATTATGAAATAAACAAATATAATTGGATCATGCTCATTTAAACTTCATTAAAGATTATTATATATTGATTATTATTAAAAAAAAAACCCCTTATGTTGAAGTAAAGCCAATCACGGTCATAAAATGAACAATTTTTATTTATAGCTGGAAAACCACATCTATTCTGGAAGATGACGAAGAGTTGAACAGGAAAAGACTGGAAGCGATACAATTTATTGATGAATGTTTAAGTAAATATTGCCAATATAATAAAATATTTAGTTTTATTTAACTTGCCTTAATTAAAGTGGCCTTTCAAATCATTTATCATTTAAAAAATTAGAAGTGCACATTTGAAAAATAATAAAGTTATTTTATTTTGTGAATTTTCTTGATATCAAACTATCGTAATTTTAAATACAATAATGTAATGGGTTTATTATATTTCTCTCTTTTTTTTTAATAATAATAAGTTTCTAAATATTTCGTTTCCTTCTTATTATTTTTTTGGTTGTTTCTTCTACTTCATAAAATAAAATAGTTTTATGTTAATTTGAACTACATTTAAAAAAGCTAAAAATGGGTTATAATATTATGTTTTGTTTACTTTATCATTTTTTTGGACTTCTAAAAACGTTACTATGACTTACAAATTTAAAAAGTGATATCTCGTCAGAGCAATTGTTATTTTCATTTTATTTCTTTCTTTTTATAAAATATAGTTTTCGCACTTAAATTACATTTAAATGAGTTGCTAACGGTGACCATAATTATGTTTTTTCCACATTACTCTGTTCTTTAAGAGATTTTACTTCTTAAAGCTATGTAATTTAAAAACAGACACCTTTGAAAACATTTTTTTGTGAAAATGTTTCTATTATTTTCAGCGCAACTGTAGAAATGATGAGTTGACACTGCCCAACTCAACAGCACTTTATAAAAATGTAAAAACAAATGCAAATATGACAAATACTTATACATACATATATATATATATACTTATATATAAATACTTTGTTATTAGTTTCGTTCTCCGAGCAGTTGACAGTGCTATAAAAGAGCTCGCACATCGCCAGAGAAGTTAGTTGTTTTTCAGCGTTTGACTAATAGAGAATTCTACAAAATGAATAAATACTTCGGTTTGACACTGTTCGCATTGGCTTGCCTGGCGGCAGCTGGAACTGGAGCGGATCAGCTTGTTGGCGCTCATCGGGAGCTGACCGGCAAGCAGCTGGAGGAGGCCATTGCGGAATTAGACACAGTACTGGCCAAACTGGCAACCGGTGATGGACCCAGCTATAAGTAAGTCGTTATCAATATTCATTTCCAGTTCGCACAATGAGTAAGCATTATCATTTCTGTGTAGAGCCATCAAAGTGACGAGTGTGACAACTCAAGTTGTGGCTGGAACAAAAGTAACCTACACCGTTGAGTTGTCGAGTGATGGTGCCACCAAACAGTGCAAGGCGTCTCTCTGGAAGCAGCCGTGGCTCGAGAAGAACGGCACCAATCTGAAGATCACCTGCGATGGTGATGATACCAAGGTGGACTCCACCTGGTAATCACCGGTTTTATACAATTTTTTTAATCTTACCCGTTTTGCAATAAAATCTCGAAGTTCTTCAATTTGGAATACCAGTTTTGCTCTTGCATATTTTGTTTAGCTAACCAATGAATATTTCGATTTCTCTCTTAATATTTGTTGTTGACTTAGCTTGTTTTCTATTCATCTCTCAATTTGGTAAATATTGTTTTTATTTGTAAGCCCAAATAGTGGACGTCAGGCAGCCGAGCAAAGCTGTTGAGTTCATTTTTAATTTCACTGTTGGATAAACAATTTAACTTAAAACCGGTTTTAGCATTCCGAATTGAAATTATATTGAATCAGTATAAATATAAGATTTTTTTTTTTTTTTAGAAAAAAAAAACGATTTTTTTAATGAATTTAGATAGACACTAAATGTAAACATTTGAATAAAAACTGTGCATAAAATTGGCTAACAGGCAGATGACGTATAAAATATACCTTGATATATTATTGATCAACGACGAATATTTCAATAGATAAGATAAAAATACATAAATTTTCTCATATTAATCACATTCTTATCAGCAGAAGAAGGTTTTTTTCAATAAAAAGAAAAGAGAGCACTTCCAGCATGCTTTTATTAATAATACTATCATCTTTTTAACAGGGTGGTGACAGGGTATATCGACGTCGAGCTCACTCGTCTACAGCATTCATACT
Source organism: Drosophila fungiperda (assembly GCA_035042345.1). Taxonomy (NCBI): domain Eukaryota; kingdom Metazoa; phylum Arthropoda; class Insecta; order Diptera; family Drosophilidae; genus Drosophila; species Drosophila fungiperda. The sequence goes on from JAWNLM010000205.1 coordinate 199,474, forward strand.
TGTTTACTCTTTACTCTTATTCTTAAAATAGTTTAAAGCTATTTAAACCAAACCCGCTGCTTATCACAAATGATTCGTTGTTTTTCAATTAAGAAAAGAAAAGAAAGAAAAAAAAGCATACAAAAATAACTCACATTTGTGGACATTATAAATGGTGATTACTTATTTAAGTAGTTATACGATAGTTAATTCGATATATTATTATGAAATTGTTATTTGTTCGGTCTGCAATAAAATTATGTTCCAAGTTCCAACAAAAAAGAAAGATGCGAAAATAATGATATCAAAATAAATAATGTGTACTAATAATGATACCTTAATATTTTATTATTAATTATTTAAAATTAAGAGTACTCTAAAATATTTATTTATTTTGCCGGCAGTACAAAAAATAAAGTTGTATCAAGAAATAAATAAAACAGGTCAGTATAAAATATACCGCCTAGTCTATTGAAATAAAAATTTATGAAAATGGTTTATATAACACAAAAAATATATATGAATATAATAATAAGATTCTTAATATGCTGTTGATACTTATAAATAAAAATATAAAAATGGGTGTATCTTAATTTATATGTTTTGAAATATTAAAATGTATATATTTATATTTAATTGGTCTGTTGTTAAAATATGAATATGTATTCAATAATATATATATGCACTAGTCTGTAGATATAATAATATATATAGGGTGTATATATCGATATCTTAATTTGTTTTTTTTTTAAGTCATTAAAATTTATAGCAATATAAAATAAATATTTATTATATGGAATATATTCCATCACTAGTACATAAATACATATGGTGTATATATATATATATATATTTATACTGGGTGTATTCTAATTGGTTTTTTGTCTTAAATATTTATATTTCTAGAAATAAAATAAAAATATTTAATGTGCTGGCAGCTAACATACCTTCCCTCGTCTATAGATATCGATATGTATGTATGTACATAGCTATATATGTGTGTTTATATGTAATCTACTTGACGTTGATTTAAATTAGTAACAAAGGCCTCCCATCGAGCCCAGCCCGGAAAACGCTGTCAGAGAAACATAAAAGGGCAATTACAGCGCAAAGTTGTTCAGTTGATGGACAAATTTTGAGCTAAAAAGATGGGAAATAAATTCCATTATTTGGCAGTGTTTGCACTCGCTTGGACTGTGGTGTTGGGGGCCAGTGAAGAAAGTACTACTGAGTACATCGAGCCTGTAAGTACTACTCCTAGTGGCCACAGGGAATTGAGTGGCGTCGAACTGCAGCAGGCTATCGATAAATTACACAACACTCTCTATGAGATGTCACTCACCGATGGAGTCAATTTCAGGTTCTATTTCAAACAAATTTCACTTAATTAAATATAAATTCTATTATATTATATATTACACATTATGTAGGGCATCCAAAGTGACAAAGGTGACAACTCAGATGGTCGCTGGCACCCTTGTCACCTACACTGCTGAACTGACCAAGGAGAACCCGGAGACGATCAATCAGCAGTGCATTATAAAAATCTGGTCCCAGCCATGGCTCAAGGAGAAACCCACCAACATTCAAATTATCTGCGAGGGCGATGATGCCAAATTGGGTCACACCTGGGGAAGTAATGTCCAATAATATTTACATAAATCGTATTATTTTAAATAACTGTAGTAAAATATGATCTACTGGATAAATTTAACAATTAATCGACTCATATCTAAGATCAAGAAACAAATATTCTAATATATAAATAAATAAAATGTAATATTTAAACTTCAAAAAATTGAGGAAGGTTTATAATGAGTTAATAACAATATATTTATCCAGAAGTGGACTAAAAGCTTTTCATGTTTTCATTAAACGGGTTAATTTTGATTGTGTTGAAAATGCAAAATGCAAATTGCAATTGTTTTCCATTTGCCGCATGATCGCTTTTGTGGCATAGAAAGCATAAAGAAAAAAAGTACATTTGCCACACACACACACACACACACATATATATATATATACACACACACACATATACACATATGTACACATACAAGCCATTGTGGGCACAATAAATTTAACTGCTCCACAATCACTGCTGGAGACGACCTGCCATTGTTGGGCAGTTAAGCCTTTTAATTGGCTTTCAGTGATTTATTTGTTCAGTCGAGTCAGTTTTGTGGGTAACTGAATAGATGTATATATGTATATACACCCCCTACTTATGAAGATTTCTGAACAATCCCACGCATATATATATATATATATATATATATGCCAATTTGTTCTGCATTGCAAATTGATAAGAATTATACAAATGATAATAAATTTGTTTTCTGAAATGTTTTGGCGTTCTGCAGTTCAAAATTCGAAAAATCTGAAAACAGCTTTAAGAGAACCGTCGGTGCGAAGTCAATAAATTTATTGATGATTCTTGGAATCTATTATCACTATCAAAATAGTTTTAGCACTTTATATTTTCTTGCAGATGGGTTCACCTAATCTCGGCTATCACAAAATCTGAAAAGTTCCTGTGTGAACTGAATGTTAGAAAATTACCTAGAAATTCAGATAGTTGCTCTAATTTTTAAAAATTATTTTAAAAATGGTCGAAAACATTTTTCGCAATAATATTAAAGGATTTCGTAAAAAACTGTAAAACGCGTTGAATGGTTTTGTGCTAGGATGTGGAAACTGGCAGAGGGAAGCATCGCCGACCCCATTAAGTATATGTATTCTTGATCAGGATCAAAAGGTGAGTAAATAAAGCCATTTCCGTCCGTTTGTTCGTCCTTCTATTTGTTTGATCACGCGGATTTCAGAGTTTATAAAAGACATAAACTTGAAATTTGTAATATGGATAATGTGTTCTCTATTTAAACAATAATTCGATATATTTAGATTTCCGATAGCAATATTTAAACTTTATACTGTCAAAACAAAGTAAAAAAATCGTTCAAGTGATTTTGCATAATGAACATTTATTGTATTTTCAAACGAAAAGTTGGAATTATTTATAAAAAGTTGGCAATATATATGCCGAATTCACCATTTCACCATTTCACGTTACTACTATTAATCTGGCTGTTCAGTTTCATGATCCTGCGTTGCAGTTTTCTGTTGTTGAGTCTGAAATGCCGACGGCAATGGCGGAGCTGGCGCCTTAATTCCCTTATGCGTTCCCGGAGATGCCTTAAAGATTTTGATCCTTTGCCTTTGCCGGGTGTTGCTGGGGCTGGCTTTGTACCGCCGGGGGTCGGTGTGGTTGCGGCTCCGCCTGCCGGTGTCGCTGCGGTTGCGCCTGCCGGTGTCGCTGCGGTTGCGCCTGCCGGTGTCGCTGCGGTTGCGCCTGCCGGTGTCGTTGCGGCTGCGCCTGCCGGTGTCGGTGTGGTTGTGCCTGCCGTTGCCGGTGGCGGTGTGGCTGTGCCTGCCGTTGTCGGTGGCGGTGTGGTTGTGTCTACTGCGCAGCTGCTGCTTATACAGCAAATGGTAAAAATGGCAGCGCAGACGAAAACCGTTTGAGACTTCATTGTTAATCCACACTTTGGTTTGTAATGCTAAACTTCAGCTCGACACTGTCTATTTATAGCGATTTTTCGGGGATCTTTAAGAGTTATTTTTTTGGATTTCGACATATGTGTTACAGTTCCGTAACTGAGCACACACAAGTGTTCCCCAAAATGTTTCATATGTAATCAGTTGTGCTAACAATTGCTTCAAACACCTACGTTTCAGTGTCAGCAATATTAAAATATTTGTTAAAAAATATTATGTTCAACTTCAATTAATTTAAATATGAAATATATAGTATATATATTATTATGTAAATCAATACAATAAAAAAAAATTTGCTACTTGATTTTAGGCATTTTTAGTGTTAATCGCAGGTTGTTGCCGATTTGGTAAAGTATACAATTTATGGTAAAGATTCTGAAATGTTTTCAAGTGTTTGTAAAGGTACACTATTTTTTCCATTCCATTTATGGTAAAGATTCTGGAAAGTTTTTAAGTTTCTTTTTACCGTTTTAATTTACGTATTGGTAATTTCAAATAGTGCGAATTTGCTCTTATATATATAATTAATTTTTGACATGACTTATCAAAAATTTTTTTAAGATGCACTAATTCTTCCATATTTTGGGCATGTTCCTAAATTATTTGCTGCACTTCAAATACTTTCATCTTTTTTTGTTTGTATAAAATGCTTAAATTTAATTAGTTTTACTTGAATTAGGACCATATAAAATATCAAGAAAAGCATTGAAATTCATCCCAATATTTTATTTTAATTAATTTATGTGCCCAGCAAATAGTTTCTTTTTCAACTAACAATTGTGGCTGATGTTGATATTTTCCTATTCGCCCCGACAGATGTCGCTTTATATTAGTCTGATTAGTCTATAATAGATTTCAGCCTAATGCACACGCTACATAAAATTCAATGTTTTTTTTAGATTTATATACACTCAGCAATAAAATCGAACAGAATTTTAGAAAATGGAGCTAAATATTAAAAAGTTGTTCTTGTTCGTAGAATAAAATTATTCACCCGCGCAATTCTGCGACGGGTGCCAGGTCTAGTTGTTGTTGTTGTTGTTCCCATCCGTTCATTCGGTGCAGTTGGTCAGGATGGTTGTGGAACAGGCCACAGCATCGGTGATCCTCATATGGAGCAACGTGGCCAACAATACGACTCCACAGCTCACAATGATTGAGTAATTTCTCATTATGATTATAATTTTTCTGTATCTTTTCAGCTTGGGTTAATGGAGGAGCTATAAGCTGAGAATGAAACAATTATTTAAAAATCATAATCGAAGAATTTGCCAAACTTGATATCAAATAAATAAGAAGGTTCCAATAAAGTAAATAACACTTTATAGACTTAGTTAGATCACCTTCAATAAGTTAATCACCCCAATATTTAAGAATAAACAAGAACGTTTTGAGTTAAGCAGTTTCCAATGTTTTGAAGCATATTGAACTTTGGTAGATAGATACAATCAATCATATAAGTATTTAAGAAAATTAATATTAACAAAATAAAACATGTTCTATAAACATTTTATGCTTAATAATCAAACTGAACCTTGAGCCTTGAATTATATTTCCCAACATTTTTACATTACATTCAAAGCAAAATACTGCGATTGATCACTAAAATCCATTATCAGATCGAAATGAACATAAATTAAATGAAATAAATAAATAAATGAAAATAAGCTTAATCACTGTAAAAGACTCAGAAAACTTCAGAATTTCAACTTTAAATATAAAAAATTAATCAAAGCAAATAATGTATATATATTCATAGTTCTATTTACAAACTTCCAACACAGTGAGTTAAATATTTGTTCTTCATTTTATACTTTGACAGCTGTTATTTGCCTTCTTTCATTATAGTGATAAAAAAAAAATGCATTGTTTTCTGATACAAAATGAAGTAAAATTAAAAAATAAAACCTTTATTGTACAATAAATATTATTTTTTTAATGTAGTATTTTATTAATGAAATATAATAAAATGGTATTTTCTATTCATTAATTTATTTTGAAGGGTTTTATTATTATTTATTTAGTTTTTTATTTTATTTATTTTAATTCATTAGCTTTAATCTTGTTATAGTTAATTTATTCCAATACCAAAGTGGAATTTTGTACTTTTATAATTTTTTTTATTTATTTTATAGATGAAAACACTTTTAAGCAAATAGTGTTCGAATAATTGCTGGGCTGTGTGTAAAAACAGCTTTTAACTTAAAAATTCACTCAACATTGCAACAAAAAAAGTGTCAAAAATGAAATTTCCAGCCAATTAACTTTGAAATTTAGCGTGAGAGTTTTAGCCAATGAGCTTTTGTATCTCCATAGTTTTAATTACGATGACGTCAGCCAAATTTCAAGAGCGAGTCGCAAGAAAACCACAATGCATATAATTCAAGCGATTCAGTTGGAGTTGAAGCCGATCTCTGAGCGGTTTAGCCATGGATAATACTCGAATAATTTGTTTTTACCTGATTTGCATGGTATTTGTGCCGCCAACGGTGAGTAAATCAAATAAATTTTTATAATATGTAATTACAGTTGTGGACAAAATAATAGCAACCCACTTCAAATGTTTTCAAATGGTTTGTTTTGAAATTCGTAGGTTTATCGAACTTATAAACACATTTTTAGAATTGGAAAAATATAATATATTTATTAATTATGTAATATAATAATTAATAACAACATCTGTAAAGAATGAATATTTATAAATATATATTTATTATGAGAAGCAGCACTAAATTTAATTTACTAAACAATAAATTTGAATTTAGCATTTAAAAAATTGGCAAAACTATTGGTTCGATTGATATGGAAAAATGTCCAAGTGTTTCTATTATTCTTTTCCCAACTGTATATTAATTTAATTTAAATATATTATATATGCATATAAATAATATTGAAGTAATTTATTTTATTGTGCAGTTATCGATTTGCATACCGCCCAACCATTGCATTGAGGACGTAAGTAGGAAAGTTCAGCAGTAAAGTAACTCCGCCGTACACTTATAAAAAAATATACATACAATTTTTGTAACTCGCTTTGAGTTTTAGAAAGTTTTTCTTATTTATGTAAAATCTTACAAAATTATTATTCTATATTATGAAATCTTAAAATACTAATTTTTAATAATAATTTAAATTTAGAAAATTCCAAACTAAAATTCAGAAAGCCAGAGTTTTAATACAAATAAAACGATTTACAAAAATGTATGGTGATTTTTTGGCTGAGTGTAGTCGTTATCGAATTGAACTTTTCCCCAGATGGAATACAGCGATGTGAAAGAACGTTACGCCTATGTTTTGTCCAAATACGCTGAGCTGGATATGAAAATTAAAGGTGAACCCCTTGGGTAAGTGTAAAAATTTGAGTAATACGTCCACTGGGAGGCTGGAATGTCGATAAGAACACACCTCGTCCTCTAAGATTGGTATTTTCATCGCCCATGCATATAGCTAGCTTAGGTATGGCCATCAAATGTGGTAGGTGTATTACTGGTAATCAATAAAATGTAAGGAGGAGTCACAGTTTTTGAAAGTAAGCTACTGGTAATTCGTCCAAAAAACAAAAATAAAAAATGGAATAGCTTTTATCTACCACAATTTTAAAGGAAAACTTTGAGGATATTCTGATAGGATTCGACCCTCAAAGATTTGTATTTCCTGACTGCACGCAACCTGTGTTGTTTGTATCAGCTGGAACTACTTATTGGTTTCCAGCGTATTTGGTCTCACTTGTTTTTTTTCTTTTTCTTTTTTGCTGGAGTGTAGATTACGGGGAAAACTTGTCACGCATGGTAACATCGAGGAGCAGCACATTGTCTTTCAGCTGTTGGATAATACGCCGCACGATGTCATCCAGAGCTGCGTGTTTATTGTGACCACCGCCTCGAGTGATGCTAATGGGTGCGAGTCAATTGTGACCGTATGCAACACTTTTTTGGGTCGAACGCCGCGTCCGCTGCTGGAGCGGAAACCGTTGACTGTTTGCGAGGATGGCGTGGTGCGGGAGGCGGAAGTGGAAGAGGAAGATGATGTCGTCCCCGGACCGGATGCAAACGAGGACACTGAGCAGGTGGCCAAGGAGGAGTTCGCATCTTCTTCTTCTCCAGATTTCATTGCGACCAGTCACAGTGAACTCATCTAGTCGACTGAATAAAGCTTAAAGCAAAATTTAGTTGTTTTTCGTTACTGGAAAGCTTGCAAAGAAGCAAGCCCAAAATTATGCTACACATTTTAAAAGATTAATAATATGTTCCATTGGCCTTAAATTATAATTTTGCATTTAAATAGATATATCAAATAATAGTTAATTAGTATTCATTATTCATTAGTATTCATTTTACCCAAGCCGCTCTTAATTTGTCTTAAGCTGCTCATAAGAAAGAGAAAAGATTTAAGCGCCTTGAAACTCAACAAACGGTGAGCCACAAAAAAAATGTTTAGCGCCTGCGCTGCAGGCAAAAAGAGAGAGAGAGTAGGGCACAGTGGACTGAAAAATATTAAGGAGGCTAATACGGAACACGAGATTGGAGTGGAAACAAAATCCACAGAAGTAGAGATCACTTAGTTAGTAATTAATTAAAATAATTATATAGTGATTTCTCATTCGTTTTATATTCATTTATTTCTGCTATAATCTTCAGCATTAAGTGACAAAGTAAGAAAGAATTCAGATTTTAAAAATATTAGGGTGCGTACAATTACTTTAAATGCAGTCATCATATAAATACTTTGAATATTTTAATTTTTAAAAGTTAAGTATATAAGCAAATAAATACAATTTTTAAAATTAGATAGGTAATTTAAAATTCTAAATTGTATAGTTGACAATATTAATGACTTTGGCAACACTGTTGTCGCCTTTGTCACCTGGACAGAGAGTGAGAGCGAACGCGTGCATGTATGAGAGTGAGAGAGAGACGCAAGAGGAGCAAAACTGGAGCAGCAGCAGCGTGTGCCAAATAACAGTAAACAAAGCACATGCTATGCCGACGCCAGCGTCAAAGCTGCTGGTGCTGCTTCTGCAGCCAGCTACGCAGTGGTCATATCAGTTGATGTCTGGCGCCAGAGAGAACTGGAGCAACTGAAGAAGCAGCCACAGTAGCAGCGATGAAGAGAGCAGCAGAGCACAAGCTGTACAGACAGCACTGAGTGGGGCAAGAGCGACCTAGCGAGAGAGAGAGAGCTTGCATATCACACGCAGTAGCAGTGTAAGGGAGTGAGAGTGATTATATTTTGGGTACGTTTTGTAATTTAGCTAAAGACCCGCACAGAACTTTTTCCATTTGTACTCTCTCTGTGTTGGCAGTGCTCAGTGCTCAATTTGTCGTCGTACTGTGCGAAACGCGTCGAACGGAAAGTCGAACAGAGCTCAGTGTCCAGCGCCCCTTTTGCACTCCTCTCGGGACAGCAAAAGCTGCGAAATTTGCCGCCGCCGGTTGTAAAACGAAAGAGCAAACAATTTTTTGCATAATATGTATAGCAAATATAAATACAAAAATAAATTTAATCAACAGTTTTTAGTGCTCTCATAAAATATTCAACACAAAAATAAATAAAACAAACAACAAGAACTATAAACAAATGCAGTGTCTTGGTTTTTATTATCTTATTTTAATTTACAGTTAAACGTAATCGTTGTCAGACTGTTATCACAAGAACAACGACAACTACAACAAAAGCGCGAATAATAACAACAAAAGAGAGACACAAAAATACTGCATTTCTTTATGTAAGTGTGTGTGTCCGTTTTGTTATTATAGGTGAGTAGCTTTAAGTGCACACGTGTGCGTGCATGTGTGTTTGTTCTCAAGCTAAGCTCAGCTCAGCTGTAGCTAAATCAAAACAAACACATATACAAACACAAAACAGATGTCGAAAGAACAGTTATCTCGAAATATATATACCCTTTGCCGAGAGCTCATTCGCTTCTCACATTGAATTTATGCCCGTGGGAATTATTGAATTAATGTAAATTCATTCTTCTCTCTTTTAAGATTTATTTCGTTTTTTATGAACTCAGCTTATCACAATTTCAGTCTACCTTCATGTTCTTACGGCCTTTTGTGTTGGGCTTGTGTTAATTACAGGTGTTATTGATTACCCAGAATGCTCTTTTATTTTTTGTGCCTGTAGAGCGATATGTTATCATCTATTTTATATATTGCATCTTGTTAATTTCATGTTAATATTAAATAATTATTACAAAAAACGTTTAGCTCATCATTTGTGGTATCAGGTCATACAAGAGATTCGAATTGGACATCTTTCGCAGTTTATATCATATCGCATTTATCATATAATATATATAAAAATCATATAAATAAATAAATCATTGAATAATTAAAATAATTTAGTTAATTAATAGTAAATGAATTAATAAATAGATAATAGACATTCTTGTCAAAGTAACTTTGCAAATATTCATAATATTAAAACCGTGTACCTTAAGGGCAAATAAATAATTAAATAAATCTATATAGTACATCTGCTTCAAAATAATTAATATACATATTACTTCACGGTATAAATTCGAATTCATACACACAAAGTAGTAGTAAAAAAAACCACCCACACACCCAACTTAACAATATTTTTACCCTTTAATCCAAATGTTGTGTGTTAGCAGGAGTGTCGGTGGTCTTCGAGGGCAGCTGAGGTGATTTTGGCCAAAAGCACTTTACTTTTGAGCAGTTTTTTGTTTTCCCAAATTTCATAAAACAAATAAAAAGCAAGCGACAATTTTTTTTTTTCATCTCACGTGTAACGCAACATACTTTAAAAATTACTTTTCACGCAGCGTTTACTTTGTGGATATTTTTGTTGCCGTGGCGCGATATTTTCTTGTTGCCGTTTTGGAGACACGCCAAAGAACAATTTTCCACCTCCCCCAGACCCCCCGGTCACCCCACAATTTTCCCTGTCCGTCCGCCTTTCTTTAGTCAAATCCATTAAGTTTTTGTTTTCTTTTCTGCACGCGTCCCTGTCAACGATTTGCTTGAAACTCATCTGTCTGTATAAGACTAGAATTTTTTATACCTTGGCTTATTCCCAGTTAGTTTTTACTTTATTTTCGCAGCATTTTTCAACAAAGTCGAGAAAATCGTTTATCCATTAAGGTTTTATTTGCATTAATCTGTTGCTGTACTATTAAGCGAGAAATTTAAATGAAAGCAGCTTAGTTTGGGCCTGGATTTTTTATTTATTATCTTAGAGAGCAGAAAAATGTAGTTTAATAATTATTTAGCGTGTTGAAATGTGAAATTACATAAATGTTCCATGTTCAAAAGCATTAGTAAGGAAATAAATAATAATAATAATAAAAATATATTTGAGAATATATTCTTGAATCAAGTAGAAAACTTTAGAAATTACTGGCCTAGAAATAGTCTATGTTTTCTAAAATGAATATAATTAAATCTATTTATTTTTTTAATTTTTCTTAAAATGCTTTATTCAAATGCTAAATTTTTTACGGTTTTTTATATTGAAAATAACAGTTCTTTCTTATTGTTATTATTGAATAAAAAGTGAGTGCAATATCCATAACAAAACATTTACAGCAAATTTAAAAGCTCCTTCCCAAATTTGCACTTTATAGCTATATTTTTTGCCCCATGTGTGAATTGATTTGATCCCTTCGATTTTCAGTGAGTCAAATGCAATAATTTAGTTTTAAAAACTCAACCAAACCCATATGTTTTTGGGATTTCAAACTATCCCTGTTTGGGTTCAAGCTTATAAACATCGCTAAGTGTATTAGCACTTAAAGTGATTTGAGCTATTGAGGTGTACCCTTCTAACACTGAGAAAAAATATACTGGATTTTAGAACATTAAAACGAAAATTAGATCGAAAAACTCACCTTATTATTAATAAAACAATTTATGATATGTCTTTTAAGAACCTGTGTTGTTTTTGCTGAATTTCAACGTAGAGCTTTCTTAATTTTGTAGAAAAAAATCTTATTTATTTATTATTATTAAAAACCAGACAATTTTTATGAAATATTTTGTCTTTCATTTTATTTAGTTTAGCTTGTAATGTTAACTTTAGATTTAATTACAAAAATTTAATTTATTTTAAATTAAGTTTAACTATAGAGTTTAGTTTTATATATTTCTTAATGTTATTTACCATAAAGCCTTTTTTTCTCAGTGTAGCTAACTGAAGTTTTTTCCACTTTTCAATTTGTGTTCGGGTCGCGCCTTTGTGCAGGGCTTCAATAGTCCTTGTCGATTTCTTTTTTACGCATTAAGCTATTCTCTTTTGTTGCTACAATTCATAGTGCCTTCCCCTGCTCTCTCTTTTTTGACCCCCCTTCAACCTTATAAATGTTGCTATTCCTATGCTATGATTGAGAGAGCAACGAATACTGTGGAAAGAACGGACGTTCATTGGCTTTTGTGGGGTCTATTGTCGGATATTTGGTTTTTGTTATTGTTCCTTCATTCACAGCCTTGACTTGCGTCTTTCTATATGCTTCTGCGCCTCTGTCCTTGCCCCTGTCTTTGTCCTTGCCGCAGCCGCAGCGCGTACCTCGTCCTGCTGCTCGCCATGTGTTTCATCATCGGCCATAAAATGGTGTCTCTGCGAACATTTCCCTGGTCGCGTGCACATCTGTGACAGTCATTTGCCTAGTTATACCCTCAACTTGGCCGCAGACGGAAGCAATTCCGACAGTAAAAATAAGTAAAACAAATTATATATATATATTTAAATTACTGGTCAGCAGGAGTCGATTTAGTATGTGACATATTAGTAAAATAACTTTCTTGAAATCTAATCTTAACAATCCTTGTTACTTGTTCCTTGTCAACATTTCTCAATTTTAAGTCTGATTGTGTTTTTTTCCCCAAATTAGTCAAGCAATTATTGTTGGATCATATTACATATTAATTATAATTATAATAATCTTTATTATATTTCTAAGTTTAAATTGAATTATTCACTTTTAATTATATTGTATTAATTTGTATCCTTAAATTGAATTTAAATTTTTTTTTAAATTTGTGATCTGCTTTTAAGTTATTTAGCTTGTGACTTTTATTTAAATTATTATTATTTTTTAATTGGTGAGTTAGTAAACTCAATTAAAATATTTGTATATCTGTGAGCTGTTTTTATTATTCGTTTAATTCCCAACTTTAATTTGTATTTTAAGTCTTAATTATATTTGTAAGCTGTTTAAATGTAGCCAATTTAAATGAAATTTGGAATTTTTATGTTCGTAAATTTCAACAATATATTTTAAAATCATTAATTGAGCAATATTAACTTTGTTTAAAAATTAAATTTTAAGCTTTTATTCTTGCAAAATAGTGCACTGTTATATTTATTAATTGTATAAATTTGGAAACTATTTTTAAATATATAAATAAATTATTCATATTGATTGCTGGGTATCTGTTAGTCAAAATCTCTCTCTCTATTCTCCGTCAGAGCCACTTTGCGTTGCTTGATTTTATGGCACACACACCACCTAAGTCCCTCTGCCGGTAACACACACTTACACACTCTCACACACACACGCACACACTCAGACGAAGCACATTTTCGCAATTATTTATATTGTTTCAAAATTTTTTTTTGGCAGTCTGCGCCGTGTTTTTACACATTTGGCCTACTTTTTTTGTTTTCTCTTTGACCAACTTGAACTTAATCAGAATTTAATTTATTAGGACTCTATATTTCTTTCCGTGCTGCGTCTAACTTTACTGACCTTGGAGTGCTTTCGTTTTTAAGACTTTATAAATTTTATTGACGCTAATTCGGTATCGTGTTACCAAATTATTGGCCGGTATAAATCTAAAACCATTGAATTACATTTTTCGGTGACGTTAGGCATAAACTGAATGAATTTTTTAAGACGGTTGATTTATGCTCGATACTTATTATTGTGGTAAGCCAATTACCAAAATAATATTAATGAAGTTTTAAGATTATTCATTCAGTTTTCAGCCTACAATTTAAATTAAATAAATTGCGTATACGCCTCTTGTTTAGCAATAAATTCGGCGGTGTCATCAAGTATTGACCATAGGAAATTGCATTTGAGCCCTTGGGGAAATTACTATTGAAATTAAGCCAAGATTTGAGAGACAACTTTAGCAGTTTGAAATTGTTATGAAAGAAACAAGCAGTCGCCGGCTAAAGTTGGTCTATGCCACAGCCGCCGTTGTTTGACTTTTAGCTGCCACATTTTTATGTTCTCTACATTTTTTTGTTTCTTTTTTCTTGTTCGTCTAGTTTTTAGCATCGTGTTATTCCATTTGGCTGAGACGCCATTGAAAAACTTTATCCGCAGCCATTTTTATGCTGTGCTTATCCATCTTACCCTCATTTTTATCCGTGTTTTTCTCGCCAAACTCTCTTTTCGATTCATTTTGGCTAAATAAGCTGCTGTTTTTGCTCTTTAACCGTTTGTGCATTTTGTGCTTTGATTGGATTTTGCTGTTGATGTTGGTCCATATATAATATATATATATATATATAAAATATATAATATAAGTCTTCACTTGATTGGTTTTATGTGAAATCTATATATTTTAGTTTTATAGAGAGTCAAGTGTGTATATTAAGGCGGATTTTTATAATAGTTTTAAATCATTCCTATTTATATAAGTTGAGTCAGCATACTTTAATTTTTTGTATTATTTTATTTATAGAGAGCAAAGTATCGAAAGATTCATAGCTGAAAAGTGCAACTTACACAATTTCATTTACTAATTATTCTTATTGTGGCTTAAATTTGGCTTCAGTACTATCCTTAAAACACATCGAGAACAATTGCAAAAGAGAGCAACTTAGAATACTATAGTTTTCAAATTATTCTTAGAGCAAAAGGTATTCACAGCGCATTGCATTCAGTTTTTTTTTGGTTGCAGCAAAGTTACTATTTTTTTTTTCCATTTTTGTATTCTATTTTCTTGTGTTATGCTTTACTTTCCTTGTATTTGCAGACACATCCTGACCACTTTTCGTTATGCTATTGTTGTTTTCGTAGTTGGTTTTGTTGATTATATTTGGGTGCTATTTTTAGTGGACAACATTTATTTTGGTCGCTGTTGGTTTTGTCTCGTTTATTTTGCTGTTGTTATTGTTGGGTAATTTGGCACATAAAGTTGACCCTTGGTGAAAAACAAAATGCGAACTGTTTACATCGAATGGTTTCAAATTGAAAGCATTCGCTTCGCATTGTTTTCTTTTGTTTTGCATGAGCTGAGCAAAAGGACGTAGACAAGAAGACAAGTATCGTGTTTTCTTATCGATTATATAATCATTGACGTTGGCACGTGGACATGCCATATAATCATATATACATAATTTTTCTTCACAGTAACGAGCGAATAACATCACGTATTCGCTAAGTGGCCCAAAAAACTGGTCTACTTAAAAGCTACTCTTTACACCATACACTTTGAAAAAAATCGACCTTAATTTGAATAAATCGTTAAGGGCAGATGTCGCCAAGTTTTGGTCACCATATTGTTCAGATCGTAAATTTCAAAATAGTATGGTTGTGGTTTTTAAAAAAAAGTGATTTCATTTATCAATTTTAGAGTGGATTTTTCAAAACATTACAAAAGATAGATACAATTGTCAGCATATGTTTTATTATATGTGGAACTGTAGAAAATAATTTGATATGAATTTTATCTAATGATTTGGGCATAATGCTAAGAATAGTTATAAGTAATAATAGATCTAAACTTTTCTATAAGCCGTTATAATTTATATAAATTCATTTGCTACTATTTTTAATTTATAACTAGAAACGACAAAGCCTTTGTAGTTTTCAGAGAGGTTTACTAAATTGCATGGCTATATTTTTCCCGGAGTGTACAGAAACACGCGAGAGTTGGCCAACTTGGCCAACATAATTAAATTATTTCGTTAGAATGGTGGGCCCCAAACTCATTGAGTTAATTTGCGACAATTTGTGACTGCATTGAAGCGGCGAAGTCTGCGCTTTTGTGTTGACTCTGGTGCCCCCTATATTTAAGGGAAAGGATTGCTATTTCTGCTGCTGCTGCTGCCTCACCCCGTCGAGCTACGAAAAATAAATAACACTTACCTGGGCAACACTCTGCACCCGCCACCGCCACCGCCTCGCCCCCCTCGTGGCTTCCGCTCTGTTAGTTAAATCGTGTGGCAATAAAGAGTCAAGCCAACAAAAATTTCAGCTTGGCTCAGCTTCGCTTTTTGATGCCTTTAATTAACATAATTTGATTTGTGCAGTGCTGTTGTCAGCTTGCTTTTTGGTTTTTATTTAAATTAATACATACTCCAAAAATTGTAAAAAAAAACATTTTTTGGTGTAATTTTTTTTAATTATAAAGTTTTGTAACTTCGTTGAATCTAATTTAGGCTGACAAGTTTTTAAAAGTTTGACCCAATTTCTAACACGATTACGTTGGTCTCCAATTAAATCAGCAAATATTAGAGCGGTTTAGTACTAATAGCAATTGCAATTCTGCATTCAGACTCATAAAGTGTTTATAATTATGCTCAAAAGAGCACTTAAAAATTAAGCTTATTTTATTGCACAGGCCTTTTTTTTTACAAATGCTAATTTGAAAAGGACTTAATATTTTAAATACTTTTATTTGATTTTTAAAATTTACACAAACTTGGCTTAGAATTAAATATAAACAGTTTAATTAATTTACTTACATTTTGTATTTTAATATTAAATTTATTAATGTTTTGATTAATTCTCTTTTATCATTGGCTGTTCTTAAAAGCTAAACAGTTGACAAAATTTATTATATATTTTTTAGTCGCACATATTTTCAAACTGTTTGTATTTTTACGAAATATTTTATGCTCGAAATATTTTTTATGCTTGTTAAACTTGCAGGCGGTTTGACAAATTGCTGATCACCGTCCAACTCGGCAAACTTTTAAACACAAATAAAAATAAATAAGAAAAAATATTTTGGATTGCGGCCAACAAAATCCGTGTTTGTGAAAATTTGTTGTGATATGTAACTAAATTTTTGGCATGCAAAGCTGCTACTATGCGAAACTCAAAGAATGTAAATTTGCGTCCTGGATGCTTACAAATGGATATCTGTGCACCTCCTAAAGGAGCAACAGTGCGCGGCAAAAGTACTCACTTTGGAAATAAATGCTCATGATTGTATGAATATTTTATGCAGCAACTGTAACTGTAACTGTAAATACACATACACATACATATCCGCTTTTGCGAGCCTTTCACTCTTGCAGACCCAATCGGTCTGAATGCCATGACAGAAGCATAACTTATAACACCATTACAAGCAGTTCTGAATTTTATAAATATTTAATACATATAAAAGTTATTATTTTCTATTATAAAAATATTAATTCTTTATAATAATATAAGCATAAAACTTGCAAGAACTCTGTGTAAAGTAAATATATAACACAAATGGGCAAAATAGAAATAGGAATATCATAATTCTTGCTAGATTTCATACGGAAAAGCACAAACAGTTGTCTGGGTCCAGCTGGGATAAACACACACTCAGCATAACAAATCTGCTAAAGGGACACATGTAGAGTGTCAATGTGGGTGAGTGTGTGTGTGTGTGTGTGTTTGTGTGAGTTTGTGGTTTTGCAATTCAAAATGTGACTTCCCAGTTCCAGGGGCCTAAGAGGCTCGCACTCACTCTCTCGGTCCCTCTCCTCCCCATTCCTCTTCTTCTGTATCTCCCTCGCTCACTCCCCTTTTCCGCTCCTCTTTCTGCAGTTGTCCTTAAGCGCGACTGTTGCTCTGTTTGACTGCTTAAGTGCCCAGGCTCAACTGAGAATGTGCTGAATCTTTGCGTAGCTCCTATCCTAATGCGTAGCTGTGTGTGTGCATGTGTGTGTGTGTGTGTGAGTGTGTACGTATCAAGTTGTGATTTTCTTTTTATCTGAGCAAGTCATCAACGATTTGTTCTCCTTATGCCATATAAAAATCTACGTAACATTAGTTCGTTAGCTTTAAGCGCTATAGTTGCCGATGTACACATAGCGAAAAAATTGCCATACTTTTGGCATACTTCAGGCAGTAAATTTATGTTTGTGGCTTTCTAAGAACCTGGATCATTTTTTCCCAAATTAAATGGTTGATATTTTTTTATTAATTTATTTTATTTTATTTATATACTGGAAATCGTTTTCTATGTGTTCGAAGAATTCTTATATACGAGATTTTTGTACTTATATTGTTAATACACATTTGTATAACAAATATAATTATGTACATTTTTATGGGTACATGAATTAACCTCTAGTTTAAAATTTAAACTCGTACAATTCAGTTATTGTTTCTGCAATTTAAAAAGGATTTTAAATATAAGGATATTGGTTTACTTTTCTACTTTTTGCAAGTAATAGAAAATATTTCTACAAATACGAAAAATAGATTAATATTTGTTTTTATCGAGTTGGAAGAAGTCTTTCTAATTTTTCGCTTTTTTTTTTCTAATATATAGAAATAGTTTCTAATAACAACAAAAAAAAGGACTAATGGTGATTTTTTTCTGAGTGTATATGCATATTTATATATATGTCCGTTTGAGTGAGTCTTTTATATGTTTTAAGGGTGATGCGCTTTTGTTCATTCCGTGTTTGTTCGTTGGCCATTGTGTGCCGTCGAAGTGGCAGTGCTTGAGTTGAGGTTGCCAGACAAGAAGCAGCAGCAGCAGCAGATAGACGAAGTGACTGACTGACAGGCAGCAGCCAGCTAAACTGACTGCCAGACAAACATGATGTTGTGCAAGTGTCGGCCTAACCGTGACAAGCACACAGACAACAACAAACAACAGACAACAAGAGCAGAAAATGTGGGTAAAAAGAGCCATAAACATTTTGCCAGCAACAAGAACTTGAACAACGTTCGTGTAATTATGCCTGAGCGGCTGTCAACTGAGCGTTTGCCATCGTTTGCCAGGACTCTTAACTTCTGGCCCCCTTTTGTTAAGCCACAGAATCCTTGCGGCTCAACAGGCTCAACTGCTGCTACTGCTGCAGCTGCCAGCCAAACTTTGTCGCCGGCAAATAGTTTATAGTTGTGTTTCTGTGCAATAATGCCATGAAAATGCACTAACAAGCGCTTAAGCTAATTAATAACCGGCGAACAGCCATCATCTAATTAGATGATGACAAGCCAAACTTGTCTATTATAAAATATTGCCTTTGAATACAACTGCGGCATAATCTCGAGAGCAAACCTTGAATTGCCTGATGAATATAGTATTAAAAATTAAATCATAAAAGAAAGATAATAATAAGAAATGTATTTATTAAATTTAAATGTTATTGCCAATTTAATAATGCTTCACTTGAGTTTCCCACAAGGTTGTCAATTATAAAATGCCGCACTTGAATACAACTTAAGTGCTTTGGCAAGCTAACCAGAATAAGAAAAGCAAACAATTTTACATGAATATCGTGTTTAGCTGTGCTGAAGAAAAGAGTAGGGCAAAGGGGGAAAGGAAACTTGAAAAATCAATGATGTCAAGTGGGAGTTCAATTAGAAATGCTTCGAATGGGTTTGCCACTCCAAAATAGTTGTCGTTACTAGGAACTCAGCGCATACGTGGCGTATGAGCAATGCGAGCTGACAATTAAACGAGAAGCGAACAATATCACGTATACGCCATGTGTCACTAGTTTCCGAGTTTAATTACAGTTTTTCGTGGACACGCGCCAACATTGAAATGGACCAGGGAATCGCTTAAAAGGGAGGAAGAAGAAACAGAAGAAAATAATTGTAAAGGAAAGAGAAGAAATATGAATAAAGGGCAAAGCGTGCGGAAACGGCAATGTTGCCAGAGGCGAAGGCTCAACTAGGAAAATGCAATAAAAATGAAATTAATTACCTCTGCGTCGCAGCGCTGGTAAACCCTGCCAGCCCAACCAAAAATTGTACACCTACATACGCACACACACACACATACCCCCATAAATAAAATGCCGCCCAACGTGTAATACAAGTTTTGGTTTTTTTCTTTTTCTTTTTTCTTGAACGCAAATCGAAAAGTTAAAGAAAAGAGTCAAACTGAGTAAAGACTTTTGTGGTGTAAGAAAAACCAGAAGCAAATAAGAAATGAAATTTATTTATTTTTACCTTGCAGGAGTTGTGCACGTACACACACACACAGCCACACACACTCACATGCTGTGTAATAAATGTGTGTATAAATTTGATGGGCGGGCCACGAAATGTTGAAATGGCGTCAGCCCACATTTGAATAGCACGCATGTGCGTGTGGCAAGTCAAATAGTTGTATATTTGTGCAAGTTGTATATTCTTGCTAACGTGCCACACGTTGCCCGTTGCGCGTTACTCGTTGCCCGTTGTTCTTCAATTCGTTTCAACTGTTTGCTTTTCCATTTACCATTTCACTTTGTGCTTGTTATCGCCACTTCTGGATTCAATCAATCTTTCTTGCAGCCCGACAACATGTTTTGCACGGCAACCGAGCAGAGTGCCATTTATTTTGCTTTTATCTTGCCCCACTTGCCCCACTTTGAAGATTTAATTATGTTTGATTCTCAGCTTGGCTGACCAAAACCAATATATGCATATTAATTATTTTCCCTGTGTTTCGTTTTGGCAAACCAAACAAGGCATTAATCTATTAGCTGCTAATAGATTCTTGATATGTAAATTTGCCAATGGCCCAAAGGCCGCCAAGTGAGGCAACAATATGGATGGATAACAGCAAATATTTGACCACAATGTGCGTGTGTGGCAGCCACTTGTCTGGAGTTGTGGCAGGTTCCAGCTGCTACTTGCCCTCTTCTGCGACCCTTATTGATTGATAAATCTATCCAGGCAATTCGAATAGTTACTCAAATTGAAATTTAAAATTCAAACAAGATATCTTACTTTTGACAACTTAATCAGACTTTTAAGACTGTATGCAAATGTAAAATTCTCATGGTTTTCAATTATTTTAATATTTATGCAGACAGAATTTAAAATATTTGTCCGCATTTACTGTTATTAATTGACTACCCTGAAAGCGGTACGTCTAAATAAACATTTCTAATAAATATTGTAATCAGATCCAAACACTTTTAATATTGAAGATGATAAAGGAAGCATTGTTTGCAACACATGGAAATCAATTGAATAAAAAGCCAAAAACAATATTTTTCATAAATTCAATATTCCATTCATGTCCTTTGCATGATTTGCTCTTAAATCCCTTCACTTGCCTCTCATGAAGCAATTTCAATTGTAGTTGATATCGTCAGCGATACGCATATGTTCGATTGACCTTAAATTTAAATATATATATTTCTCTGCTGGCCATGTTTATGGATAGATTTTCTTAGTACAGCCACAAACCACAAACACATGAAATGTTTTCGTTTCGGGGATTGCAGCTTTCGTCATTTTGTGGGCAACTGCAAGCAAAATTATTGGTTCAGACCACAACTGATTGGTGCCTGCAATAAGAGTTTTTTTTTTCCATAGCATTTTCATTTTAATTGCTGTCCAACATGAAATCAAGTCAGCATCTCATTGTCGATTGATATTAATTACGAACTGCCATTTTATTATTTTTTTATTTTTAATATTTGTAATAAATTTTGCACACAGAAAATGATTGTTGCAGTGTATTAAATCTCATCTAGAAATCTATGTTATTAAAAAAGGGTCTCTTATTGTGTCGGAAATATACATTAAATATATTATTTACTTCAATTATAAAATTGATTTTTCATATAATCGAAACTTAGTTAATTCTAATATTTATGATTAGTCTCTAAAGCTTATTATTATAGTAATATTCAAATATACATATTAATACTAATAGTTTATAATAAACAAAACGCAAATTTCACTGTTTGCTTGAAGCCTGTGTGTAAATATTATTTGTCAATAAGAAGCAATTTATTTCTGACGCAGATAAATCGTTATTTGTCAAAATACCATCATATTTATTGGTAGCAATTGCCAAAAGCTTCTCAAATAACTTTTCAAATATATAACTATAACCGATCGAAAACGAAGCGATATATATAAATATGTGCAACAATCAATTCAAAAAGATAGTCAACTGATTTGCGACACGTAACGCATTTTAATTGAATTTGTGTTATCAGAGGACGCGCATAGAATTTCGATATGAATGATTGACTGCCGGATGGGCAGAAGGACGAATGAACGTTGGATGGTGCAAGGGGAAAGGGGGAGGGGATGGTGGTTTTATTTTTAAAGCAAACAATAAATATGCAAAATGCGGGCATTTGATATTTTTCAAATGCATACAATTCTTATTAATACAATGTGTATGTGTCTATTTTTGTGAGTGTGTGTGTGTTTTTGTCCGGGCAAACGTTGCGCCGCTCGACTTGCCACAAAATTCTCGCACGCCTCGCAATGTGGCAGCAAACTGACAGCGTTCTGGCATGTGATTGATATGCAGAGTGCGACGCTTTGCTCTGCTTGTCTCTGTGGTTTGTCACATGGCGTAGGAAACACATAAGCATCCTTTACTCGAGTTATCTCAACTATGAGATACCCTGTTTTATTGCCAAGCCTTGCATACCCAAATGTAAGCTTATTTTCCACAGGAAGACACAGGCACTGAAAAGTAAAAACCAAATAAGTCAATGCATATTTTCATTTATAAGTTGCACTCATTATTAATATAAAGTATTTCTATAAATTATAAAAAAAATACTATATATTTGTGCTTGTCTAATTAAGTTAGGCCTTTTTAGTTTTTACTTTTTTTTAATAAAATTCGTGCAGTAAATAAATAATATATAATAATTATATTATATTATTATAATAATTATAAACCTCTGCCGGTAAAAGTGTATATCGATCGATTCAGGCAGTTTACAGGTTCATAAAATGAAATAAATTTGATTTGGATGGGGTAAGCAAATACTTTCAAATATATATATATATATATATATATATAGTTTCTGAAACACTTTTTTAATCAGACGGATATGGCTATATCGACTCGATTCCGCTGATGAATATATATATATATATATATATATAAGATTTGAATTTATTTATAAAAACTATTTGTACACATTTGAAATGGATGCAGGGTATAAAATATATAAGTAACGAATTAATACTTTAACGTCAATGTGAAGGATAAAATCAGCATTTAAAGCGCTGTTAAAGTAACTACTTCGCAGAAGTACTTCCGCAGCAAATCAGCTTGAGCACCAGCAGCAACTACTATAAATCACTTTCTCTGTTTTTTGCGTGTCAATGATAATTTAATTTATGCAAAATTATGTAAGCCAACAACTGATTAGTGCCGCGGTCTACTAACGTCATCAATTAGACACACTCACACTTACACACACACACACACACTCGTCTTTGAACTGTTGATTCCATTCAATCAGATTTACACGAGCCACTCCAGATGTTTTGATGTGCTAATTACCGTCTACGTAGTCGTAGTCGTAGTCGTAGTCGTAGTCGTTGTCGAATTCGAAGAGTAAATATGTTCTATTAAATAGAGCTCTATTGATTTCCAACACGCGCAACACTCAGTTGTTAACTTGTTATGAAAGCCTCTGCCGAAAATCGAAAATCAAAAAACTAGCAAATGAGAGTGCTCAAATCGATAGAGAAATAGATGTAGAGAAAAATACACCGCGACTGGCATTTGTTAAAGTCTATATCTACAGTAGACCCATGTGTGTGATAACGCTGAGATCAGATGGGATAGAGAACTCGATTGACTTTTAGAAAATAGTAGGTTTTTATAGTTTTTAGAAATACATTTTTCTTAAAAAAGGAATTGCCTCAAATTTTGAATTATTTTCAGAAATATTATCTAAATTGATATTTCTATTAAAAATGCATTTCTAAACAGTCAAAAGGAAAACGTATTTTTTCAATTTCCTTTTAGATTTTCATTTTAATAAAAAATTTTTCTTAGTGTTGAATCAAATCGTTTGCGCTCAAAATATTTATTTTGTTTGTGCGACATTTTTACCATTTATTTTATCCGTTTAGACTGACAGCCAGGCACAAATTGCTTTGATGTTTGACAATGGTTAAAACAAATTTTATATTTGTGTGTGTGTGTGTTTATGTGTGTTTTAACGTGTGTGATGCTGGTTTTTTTTTTTGTGTGCCACGACTGGTTGCAGCTATTTGGTGGCTCTTCACTTTACGAGTGTTGGGCAGCACCCGCAGTGGGGGCTATTAACACATTCGTGATTAAACTTGACGAGCGACTTTGCCGTATAAAATGGGTCTGTGGCAGATCCGACATGCAAGGTCGATGCTGCTGATGAGCTTATAAAATTATATGCCTCGCAACATTTGAGAGTCAATTTTTTATATTTGCCTTACGTTGAAATATAATGAAAATAATGATGTACTGCGCAAGTCTCGTCGCCCATTTGTTTTGTGCTGTTGGCTGCTGCGATTTGATTTCCAGCTTAATTTAGCTCTTAAGTGCAGCATTTTGGCAATTTACTGCTCGCTCATGCATTCCACAGATACTTAGTCGTATCCTCATTTTATTTTGGTTTATTTTTGTTTTGTATTTGCTTTTATTTTGTATATTACAACTTCAGAGCATCTTAAAATATTTGAAGCTGCAGCGGTTATGCTGGATTTCCTCTACAACAGAATCAGACTCACACATGTCCTTTTAAGTGTGTGTGTGTGTGTTTGTGTGTTTTTGTGTGTGTCCACAGGACATGTGGAACGAGACTGAACATTTTGCAATTGTGCCACATGTTGACTTTTATTGACTACCTACTGGAAAATAGCACAAACAAAACAAGTGTGTGTTGCTGACATTGCTTGCAACACGGTTGCAAATGTAACTGTAACCCTCGCCACTTGCCACATGCCATTCGCCACTGACTTTCTGCATTGAACATTTCCTGTAAGCTATTTAGACATTTTCAATTTAATTGTATGCTGGCATTTTTTGACTTTAACAAGTTTTTTTTCAATATTTTATTTAAATTGCACTTTTTACCTTGTTAGCTATGCTTCAACTAGAATATAAGTTTGTATTAGAATTTAAGTATTAGTTTTGCAATCACATAAAATTTTTGCGTGTAAGCTTTTGATTAATTGGATACTGAATCATAGAAAAATAGCGAGGAATAAATCATCGTATAATCAGGCGAGAATAGGTTTTTTTTTTACCGGATTTGAAGCAAGTCAAATATCTTTTAGGTATAGTAAAAACAATATTTAAAAAATATTATCTAGGTGCACATTTGTGTAGCTAAAAATGCTTTCAGACTCTTTGTAAATAAAAAATCATTTAATTATTATTTAGTTAATTATTTTTATTCTTTAAGTTTGTGCAGTGGCTTAAAAGTTTAAGTTAGTAAGCAAATTTTAATTCACTTACTTGATATACAAATAAATGCAGTAGTAAAATTGAGATTTTCAACAAGCTGTTAAATGAAATGAAATGCGTCGAATCCTGTTTATTGTTTTTCCCGTTTGCAAAAGACATAAATATGGAAATGAAAATGTATTTTCATTTGTAAAATATGCAATTGCTAGTCAAATAAATAAATGTAGAAACTTGGCTGTGCAACTTGTTGTCCCTAACAACCGAGAAACAAAAGAGTACCTCACCCAAGGACATCCATCAACAAGGACGACGAACAAGTGAAGCATTCTTGTGCAACTGTTCAGGTGAAATGTGCTCGCCGTTTGATTAAATTTGTTGTGTCGCTCAATGCGAACGCAGCTGGGTGGCTCTGCTCATCCACCCACATGAAAAACAGCCAGCTTACATATACATATACACAGGGCAACCAGGATTCCCCGAACTCCCCGACTTACGTGTCGATGAAAATGCTTGGTGAATTCAAGATTCCCCCAACGGCAACACATTGTTGTAAGCCTGTTTGTGTGTGTGGCAAACAGATACATTGGCAGCTTAATAACAGTGCACAAGAGTCACATATACATTCATGGATACAATTTATCTAGTCAGTCCCAATCTGGTTGTTTAACACAAACTTGTACAGATCTCTTGCAATATTTTATGCTTTGCTTTTCTTTCAACTTTGCAAATTTTATTCCAGTCAGCCACTTATCAAATAAAAATCATTTTAAATGTTAATATTATATTTTGTATATCTTGCTTTAGAATAAATATTAGTTAAACGATAAAGTCATCAGACTGGCGAAAATACAAATTTTAGTTTCATTTTCTTAAATAACTTAATCGTCAGAATTTGTTGAATTGCACTGCTAAGCCAATTAAAATGCTTTTTCTGCATTATTGTGACATTCTGCAGATGTCATTGAGCAATTTTCTAATATTCGCATAAACTCATCGCTTATCAACATGCGCATAAAATTTATTGAGCGAAAGCAGAAATAAATCCTTGTTATTTAGCTGTCAATGTCAACTCAACTTCCGCTCAAAAGGATCCGGATGCGGCATATGAATAAAAAGCAACGAAAAATAAATTTTTCAAATTGTCGGCAATTAAGATGAGACTCTTCTGCTGTAACTCAATTAACTCGCATCAAGTGCAAAGAGACTAGCTGTGGTGGCCTGTTGCCATGAACATGAAAATGTTTTTCCCCAATAAAAATCAAGTAAAAATGCTGTAGTCGAGTGAGCTCGACTGTCAAATACTCTATTCAATATTTAGTTATATTTTGATATTCAAATTCACATCAAATAAAATACAAATAATGATTAATAAATAGTGATATATATATATATTTATAAATGTGACATCGATATTTATCGATAGTTGTATGCAGCTATCGATAAAATCAAAAAACCGTTATCTACCCAGTGTACAGAAAACTAGGCACGAAACCATTATGCCCTTTATACTTTATTAAGGGTATAGCTAAAAATTATATTATGCCCACTGCGTGCCAGAGCAATAAATTCAAATGGAATTATAATCAGCAGGCCTTTCATGTCTGTGGTCGTAGCCTTGAGTTCTCAAGTTTGACTCTTCTTTATTCCACAATTCAAATAAATATATTTGATTTTTTAACTTTACCAGAGCGATACTACATGTATTTTTAAGTAGCTGTATTTTTTTTTTATTAATTCGAGTGTTTAATTAAAATTTTCTTTAATTTCTTTACAGATTAAAATTCGAGCTTTGGTATGTATATGTACTTATTTATTTGTTCAATAATGGGTATCAATTAAGATTTATATTTTTTGATTTGAGCTTCATTGGGCGCAATAAATGTTGTAATAATTAAGCAACTGTCACGTCCATCTTGTGGTAGTTGCCATTGAATGTAGCAGTTGTCAAGACTGGCCAAGAGCAGCTAACATGGTCAAGACCTAAAGAAAAAATTAACATGTCGGCTGAAGTCTCTGGGGGAGAAAAAAGTTTCAACTTTTTGGTCAAGTTGTTTTCATTGTTATTGCTGCTGACCCACATAGATTTCGGTCCCTCGATAAGAACTTTCCCAGGGTGCACTTAAAATCGAGGGTTGACTCTACATTAGGAGGCATTGAATGGGAACATTGACACACTTGAACACTTGATGCAAATCCACTTGACTTGATTATAATCGTAAAAAAATCAACAAGGTTTTCATTGTTGGTTGCCCCCAAAAACTGCCAGCATAAAAGTGAAATGCCAATAAGTCATACATCAATCATGTGCGTCACACACACACACTAACAACACACACGCGCACATGCATGCGTAAATAA
Organism: Drosophila fungiperda; assembly: GCA_035042345.1. Taxonomy (NCBI): domain Eukaryota; kingdom Metazoa; phylum Arthropoda; class Insecta; order Diptera; family Drosophilidae; genus Drosophila; species Drosophila fungiperda. The sequence goes on from JAWNLM010000205.1 coordinate 226,668, forward strand.
TTGTCCAAATACTGCTCACACGCACTGTTGTCGCACTGTGTCAAATATCGTTGCCTGCTTTTTAGGGCATGTTGTGTGCACATGATTTTCATAAAAGAAATTTATGTACGCAAAAATTGTTTCGCTGCCTTTTGGGGGCCTCCAGACGAGCGCATTAAGCTGCCACAGCTAATGCGCCAAGGGAACTGTGCGCTGTGCCACGCCCATCGTTCAGTTCCTTTTAGTTATCCTGCAATGATAAACGCGCTTTTGTCGCATGATAAATAGCGCCAAGGCACACACAAACACACAAACGGAGAGCAAAAAAATGGCTCAAATTATAGCATACTGAAAAATGTACACTCTTACAGAATGTAAAACTAGATTTAATATAAAAAGATGGACGTAAATTAACTCGACTTTTTGATTGGGAATATTTATTTATCTCCGGACAAAAAAAAAATCACATTTAAATTTAGGTTCTAAATATTCGAAATAAAAAGTTCTCAAATCTACAAAGTTTTTTTTTGTATTATAAATATTTTTTATTATTAGATATGCATTCTTAACAGGTACACTTAAAATATAATTTAGAAAATCGACATACTTTTGACGCTAAGGAAAGTTAAGCTTATTACTCAAAACGCGCAATTTTGTATCTATCTTAAAAACAGGGTTTCTTCTTTTCTTAATCATGAAATTGAACGGGAATTCGAACTCACAAATCTTCTTTCGAGACCACAGCTAAACTCAAATATAGCAGTCGAGAGAGTTTATTTTATTAGAACTTTCGTTTAACCGAGAGACTTCCCTGAAACTCGACTGAATAACGTCTAAAAACTAAAAAGTTATTCGATATCCAAAATTCAGTTCGCTTTTTTTTTTGTGTGTATTTTGGCGTTACATAATTAAGAGCAAAATTATAATACACTTTGCAAGCGCAAAACACGCGTGGCTTAATTCAATGTCGACTGGACTAGGTTCCACGGGGACATTGCTGTGCCAGGACTACGACTGTGGGCAGGACTACAGCCAGGACTATGAGTGTGATGTTTGTGGTCACAAGCCCATTTAGATTGCGTGTGCGCACATTTGGGAGTCCAGTTAATATAAATTTCTGTGCTTCTGTGTTGCTGCCCCAGACATCAATTTCAAATGTCAATTGGTCAAATATGCAATTACACAATGGTTTACGGCCACGTTAGTCAATATAGTCGCACACATATATATATATATATATATATATATATATATATATAATTTATAAAATACATGTTGTCGGCTGATTTATGTTAATTATACGTTGTGGCAAACAAACAAACACAATTAATTATATGACCCAATTTGAATGTCAGTCAAAATTGCATTGAGTGGCTCAGCGTGAGGCATTTGGCTGCTAACAAGAAATAAAATTAACGCCGAGCGAAACACGGCAGGATAATTTGCGTCAATTTAGACAAGGGAACAGGCAGGGGGAGAGGGGACGGAGCAGGGAATCGACAGCTAACTGCCATCATAATCTTTAGCATTTACTCAGCTATTAATCTCAATGAAAATTAATGCTTAATGTTTAATGAAACTGCCGTCGTCCCAGTTGGATTATTCGCTTGCAGTTTTTCTCCTTCTCCTTCTGCGTCGGCTTCTCCTTCTCTTCTCTTCTTTTTCTGCTCTCTTCTCGTTCCCTTTGACTTTATTGGGTTTTTGTGTCGGACTTGATGGAGTTGCCAACAGTTTGTTGTCTTTTGGCTAATCTGTTGCGCTTTGCTTTAATTTAGCATTGTCAACTTAGTCCACAAAAGGGAGTCAAATTTGGCTTACCAAACATAATTAATATTCAATTCTTTGCTTACTTTGTGTAACTTTTCAAATATATACATAAACGAAAAAGTTAAACAAGTTAACAGTTGATTTGTCTTTTTAATTAATTGCAAATAATTTATGTGTGAAGCACATAAAAAAGTTCGTAAAAATAAACATATTTGAAATTAAATTTTTTCGCTTTAATGAGTATTTTATGTTTGAGGCACTTGTACAAATATAAATATTGGTGCACATGCTTAAAATGTGAAATGTTAATTTTGTTGAAAAACTCAAACGCATATTAAATTTATTTGAATAACCAATTTATCAAGCTAAAATGGTCGAAGTCGAGAGAGCTCGACGAATAGATACTTCTCACAAAGCTGTTAAAGATGTTAATTATATTTTATGATTACTTTTGATGAAAAAATGTTTTAGTATCAACTTAATTGGCATTTATCTGTATTATAAATATTTCTTAGTTCCTTAATGTAGCGTAAATAATACATGTTATTAAATATATTACTCTATGTTTTTTATATAGTTGTCTACAGATTTTAGTTGAAATTAAATAAGCAAAGTAAAGAAAAATAATCATAATTTTCTTAAAGACTTTCTCAAATGGTATGCAATAAATATGTATTTTTTGTGTCGTTGTTAGGGGCAATTTATAAAATAATTTTTTTAAACTTTTAGTCTAGACTTTGATTTTATGCACAAGCGAAGCAATCATGGCACAAAATTTGGAGAGCCCTTTCCACTTTACGAACAAAAGCAAGATATTTTGGCATTCATGCAAATTTTCAATTTAAACACGAACAGACGCACATGAGTAGGCAAAACATATACATGGTCTAATCAAATGTTGACCCTTATTTGGAGTTTTGGATCAGCGCCGGTTCCGACATTTGACCATTATTATTGCATCTTCCTTGGCTTTTACAGGCAGCTCATGGGACATCCACAAGTGAGCTAAAAATAGATTAACCAATAATAAATATCACCTAAAGAAACTTCTGCTTATATGTAAAACAAAAATTTAGCTGACTTATATATATATTTATATTTATAATATATATATGAATATTTTCTGAAATGAAGGACGATTTGGTTTCTCAGTGTATACATACACGCATAAATCACAGCTGTCAATAGGGATTTTGATTTATTTTTTACCGCATGTTCGCTTTTAATACATTCCCAACAAACACATTCACAGAGAGGTGGCTGCCACACTAATGAGTTTTAGATGCGGCAGCTGGGACACTCGAACACGCGAATTAAGTAACATTTATTTAATTAATTAGGTTTTTATCTGTTGTACGTGAAACTACACGAAAAGGTGCTTTTCCAAAAAAAACCCATCTATTCCCCAATAACTGTAATTAGAGAGGTGGGGCTTTGGTCCCACTGCGGCATATAGTTATCTAACCCATACACATATGGCCGCTGTGTGTGTGTGTTTAGGATTTTATGCTGCGACACATGCGTCATTTTTCGTATAAACCATAACTTTTACAATCACATAAATAGCAAAAGCATCAGCAACAGAAGCAGAAGCAGCAGCAGCAGCTTCCCTTGATATAGTCGTAAAAAAGGCTTTTAAAATTCGGTTTTTTGCGACTTGAATTCGAATACTGCTTTTTTAGCGGCGACAACTGACAGCTGCTAGTGACATAAATTATATTTATATTTACAGATTTAAGTTTAAAGCGTAGCTCAAAACAACTAACAACAAATCTGTGGAAAACATTTAAAACCGAAAAGAATTTCGACTTTATGTGTATCCTACTTGCTTTTATTATTACTTGGTTCAAACTCAGTTCGATTTTGAGTACTTTTCAAATTATTTATTAATATTGATGGCTGTTGATGTATATATAGAAATAACTTCAAAACTCTTTCAAAACTTAAAACTAAAATTCTAATTCAGATTCCAGTACTGAATTTTAATTAATAACCATTCGATTCCAGCTGTGGTTTTACAACTTGAATTAAATTCACTTTAAATACAACTATCAAATTTGCGGCTTTTGTGTACGCGTGAAATAAATAATATATATATGAAAATAAAAATAATTTCCAAGCCAATCAAGTTAATGATGAGCAAACTTTAAACATTACTATATGTATATACATATATATATATTTATATTTATATATATATATGCATCTGTATAATCAGCTTTGGCTCGTTAGTAATTTGCGAATGGTAAAAGCTTTAAAATATCCATCAAATTTGAATGAAGGCAATTTGAAATCTCCGCTGCACATCAGGAAGTAATAAAAAAGTTCCATTAAAACGTGAGTCGACACAGTTTGTGCCAAAGCGGCTTATCTGACAACAGACATAAGTATATAATTTCATATAAGCATCTTTTGGCTGACTTAAAACCACGCCCCTTCCGGCCCGCCCTCATGTTTGTTTGTATTAACTTGACAGTGTAAACAGTTTAATACTCTTATTGCCGGTCTGAGCGAGTCTAAGTCGCTGTAACCGCAATTTACATTAACTGCCAACACTCGACAAACATTTAAGCGACAATTCACAGTCATTAGAGTCATAAGTATGTATATATATATATATATATATGTATATATATACTAGAAGAGTAGCTAATCGATAACTAGGCCAGCACCTTCGACAGAGCGGCAGAAGAGCAGCTGAATTGAGTTTCATTAACTATTCATGGAACACTTGACACATTCACAAATCACCCAAAGTTCTCTCTGCGAATGCCCCAGCTATGCAATGAGCAAAAAATTACGTTAGAAATTACCAAGTCCCCCCCAAATATAAGAAAACATTTTTCGTAAATTTAGAAATTAAATTTTCGTTTTTATAAAATCTTAAAAAATATTTAATGTAAATAATCTCTTGAGAAATCACCAAATGCCAACAAGGGGCTTTTAGAAAGCTTAGAAAATGAATTTCTGAGAAATAAAACAAGTTACTCTTGCCCCCAAAACTATGGCGAATTGCTAAAATTCAGTGAAAATTTATTTTTGAAACACAAGCGCAAATGTGGAAAACTAAAGCTGCTCTTTAAATGGGGAGCGAAACTCATCAGCTCAAAGGCAAAAGTTTTTGTTTAAGTTGTTGTTTTGGTTGTTATTTATTTGGCATTAAGAGGCAGTTTTTGCGAGTGCAAAGTTCACATAAGTAGCTAAGGTGTAGAAAGCTCTTAAAACTTTCCAATTTGACCTTTTGTCAGACAGAGCTACGTTTTGTGCATGCCACACAAAGTGGCAAACAATGTACGCAACAATTCGCCAAACATTTGGATATTATTTAGATATATATTTTCATTGTGCGAAAACAATGTAGCAAAATATTGTTTGTGTAATATTTTTTGAGTTGCACGTCGCAATGCCCCAACGAACGGTCCTTGATATAGCCCAAAGGTCACTTTCTGTATCACTTTACGGGTTGAAATGTTTAATTTAATGTCAGAAATTTTCAATGGCTTTATTCAAGCTAAGAAAATTACGACCAGCTAGCTGATCTCCAGATTTTACCGTGCTCTTCAACACTGATTGATAATTTTAATATGTTCCTCAAAAAAAAGATAATGGAACGTATCTTTTGGTGTAACTCTTTTAGCTAAAATATAGAAGAGGGTATTTTAATATTGTTGGGAAGTTCGCAATAAATGAAAACAGACTTCTCCGAACTAATAAATACATATAATTGATGAGCAACTTGTCCTTTCATACACCTGTTCGTATTTTTCTATGGAAACTGGATCTTAAGTTTTCAAACTATCTTAATAAATCTTAACAAAAAATAAGCTAGTAAATATGCAGCCGAATCGGGTCACTAGATTATATAGCTCTCACAGCAGCGATCGGTTGAAATAATATGCGTTGTTATATTTTTTTTAAAAATTATCTAGATTATAATACTGTATCAAATAGGTAGAAAGATTAAATATTTTGTATTCAATTAATCTGAGCAAAATTTACAGCTATTTGTTCTATATTTATTTGTTCCCGTAAAATAAAATCAAATAGTTTATTTAAATACAGCAGTCGCGAGCATCTACCAAATAAATAAGAAACTAATTTCAAATTAAACAACGACTTCTTCTTTTATATTTGGCTTACGAAATTAAATTATTATATATCATATAAGATATATATAATTATAATTGTATTTAAAGAGAAGCACTTTTTCATTTCTATTTTGCTTTCAGTATCAAATGATTATAAAAGTAAAATTCTATCAAATGTCATTTTTTATGTAGCAGCCATTTTTTCTCAGCTTACAAACTTGCAACAAATAAAGGGGGATTGTGCAACACTTTAATTAAATTTCAACACTGCGGTCAACTTGTTTCAAAACCACAGGGCAAACAGTGACCATTTATTGAGATTTTACTGTATTTTTGCATTGTGGGGTTTTCTGAGTTCAGTTTGGTTGCGGTTACTCAAGCGCAGCGTGTGCTGATGCTAATGGCTTTTCAATGTCCATTCCAGGAATGAGCGACCCGCACAGCTAAGGGACTGTGGTTAACTGATCTAAATAAGAGTTGAGATAATAGAGCGGATGCTGTGCAGCTTTCTGCTTGCCACATGCACCTGACGTGTACTGTAATCTAGCCGAAGGCGCCTCTCAGTTTGCTAATTGCTCTGTCAGAAAAGCTCAGATTTCACTGGGTAAGCACAATGAGCCAAGATTAAATTGCACTCAACTATGAAAATGTAATTAACTACCATCTTGGCCCGTTTAGTTTAATATTATTCTGTTGGTTGCACATTTACACTCAGAAAAAACCCGGGTGCTTATTAATGTCGCAGTCTAAGGACTGCAAAAGTTTTCTAGGGAACAAATAGATAATTAAGTAAAATTAATTCTAAAAAAAATAGATTTATTTATTTCTTTTTTTTGCATAAGGGTTTGGATTTTCTGGTTTAGAGTACGCTCTTATCTCAAACATTTTTCAGACTAATAAATTATATGAGTTTAAAAATATATCTAAAATGTTTGTATATTAAAAATCTTATAATGCTAATGTTTAATAACAATACAAGAAAGAAAACCTAAAGTAAAAATTTTCATAAAAACATTATGAAGACCTAAAATAATAATAATTCAAATAAAAAAAAAATGTATCATGTTTTGAGACACAAAACTGTTTGAATAATAAGTCGAGCTACTAAATGAAAAGCTTAACTTGTTGATAAATTTCATGTCTATTTATTTTTCAATGTGAAAGGACAAAAATGTGAAATTTCTTATTGCAGCTGCAAGTCGTTCATTGAATTATTCAACTGTCAATAAATCTTTTATGTTTGGTTTGAATTACTTCAACTCTATGTCTTTGCAGGATCCTCATCAATGGCTTTGTGTCATTTTTGGGTTTGAGATTCTAAATCAAAGCTGATGTCATTTGTGGCTTGAAGACGTGTCAGCAACATTTTGTAGAATGATACTGAAATTGAAGTCAGTCAGTTGATAAATAAAAGGGCTGCTCAAATTCATATTTTGCTGACTCAACTCAAACATGATTTTAAATCCGCAAAAAATAAAAGCTTCAACGACAGAATTCTCTGCAATTGTTAAAAAAAATAGTATTAAGAAAATGTGCAAATGGATGAAATCATTTTATTTATACACAGATATATATATATTTATATGTACATATATAGCTAGTGTTTTATTTATGATGCGCTTTGAGTGCAGAATATAGATATAAAACAAAGCTTCAAATAAAATGTGAGTATTTAACTCGAGCGAAATTCGCTTTATGTGAAAAACAAGAAAGCCACGCAGTGATTTGCTTTTTGACAGACAACTTCATATATAAAAAAATGATGTATATATGTGTATGTGCAGATATGTATGTGGGCTGCATAGTAATGAGTTATAGTTAGTGCCTCAGCTGCGCGTGGCATGCCTCACATCAACTCAAGCACATTACACACGCACTGATATCAAGCTCTTTTTTTTTTGCTTCTTTTTCCAGCAAGTCAGGCAATTAATGTCCTGTATGCTTTTCATACATACATGTCCTTTTTGCTTGTCATACATACATGGGGGCGTAAGCTAAGCATTCAACTCTCCACCTTCAGCTCCCCGAACTCCTAACTTTGTGCGCAATCCCTTGACCTTTGCCCTTTGCAGAAACGCTGATATATCGCATCAGCTTTTACAATGCTTGCGTCCATTGACATTGCTTCACCGAATTGATTTTCTTTTTTTAGTCAATTTATCTGTAAAAATTGTATACTGAAAGCTTTAAGCAACTGCCAAAGAGGCAGACAACAAACACAATTAGCTAATTTTCCGTAAGCCTCCAAAACTCAAAGTGAAAAACTGAAAACTGCAAACTTTCAATTCAAGCGTAAAACAATTTATTATTCAATATTAGTTTAGTTGTTTACTTCAAAGTTTTAATTAGAAAGTTGCCAGCGAAGTTGCCCATGTTTTGTGCCTTATCATCAAGTGGAAATGTTTTGCAAAACAATTTGCTGCTTCAAATTGAAAATTTTCATCCTAACACATAAGGGAGCTTTATATTATTTATTTTTTATATGCCACTTGCTGATTTACACTCAGAAAAATAATCGACCTATAGAAATTCGTCAGAAAGTAAATTTCTAAAATGGAAACGAGCTTAACGAGTTGCTTAAGCTGTTTTCTAATATTTATAAATTGTTTCCAAAAACAGGAAAAGATTTCTAACTTTTAAGATTATTTACTAAATATAAGTTCGAGTTTTGTTCCGAGTGTGTGTGTATAGAACAGAACACACACATACAAAGCCACAATGGGCATCGCCATGCAAACAACAAGTGCGGCTAATCAATCAATGCAATCAAGCATAAATTGTCTTAAAACAAAGACCGAGATAAATATTGTGATGCTATTAGCAACAACTGTCAATAGGGCGAGCCGAGGCAACAATGACTGGCGGAAGCGGAAACGGCATGAGGCATGTGGCATGTGGCATGTGGCATGTGGCATGCTCTATTTGCTGTGGTTGCTATGAGCACAGACCGACAGACAATGGCAATGCCACTCAGGCGTGTGCAAACAGACAGGCGACAATCTCGACGCCATCAACGTGCCTCAAACGAGGCATCTTCATCGACGACACACAGTCTTTGACTTTGACATACACTTGCCACGCCTCCCACTCACCCGCCTTATTGCTCGTATTTACACTTATCAAATTATGCAGAAATATTATTATTGTGGGTGTGTTGCCTCAAATATTTGATTAAATTACAAATGTTATATTTTCGCGCACACAGCGAAAATTGCTATTAAATTGCTCCTTCAGGCTGTGACTACAAATCAGCTGCGTCAAGCAAATCCACACAACCAGCACAACACGCCGCATGCAACAAATACCATGTGCTGAAATCACATTTATGCATATCCCTCTATATGCAAATGACAAATTGGCCAATTCTAAGGCAAAAGTGCCAGGAATGCAAAGAACTCTCATTAAAATGTCAATGATAACAGCTGAAATACTGCAGCGGAAAAAAATATTAATCTAAGTTGAATCCATTTTCTTCTTATAAATAAAAATATTTTTTTATACCTAATATATATTTTAATATGCTTGTAATTCGTTTGTCTTTTTGACGTAAATTTGGAATCTTATTAAAAAATAAAATTAAAATTTACTTTTAAAGGTTGTTCTTCGTTCGTTCTTTTTATATAAATATATTATTGTTTCAAATTTGGCAAAGTTTTGAGAATTAATTTAGGGAAGTCATATTTTACCACAGCTTAGCATGGTTTCGGGTGAATCAGTTGGAGCTGCCTCTTCGTTCTATTTATATGAAATTTCATATAATTTTTTTTTAAACGCTCAACTCTCTGTGAAGGATGTGTACCTTCCTGTTCGTTGTTAGAAGCAATTTAAGTTCAAGAGATCAAAAAGGGTTACAAGGAATTTTGAAGAGACAGAGCAATGAAAATGGCATGCAAAAATAAATGAAACTTTTCTTTTGCACAGTAATTATATTCTAATGCCACAGCTTAAATATATTGATTTTGTGCAAATATATTTGCATATACTATATATATATATATATATCTAGTAAATGATTAAAATCCGGCTTAAGCTTAATTAAATACTCGGGCACACATCGCATTTCTTTATTAATTGCTACTTTTAGCTTGTGTCATTGGTGGTCTCATAAATTTGACCTTTGAACCTCTAATTGCATGCTGCAGGCTTGCCACAACGCAAACTGTCTCTCTCTATCTCTCTTCCACCCTCTCTCTCTTTATCTCTCTTACTTTCTATCTGTCTTGCAGCATTTGGCTATGCCGCATTCACTTTGCCCCTTGCAATATTGTGATGTGGCAGCGAGTCAACTCTGTTGACATTTATGCGCCATCTGGGTGTTGCAAGCAGCCGGGGGGGGTCAGCAGTCATCAGTCGCCAGGTTCTGCATTCTTTTCGGCTTTGGCGCTCCCATGCGGGATTATGCCATCGTCTCTGATTTAAGCTGAAAATTTTCTCAGTTAGCACAACGATAGAATATGGAGTACAAAAGTGGTTTGCTCCACTTGAGGAATGGGCGGAGACTGTGTGGGAGAGGGGTTTTAGACGCGGGGTGCAATGCTCCTTTTACTTGGTATTAGTAAATATTTTAATTAATGAAAGCAACGGCCGCAGTGTCTTTCAGTCAAGTCCCATTTTGATATTTTGCTAAACACTCTTAAAAATAAAAGAAACTGAAAATTTTAAACTTCGATGTTAGTTTATTTTTTTTTAATAATTTATAGATTAAAAAAGCAGTTCTTTCTTCAAATGAACGTGGAATTAAAACTTTTTATTGACTATACCAAATATTTATGAAACTTAATTAATTATTTTACATTTTATTAACTATTTAAGCTAAAAAACTTGACATGAAAATTTAAAATATTTTTTTAACATTTTAGAAAATTCACCCTGATATTAATTATCTAAAAAGCCAAAACATTTAATTTTTGAAATTTACTTTCTGTGTAATAATCATGACGAATTTATAAAATTTAATGCGTTTTATTTTTCTGTGTGAGCCTAGTGAGACTAAAGTTTTTTTTAATTATTTTGTTTGTTTTGTTTCTGGCAAACATTTCAAAGTGAGCCGCATCGTTTTTTATTAGAATGCAAAAAGTGAAAATGTTGAGCAAAAGATAAATATTAAATTGAGCAACTATTGAAGTGGCTTAATTAAATTATTGAGTTGAACTGCAGCAGACATTCGGAATATTGAATTATTTGTGGTTTATTTGTGAAATCAATTTGAGCACTTCTCTCCCCGCTATTCAATAACTAAATTATAAATAATCCGTTTATTATTGCGTAGCCGTCTTCTAATTTTAAATAAAAAATATATTTGCTAGTATTCCTATTTTGATAATAATAATACGAATTGTTGGCCAAACAATAGCAAATAGAATATATATTTTTAAATTCAATTGTAAAATGTGCAAAAATAAATGCAAATGGCAAATGAGCTGCTCACAAAAGTATGCTACGTTTTTTTAATTCCGAGCTGAATTCAGATTTGTCCAGAAATGAAAAGAAAAAAATAAAATAATATATATATAAATATAAAATACAATTTAATACATATTTCATATATACAGTTAAACATTTTTAGCAATTATTGCAGCTCAAGTGGCATTATTCATTTGAGAGAGTTTTAGCTCTCTTTTATGCAAATATAAGTTGGCATCGAATTATTATTTTTTCTATTAAAAAGTTTGGCACAAAAATGTGCAGTATCTAATTTTGGAGTATATAATTTTGTAAACATTAGAAAATATAAATTTTGTTATTACAGAAAAGGTTTGGGAATTCTTTAAAATTATAAGTGAAATAAATAAATTATTCCATATATATTTCAAGTTTTCTTAAATTTCAAGTTTTGGAATTATTCTTGCGCTAGAGAATTTCTTTGCAATTTGTATGCAACAAGTATTGTCTAGGGAAAATGCCGAGCAGCTTAAGCCGTGCAAATATGCATGTTTTTGGGGGTGGGGAAATCGCTGTGTGGTAGAATGCAAAATTAGAATTACCGCAGCAGTGGAAAACCGCAAACAAACATGTTCCTCGACATGGAAGAAGGAGCGAAGTCGGGGGAAGACAAGGGACTACTGCCTGCCACGATGAGCGATGAGTGGTTCATGTCAACACCATTGTTGTACATGCCGCATATAGCGTTGACTTACGTCCCAACCCTTTCCCCATAGGCATACATCTGTGAAAAAAAAATAGCATCACTTAGATATTTAGATTTACCCATAAACAAATGCAATATTTTGCACGGTTGAATTTTAATTCTTATTTTCTTAATTACAAGTGCACGTTATTACGTTGATTTCTTTCATCTTTCACAAAACTTAATTAGTTAGTTTTACTAAAATTATTTTTAATAAAATTATAGTATTTTCTTTGTTTCTAAATATTTTCTTGGTCTTCCACTTATAAAATCGTATTCATAAATATTCCTTAAGCTTAAAAAGTTTAAGAAAAGGACACAATATTATTTGTTATTATTATATTAAAACCAAATCGAATTTCTATTATTATATATTTTTACTTTCTTAATTTTTCATTATATATTTCACTTCTGATAAAGTATTTTTAAATACCTTAAGCTAACTCTTAAAATTTATAAAAAAAAATGATCCTTTGTAAACATTTCTTGTGGGAATGGTGCTATTATTTTGGGCGCAACTTCAACTGATACTGCCAAAAAAGACAAGTGCATCATGCTGTGTGTGTTTGTGTGTGTGCCTGTGTTGTGGCTACGTGACTGTGTTGCCAATGCGTCTGGCTTACCAAATTCAAAGCAGCAGCGGCTAAGCGTCGCTGATGGCCAAGACCAAAAATGTTGCAATGTTGCAATTTGCTAAATTGAAAACAGGAAAATGTTTTCGGTGCACAAACTGAAACCAAAAACGCATCAAAGTAGCCACAATGTTAATTTTCGTCTCCCCTTGCCGTGCAGCAAGGTTGCCCAGTTGCCCAGTTGCAGCGTGGCAGGGTTGCACGCACCTCATTTACTCGTAATGGGGCACTTCCTTTTAGAAAATGGCGTCCGCAGTTTGCGCCCCTAATTCACTAATTTTGAGCTGCACATGCACAACTACAAAGCCAAAACTATTTATGGCTGTTTAAGGTTGCACACGGTTTTTTGGGGCACGTTTGCATCAGCATCCCCCTCCCACACTTCTTTACAGCGGCATTTGCATTCAGTCATGCGTGCCGCAGTTGCAGTTGCAGTTGCAACTAATGACTTACGCTGATGGCAGCTAAGACCAACATGTTTGCTGCACATTTTCAATTAAAAATAACATCCATCTGTGAAAAGATAGAGAAACAGGTACAATCTGCAGGCGGGCCAGCTCGACTGGCAGATACCCTGCATTTTAATATATTAACTCTTGATTATTATAATATTTCTGTTATATTATTCGACCAAAATGCAAACAGGCACATTGGGTTTTGGTTTGTCTTGTTTCAAATTTGCTAGTGCATATTTAACAGAGTTTGCGATTGTGCGTGTTGACCACAATTATGGCTAATATCTAGACGACAAATTTGTTTGACTTTGTTTTTATTGTTTATTGTTTGTGGCCAGGTGGCCACATTGAAATGCATGGTTTCGTGCCAATTGCGTTGTTGCTCATTTCCCGTTTTGCACGGCATAATTATGCCCAATGCAGCATCTTTGCATAATTTAAGCATATTTGAGGCAGCCACATTGTCCCCTTTTCTGCGACGTGCTTTACTGACTCTCTGACAAAACAGATTAAAAGGCTCCTGGGTCAGTTGACAGGACACAGGATATTATATTCTTTACTGCCAGCGCCTGAGGAAACAATGTATGCCCATTTGCTTGGCATTAATTAAGCTAATTTGCAAAGATTGCAATTTTGGATTTAACATTATTCAAATTTTTAACTTCATGCAACTAGAGTTTTTTTTTCAGCTAAATCACAACATGCAATTTTAAGTTGTTTCGCTGAAACAAGAAGCATATAAGATTCTACTTATTTTAACCTTTTCAAATTAGAGCGATATTAAAAATTCGATATATCGAAAATTGTCGAAGGAAGCTTAAAAGTAATGTAGAAAACGTAAATCTAAAATTCTTCATTCAATTAATCGTTTCTTATATGTATTTCATATGTGGCTTATATTGAGAAAGAGCGTAACGAAAAAGGTTAAATAAATAAATGGAGAAATTCTCAATTTTTCAATAAATCTTATATTTATTTACTTTGTAAATATTTTAAAATTAAAAACTAGAGTAGGTTAAAGTTATTAAGTAAAGCAATGGTAAATAAAGTTTTAGTCTAATAAAAGAAAAATATAATCTCAGTGGAGTTTTTTGTATATATTCTGTGGATTAAAAATTGGTTTATATTCATTTTTATTTATATTGATTTTAAAGGAAATTAAATAAAAAGATAATCAATGAAGAATGACGTAATCTAAACTTAATGTTTTTTTTAAACATATTTAATTAAATGAGAGAGCGAAAATAACTATAAAGTGTTAAATTAAATAAATAGATGCATTAAAGAAACACATTATTTGAAGCCCTTATAAAAGGCCTTTGATTTATTTAACTTATTCTATACTTAGATAGATCGATTATCTGACAAAGTATTTCATTACTTACAAACAGAGACTCGTTGGCTATAAAAAAAAAAGAGCTGCGCACTGCAATTTCGAAAGCAACCATTTTAAGTAATTTGTGCAACAATATTATTTTTGCAATTTCGTGGTCATTCAGCAATCTACGCCTTTGCTTTCAGCGCAGTATATGCTGGCTATAGAGTAAAATTTTTTAGTCGAAAAGCGCATTAAAATCTTAATCTTCAATGTGGACATTAAATCTACAAGCGAAATGGTCGAAGGGAGCACATTGCCACACCCCACAGAGTAGCTCATAAAACTTCGGCGAGAACAAAGCAATTTCACACGCTCATGAATGGTAAAGTGAAGCGGGCAAACACACACACACACACACGTACACACACAATAGATGAAAGATAGAGGGAGAGGGAGAGAGGATACAGCCATCCAGAGTTCAGGAATTTATTACCCAATTTGAAATTGCAAACGAGTGCGTGATAAACCTCGAGGTAGTTCTTAATGTCATATATACCCTGTGCACTATACACTCAAAAAAAAGGGACCATCAAATTGAAGAGTATTTTTTGTTTGCAGAAGTAATTTGTTAAAATAAGCGAACATTTTTGTAAAATTAAAAAGTCTGGGAGTAATTCGATAATCCGAAAAACATGCGGTTTTAAAAAATGTTTCGGGTTCAAATCACCATAAAATCAAAATAGTTTATTTTCATTTAATTAAAAACAACTAATTTAAATTAAAAATGTAAAAAATTTTAAAAATAAAAACTTAAATAAATACATATATAGATATTATATTTAAGCTAAAATCACATTTCAAACTAGAAACCAAATATACTGGAAAATGCATATATTTTTTCTTACATTTTTAAAACTTCATTCTTAAATTGAAAAATGCAAAATCAATTTTTTAGGAAGCGACAAACTTAAATTATTTAATTTACTTTCTGAATAATAAGGAATAATTTTGTGAGTGGAGAGTTTTAACTGAACAACATTCTGTACAGGGTATACATTAATCGAGCAAGGGCCATAAAGTTGCAACTTTAACTTGAAGTTTGCCCATTGTGCTTGATGCAAAACAACATTGTTTATGACAAACGGAAAGAAGGGCAGCAGGGGGTGAATCGCATGCAAATGCAAGTCATACATTTCGAGCGTACACTGCAAACTGCTGAAACTGGAGAAAAAAAAGTGAAAAATCAATGCGAGTGAAACAGTGGGGGGGGGGGGGGGGTATGTAAAGGAGAAATTGGCCAAAATAGGCGATAAAGCAAAGAATGTTAGTCAAAGTTCAACTTGAGGTAAGTGCAGCAAGTGCGCCAAAGCATTTCTATGTAAATGCCACAGCCATTTTAATGCAAATGTGCATAAGTGGCAACTGTTGCCCTAACCCTCATCCCCCGCGCACACACACACCCCCCCCTATCCATTGCGTTTTGCTGCAGCGTTAGCCAATTTCATTTGCCATTTACATTTTACGTTAACGCAGAAGCGCTTTCTCTCTATGTATCTCTCTCTGTCTCTCTCTATTTCTCTCTCTATCGAACACTCTCTACACTCAGAAAAATAATAGCCCTGAATTGTAGAAATACTTTCGAAGTCAAGGATTCCGAGAGTAAAAAAGTTTTGCTTTTGGTAATTTCGGAATTGAGTTTACCAAAATTAAAAAAAAACGTATTTAATTTTCTTAAGACGTTTGCTATATATTCTTATATAAGCTTCTGCATAATTTATAATTTTCTTAAGCGTTCGAATTTAAATCATTATTTTCTAAGCGTTTTTGTGTAGTTTATCTTTTTAAGTGTAACTTGTGCCTTATTGGAAAATTCAATTTGTGGTCATACATTTTTTTTTTTTTTGAATAAAGGAATTTAAATATATTGGCCAGATTCTCAAAATATGCACAATGAAATTCATTTCAGTTCAACTGCAAATGGAGTAAGCCACATGAATGCTCTACTTAGACTGTAGACTACTAAATTTATTGTTTTTAGTTCGAAATATTAGGTCTTTGCAAGCTACATATTTTTATTTATATTTTATTTAAATTATTGCTTGAATATTGTTTTCTTACTTTAGTAACCAAATTTTCATTTTAAATAAATATTTGTCGCGCATACATACATATATAATAATATATCGTGACCAGTGTTTGAATAAGCTATTCAGTTGAAGCAAGAGCAATTAAATTATTGCTCTGCTTTTGATATAGCTACGAACTTTATTAGAGCAATAGAAGAGCCAACAGCAGACAACTGAATTAAATGTTTGCTCTGCAGGAGAACAGTAAAAAGAACCAAATAAATCTCCAAAGTTTTTTCGCTGGGGGAGCAGAGCTGGAGGATATCAGTCTGAGCTACTACTATCGACAGCATTTGTATCTGCTATCAGTGCTGCTATGGAAGCTGCTACCAGAGATGCTGATGAATATATATAATATAATACATTCATCTAAAGCTTAGCATAACAAAATTTAACCTCCCTTTCCAGTTGAAATGATTTATGTGTTTTATATTAAAGATATTCGTAGGTAGCCATCAATTTATACATATATATGCTACATAAATCAAACTTAAATAACTGTAGCTTTATCAGGCTCATGCAAATCCCATTCACTTTGCTTATACCGAGTCGTTGAAGTCGAGTGTCGGAACATATATAATTTGTTGCATTCAAGTAGCTATTTAAGCGGCCAAGAAATACAAACGTTTTATTTTCTCTCTTTTACGTTGCAGACTTGTGGCAAGCTTAAATTATACTTGGATAACAGGACGAGGCGACAAATCAAACAGAAGCGTTTGACGTTAAACGAATGTCAAGGATTAGGACAAGTGGTTATTTAAAGCCGTCCATCCAACTGGAGTAAACGTGCCTCAACTCAAATCTAGGCACAAATGTAACGAGTCAAAAGCAACGGCGACAGTGACAGCGACAGCTACAACTGCTGCAGAAGATACACTTTGAATCCAACATGGAGTTGGGCCCAGTCTCATCAATTACCCCTGCTGAGACAGTGTAGTAAGAGGCGTAAGTCAGAGGACAGAGGAGAGCAACAGGTAGCCAGAAGTTTGGCGAGCAAAGACCACATAAGTGGCCAACTACGTGACTTAATCAGCACAATCCGCTGGATCAAAAGTGGAAGCAAAAGCAGTAGCACAAAGAGGAGCAGAGCAAAAAGCAGTAATAGTAGCCAGAGCTGGAGTAGCAGGTGGAGCTGAAGCTATCACTGTAGCTCTATCAGAAGCAGTAAGAGTAACTGGAGTAGCAAAGTAGAAGGAGCAGAAGTAGCAACAGTATCAGTAGCAAAAACAGTAGCAACAACCAGCTTGCCAGACACTTGCGATGTGCGTAAAGCTTTCACGAAACTTAGCAAAAACATATATCCAAGTGCACTGAGCGAAATAAAAAAGCATGAGCGATGTGTCAGCTGAAACAGACGGCGCCGGCAGAACACTAAATACTGAGGCGCCACTTCAGCAGGCGTCCATAACAACAGCAATAACAACAACAACAGCAACACCAACAGGAGCAGCAGCAACAGCAGTCTCAGCTATGTCGTCAACAAAACCACTAACCAACGGAGCCAACAAGCCACAAACAGCAACAGTGGATGCAACAGCAACAAATGCAACAGTAGCTGCAACAACGGCAGCAACCACAAGCAGTCAACCCAAATTGGAGCGACACTTACCCAGCAACAACAATCAACATGTAGCTACAGAATTGTTGCCAAGGGTCTCCTCCACGGAGACGACGCCCCCTTCGGCAACCTGCGCTTCGAGTCCCGTGGCAAGTTCCAGTGCCAGTTGCAGCAAGTCCGATGTGGACGAGGTTGCTCGCCTATTTGAGGAGAAACCGGAGGCCTTTGAGAAATGGCTAACGGAACGTGCACCGCCCGAGGCACTGAGTCGCCTCCACGACTACATCGAGAGCCGCAAGACGTTACACAAGCGTCCATCTGTCACATCCGATTTGTTTCAACAGTGGATGGCCACGCCCACATTGCAACAGGTGAGTCTCCATTGTGCCTACTACACTCAGACCCCAAGCGTAACTCAGTTTATAATTCTAAGTGTATATATATAAAAATATTTGCGGTTTTTCTTCTCCTAACTTTAGAGTAAATTTATCTCAATTTTAAAAACCAATTATTTTTCTAATTTTTATGAGGTTTTTTTCACATGTTCTACATATAAGCAACTCTAAAATTTGTCTTCTTGTTGCTTATAATATTTTTTTTTTTTTGTTGTATTTTAAAATCTCGTTTAAAATAGCTTATAAATGTATATAAATTAAATCTGATGAAGATTAGGATTTTTTATGGAATTCGAATGGATTTTTAATTAAAGAAAATATTTCTACAAGAAAAGGAAGCCGAAAAAATTATTTATGGATTATTGACTTAAGGCAAGCTATTTATAGTTTTTCTAATTATGAAAGAAAAAAGCAAATCTGTTTCCCATTCATAAATGGAGAGTTGCATTTTCTGCATAATTGTCAATGGTATTCTGCATAATTGTCAATGTTATTCCCATAAGTATACATATGCATATTCATGTATTTTATTTTTATTTATTTACTTATTTAAATTTTCAAATGTCAGTTTTCGCAACCTTATATCGCTCTTTAATTCGGTTTGCCAGGCAAAAAGCTGATTGCTATGGAACTCATTCAAGCAAATGAATTTTGATTAGAACAAATCAAAAGAAATAATCACTCAAATTATTTTATATCGTTATTGAAATTTAAATGTGAACAATTTCCGTTAAGTTGCATTATTTATTTTTTTATCCTTCTGTATTTGTCAATCTCCTGTTTCCTCTGCGATTGTTCCCGATTGCGCTTCTGCGTCTGTTTCGGCCTCCGTTTCCAAGATTGTTGCCGCCCCGGTTTCCACCTCTGTTGCCGTTCCTGTTTTTACGTCTGTTACTCCTGTTTCGCAGCTTACGCAATTTGCGTAATTTTTGCTGCAATTTTTTGATCTTCTTGTTTTTTTTCTTGAGCTTCCTTCGCAATTTTCTATTTTGTTTTTTCAATTGCGTCTTTTGGGGATCTGCAACGGTGGTTGTTTCTCCTGAAATCGTCGTTGTCTCCGTCGTTTCTGTCGTCGTTGTCGCCTCTGTTGCCGCCTCTGTTGCTGCTTCTGTTGTTGCCGCAGTGGTCGGAGCAACGGTTGTTACGCAACTCGGCTCTGCGGCATTTGCCGGATCTGCGCACTCCGCTGCAGTGCACTGAGTTGGATTTACGCATACCGCATTGCTGCTTCCAATAAAACAACTGGCCAAAAAGGTCCAGAAAAGGAACACCGTTTGGATTCTCATCTCGATGCCAATGGTTTGGTTTCAATGTCTTTCTGCCTTTGCTGCATCGCCTTTTATAGCAATCTCGAATTTACCAATTTTATTTGAGTTTCTTGTTGTAGCATTTAAATTTGCACAGCTTTGCCAACATATGTGGTATGACGACAATTAAACAATTCACTTTTCTAATACTTCTGATAGATCCGCAGCACAATGCAAATAATCGAATTCGTATTTATTAACCGACCTTCATCGCAAACGGGCTAATTGACCAGATGGGTTCATCGAGTGCTAAGATCAAACCAAAAGTCATTAAAGAAATTAAAAAAAATATTAGAAAACTAAATCTTAAAATTAAAATGAATAGTATTTTATTGTCACTGGTCTGAAATGTAGCTAAGCTAATTTTGGGCATATTACATTTTGGCAAGGGCATTGAAACAGCGGCACAGCGCTGCATTACAATTTCTTTTACTTTTTAATATTAAATATGAAAACAGCTGTTCCATAAAATTATTTGGACCAGTTATACAAACGTATTTAACTTCACTGAAAAAAAACCAGCCTTCTCTGCGCGTGTCTCAAAATTTCTTGCATTTATTTACATATGGGGAAAAAAAGGCACACATATACTACAGATCCTTCGATTATAATGGCGTCCCCACATCCATATATATGTATTCATTAATATTGCTGTTGATATTTAATATGTCCATGTTTGAATATTGTTAACTTTGGAATTGGAGCCCCTATTGCTAATGAGAAACGATAGGCATCGATATTTCCGAAACGTGGGGAATTAAGACTGGACAGCGACTGATATACGAGAATCTATATTTCAAGCTTTTCTAGATTGTTGCTCCTGATCAAGAACACATATATATAAAATCAAATATGCTTGCTTCTATATTTTGGACAAATCTAAAATATATTTAAAAAAAAAAAATTAGAATCTTGATGAGCATATCACTAGTCGATTCCGTCTTTCCGTTCTTGTGTGTCTTTCTGTATATGTACTAAGATTTTTTACAATTAGACAAAATATGCATTTAATTTTTATTTTTTTATGGCATTTTTATTATGTTTGAAAATGAATTTAACTATTGCAATTTCAAAATTAATATTTGTATATGCAAGTCAATATGCGAATTCATCTAGAACATGATGAGTTGGAAGCATTATTCGCATTTATAAACTTGCAAGTATGTCTTCAAGTTGTCATTAAAGTCATTACCCAAGATTTTAAATTTTTGGCAAAGAAACAAATCGGTATGCTATTTATAAATTGAGAAAAGCGATTGCTACTCAACTCTTAGAGTTATCCCTCTTATTTATTTAAATTTGACAATGTAAGTTTTCCCAGCATAGCTTTTATTATTGTTTTATTGGGCTTGCAATATAAAAAGCGCAATGCTATGAATTCAAAGCACATCAAATTTGATTAGCTCAGTTTTATGTGCGTCATTGAATCTCAGTAGATTCTAAAGCAGAGAATGCAATCTTAATTACAAATGAATAATAATTAAATTTGTTTTGACTATTTATTTAAATTTATATTGGAACAATTTTAATTAATTATTTATTTTTAAGATTCCTATTATTGCAAATTTTCTTGCACCAGCATCGGCACCGGTGCTTCCTGCGCAATTAAATAATTCTCATTTCTGAAACTTCTGACAGATCAAAAGCACAATGCAAATAATCGAATTCGAATTTATCAACCGTGGGCATTTACATTTCATAGGCAATTTCTTTCACTTCTTAATATTAAATATGTAAGCATCTGTTCTTTAAAATTATTTGGAACAGTTATGCATACAAACGTATTTGACTTTACTGAAAAAAACCAGCATGCACAAGTTTTATTTGCAGGCGACAAACGAGTGTCTGCAATATTCGTGCATTTATTTATTTATTTATAAGGAGAAAAGAATATCCACACAGATGTTAATCGGTTGGAATATCATGCCGTTCCTACAATATATATACTTATACATATATATTTTATATATATTTATATAACTTATGCCTAATGCTTAATCATATTTAAAATGAATTTAACTATTGCAATTTATGTCTTCAATTTGACTTTGGACTGTAAAACAGTTTTTAATTTATTGCAAAGAAACTAATCAGTTTGGTATTCATAAATTTAGAAAGTCATTTGCTGCATAGTTGTCAATATTATTCCACACTTCTCATTTATATCCTATTATATTTTTATCCGTTTAAACAACCGCTAATTTAATAATGGTTAAAAATGGTAACAAATGGTTGGCACTTGCTTGCTGCCATAAAACTAACATAACCTCTTGCAATTGCTGACTGCCATAACACGGATATAGGTCTCTTCTGTTTTTGTGTTCAAAGTAAAATTTGTAAAAGCATGAATATAGGCGTGCCGATTTTAAGCTGTAGTCCGTTGGGTAAGCTGGCAATGCTGCCATATATTTTATTTTTTTACTGACGAGCTGTAACCAGAAAACAATCTGTCAAAATATCTTCACTGCGGTATTATATAATAATATATAAATTGGGGGTTCTGCACTGCGACCTATTAGATCCTCCATCAACACCAGTTCCTGCACGAATGCCAGAATCTTTGTTGGGTTGAGGGCCTATCGTGAGCTCCGAATTGGTCAAGGTCCGATCGTACTTCATGGACTACTTTCATTTGCTTCTTCACGGTGGTCAACCGAGCTCTATCATCCCATGCTATCACTTAATAAGTCGGCATAGGTCTTACTACCATTAGGTATAGTCATCTGATTATCCTTGGTGACATCCCGGCTATGCTACGAGATGTGTGAAGCACTCTGGAGCACTTCAATATCGTATTTTGTACATGGGTGCCAAAGTTTACCCTACTGTCAAATGTGACTCCGAGGTATTTCACCTCCTTCCTTGTCTATACTAAGCTTCCTAAAAGCCGTATTTGCTTCATTTTCTGTAACTTATGTCGTCTAGTAAAGGGAACGATGACCGTTTTAGTAGGTTAAGTCTAACCTCATATTTTATATTTGCCTCTTGCTATTATTACAATGTCATCAGCGTAGCCTTGACTTTGAATACTCTTGGTGGAAAGTCTGTTAAGTATCTAAGTAGTAGATGGGTCCAGGCCTCTCCTATTCTATTTATAGAAATGCGCTAATTGCTACTTCTTTGTTGTCAACTACCGCACTTAAAGTACGCCGCAGTTGATAAAGGGCTGTGTCTGAGTCTCTCTAGATCCAATAAAATTTTGGGTATAACAGATGCTTACCTTGGTAGATTGAGCTCTAGAGACCTCTTGAATCTTTCCCAGTTCGTTTTCCAAGGGTTGCGACTTGGTACACTACTAATCGTATTTAGTTGTAAACTTAACAGAATGATTTTGTGGTCCGAAATAGATTCCTCTGATGAGACGTGCCAGTCTCTCAGGTGACGTTTTAGGGACAGACTAATCAAGATTATGTCTAAGACCTCTTCTCTGATTCTATTTACAAATGTCGGTGTGGATCCGACATTGCCAAGTTCCAAGTTATATCTAAAAATGATGTCAGTTAGGTACGCACCACTCAAATTGATGTCACTGCTGCCCCATATCGTAAGGTGCGGTTTGGCATCGCAACAGATTAACACCGGCATCTTCTCTTTTCTGCAGTATTGCACCAGTTCCTCTACTTCTGATGGTGGGCAGGCTCCGTCTCCTACGAAGTATGCAGACAGTTCTACCATAGGGACCGCGATACCAATGGCTTGTACCAATATTGGAACACAGTCTGTGGTAAGGAATACTGATAGGATAATATAGGTAATATTCCTCCTCACCATAATGCATGCTTTGGGTGCTGGATTCCTCCGATCCCATATTTCCCATATTCCCATATTACATCGTATACCGCCCGGCAAGAAATCCGCATTATCCGGGCAAGGCTAATTAGAACAGGCGGTCGACATTTACCTGAGCCCACCGTAGAAGACTGGGCTAGTTTTTAACCAGGGCTCCAGCTAGGCTGACTCTAGGCACGGTCCGAGTGACACCGTAGTCCGGCCCGGAGTGAGATATGTGAACAGGGCAGGGGTGTACAGTGGTGCGGGGAAATTTAGTTTGTGTGAAGCTATCTTTTGAGCTATAGGCGTGGAATTTGAGATATGAGCTCTCGTTTTTCCGTCGCAGATCAAGTTTGCCTTGTTTTTATCAATAACTGCTTTCGTTTTTGGATTATCGAGACAGAAGACAAATATATAAATTTTTTTGATGAGTATCAAATGGTGAGGCTGGCAGTCATAGAAGAGCAAGTGGATCTCAGAGATATAAGAGCTAGAGACTAACCGTGTACCCCGTTCAGATCAAGTTAATATATTTTTATTGATAACTATCTCCGTTTGGCGAATGCCGAAACATATCGATTAACTGTGCCGACCCTAAGCATGAGTGTCTCACTTGTCCATCTTATAGAAATTTTTGCATTTGTTCTTAATTTCTAGTAATTTGTTTTACCATTTGAACTAACGTTGCTGTGTTTATGCAATTAGCAAATATGTTATGTGAATGAGGTTAACGGATCAAACAATATATATTGAACCCATTTATATACCAGAGAGTATTCAGTATTCTTTCAGAAAATTAACAAAAAGTTTGGGGAAATTTCACACGATAGACGACACGATTGTTTTCCCTAATTATTTAATCAATTGTTCTTTAAAATATTTGGGAACGTGATGAATTAATTTATAGCTTAAGCAATGTGACTGGCATATTTAACATTACTTCAAGTTTTTAGATAAGCAGAAATAATATCGATTCATCAAATAACCGCCTGAAAGTATATTTCTAAAAACCAGGGTTTTTCATTTCAATTTAAAAATTTGAATAACATTTTGAAAAGTGCCATTCTGAAATTTACCCTATTAGCAACTTTAAGCGACTAGCGACACCCACACTAATTGTCCCATTTCCTATTTGCAATTTGTCAACGAAAATTGGCAGATCGCATTAATTTTAAATTAATCGAAATAAACAAATACTTGGAACAGTGCAAAGTTGGTTTGCGCCTTGGTCCTCGGCGGAGTTTTCCTAAAAATATGGTGGCTGCAAAAAGCAACACTCAATAAAACTATGTTTACCTTTATTGTATTGTAAAAAATTATAATTAATCAAACAATAAAAAATTCGCACAAATAGGCGATTAGGCGATTAATATATCTTATCTAGGCAGAATGTTCGGGAACTCCTATTAGATTTACGTAAATAATAAAAAATAATAATAATTATTGAGAAAAATAAAAAAACTTGTTTATAAAAAATATATACACACATATATAAATATATATATATACATATACATTATTAGTTCAATGTCTAATCTGTTTTGAAGTTCACACACCAGGAATGTCGACTAAGATGGACTACTTAAGCAGCTGTTTTTGTTAGTTTTTCATAGTAAATACGCACACTAAGAATGTAAGTTAAAACAGACAAGCAAAGACCATAAAACAGTTATACCTATGATTATAGGTAAATATATATATATTGCTCTAGTTAGGCTATTCAAACATACAGTTTATGTTTGAGATTGACCCATAAGATTGTCAACATAAGCTGATTTTTAGTCAGTTTATAACCTTAATTGAAGTTAAAGTGATATTTTTATTAATTGATCGAATGTCAAAATGAATTAAACACAATCGTAACTAAATTATACTCACCAAATGACAAGTCATCGAGAATGAATATTACAAAATAAGTTAAACTCGGCAAATGAATATTACAAATATTTATTAAGTAAATAACGCAAAATCAATATAATTAAACATTAATTAGTTAGAATCCGAAACTGAATATTTCAAAATATTGGAGACCCAATACTTAAAAATATTCTCTATCATGACTGGTAATTTTGGTTAAGTAAAGAATTATTTTAAAACAAGAACTCAACTTTCTACCGACTGCTGGTATGGAATGGCCACAACTGATACTGATGTTGATTCTGATACATCCATACATATAGCCCGACACATAATTCTAAACATAATCCTCAACATAAATCCATCACTTTTTTATAATGCTTTACAGAGTTTTATTTAAATTGTTAGAATGGGGTTTCGCATTAGCTATGCTTTAAACTCGTAATTCCTGTTCATGTTCGAATGGGGTTTCTAAATCTCCTGTTCCTCAAGTGGCCATTTCCGATAATGTTCCTTTTGCGGATTACGATCTTATCCCTGTTTTCGCACCTTTTCCTATTTCTTCGTTCCCTGATCAACCGCCGACGAGCCGTCCTCAGTTGTCTTCGCAAACGCCTTATTCTGCGCCTCAAGTTCCTCAACTCAGTATTGTTGTTCTTATTATTGGGGGCCGCCGTTGTTGCTCCGCCTGATGTAGGTGGTGCGCTGGTTGTAGCTGGAGGTGTTCCGGCGGCTGGAGGTGTTCCGGCGGCCGGAGGTGTTCCGGCAGCTGGAGGTGATCCGGCTGCAGGAGGTGATCCGCCTGCAGGAGGTGATCCGCCTGCAGGAGGTGATCCGCCTGCAGGAGGTGGAGGTGGATCTGCAGGAGGTGATCCGCCTGCAGGAGGTGGAGGTGGATCGGCTGCCGAAGATCCTCCGGGTGGTGGAGGATCGGCACATTCGCTGCCTCTAAGAAGGCAAATGGCCAGAAAGGCACAGCTAAGGATCAACGTTTGGAATCTCATCTCGATGCCAATGGGTTGGATTTAATGTCTTACTGTGGTTGCGCCAACACCTTTTATAGCGATTCTGGGGTTGCCAATTTTACATTTCTTTTTGTCTTTCATTCAAATTTAAACAGCTGTTCCAACAAATGGAAACAATTAAATAACGCAGTTTTCTAATTCCTTTGATAGATCGGGAAACAATAATAATAATCAAATAGCATTGCCAAATTTAGAGGGTATTAGCACTTCTTATCGCAGCATGCCACTCAGATAAAGAGATCGACGATATGAGAACATATAATATGCTGCCTCTACAATTAAGGTCTGTAAATGAGGCGAATAGTTCAAAAAAGGTCACATAATAAAAAAGGGATATATTTTTCATATATTTTCAAGTATAATTATGTTAATAGTATTTTGATGCCACTGATCTGATCAGTCGTTTGATTCCATTATATGGTTATTTTCAAATATTTAATCAACTGTTCTTTAAAATATTCGGTAACAGTTATGCACACAAACATAGTCAACTTCATGGATCACATGCGGAAGCATATTCTACATACACATTATACGTCCAAAAAAAACCGTTAAGCCAACTTTTGTTGATTTGCAATGGACATTCTTCGTGACATGAATAAACCACGTGATGAATTAATTTGTAGCTTAAGCAATGTGACTGGCATATTTAACATTACTTCAAGTTTTTAGATAAGCAGAAATAATTTCGATTCATCAAATAACCGCCTGAAAGTATATTTCTAAAAACAAGGGTTTTTCATTTCAGGTTGTTTTTTTTAACATGTATCTCAAACGTTAGCTTTTTCGTTGCCGTATGATTATTAAACATATTTATTTTAGTATTTCGGTTATTCACATAACATTTTAGTTAGAAACTTAATTTAATAACTCCTTGAATATTAGCCCAATTCCCTTATTCATCACTGACTGATTTAATGCATTTTCCACAACCATTGGTATCGATCGTTATTGATTTCGATATCGTATGTTATTTACAGAGTACTCATTAAATTGTTCAATAATGCTCGTCGATTCCAATTCAATGGGTAAATCACCCATTAATATCCATTAGAGCTTTTTTTTGGCAATTTAAAAAATTTAATAACATTTTTAAAAGTGCCATTCTGAAATTTACCCTATTAGCAACTTTAAGCGACTAGCGACACCCACACTAATTGTCCCATTTCCTATTTGCAATTTGTCAACGAAAATTAGCAGATCGCATTAATTATAAATTAATCGAAATAAACAAATACTTGGAACAGTGCAAAGTTGGTTTGCGCCTTGGTCCTCGGCGGAGTTTTCCTAAAAATATGGTGGCTGCAAAAAGCAACTCTTTTTAAAAAAATATGTTTACCTTTATTGCATTGTAAAAAATTATAATTAATCAAACAATAAAAAATTCGCATAAATAGGCGATTAATATATCTTATCTGAGCTGTGATTATTAGACAACAATTGTTGATTCAGAATGTTCGGGAACTCCTATTAGATTTACGTAAATAATAAAAAATAATAATAATTATTGAGAAAAATAAAAAAACTTGTTTATAAAAAATATATACACACATATATAAATATATATATACATTATTAGTTCAATGTCTAATCTGTTTTGAAGTTCACACACCAGGAATGTCGACTAAGATGGACTACTTAAGCAGCTGTTTTTGTTAGTTTTTCATAGTAAATACGCACACTAAGAATGTAAGTTAAAACAGACAAGCAAAGACCATTAAACAGTTATACCTATTATGATAAGTTAATATATACATTGCTCTAGTTAGGCTATTCAAACATATCGTTTATGTTTGAGGTTGACCCATAAGATTAGCGACAACTTCCAATTTTCAACTTAAACGAATTTTTTGTTGAACAATTTTAAGTGTGCAAATTTATGTAAAAACATTCTTGCATGTTTAACGACTGGTAAGCACATTAAACATATCTTTACATATAGCCCGACACATAATTCTAAACATAATCCTCAACATAGGTCCATCACGTTTTTATAATGTTATATAAAGTTTTATTTAAATTTTTAAAATGTGGTTTCGCATTACTTTAACCTCTGACTCTCCTGTTCCTCAAGTTGCCATTTCTGACGATTTCTCTCCTGTGACCGTTTCCGATAAAGTTCCTTCTTCCGTTTCCGTTTCCGAACCGATTCCTTCTTTCGTTTCCGAACCTATTCCTTCCTCCGTTTCCGAACCTATTCCTTCCTCCGTTTTCGCGCCGATTCCATCTATCGTTTCCGAACCTATTCCTTTCTCCGTTTCCGCACCTATTTCTGTTTCGCCTGTTTGACGTCCTAAGTTTTCTTTGCAAACGCCTTATTCTGCGCCTCAAGTTCCTTATCGTATTTTTGTTGTTGTCGTTGTCATCATCGGTGCTCGTCGCCGGTGTAGGTGCAGCTGCAGCTGGAGGTGTTCCGGCAGCTGGAGGTGTTCCGGCGGCTGGAGGTGTTCCGGCGGCCGGAGGTGTTCCGGCAGCTGGAGGTGATCCGGCTGCAGGAGGTGATCCGCCTGCAGGAGGTGATCCGCCTGCAGGAGGTGATCCGCCTGCAGGAGGTGATCCGCCTGCAGGAGGTGATCCGCCTGCAGGAGGTGATCCGCCTGCAGGAGGTGGAGGTGGATCGGCTGCCGAAGATCCTCCGGGTGGTGGAGGATCGACACATTCGCTGCCTCTAAGAAGGCAAATGGCCAGAAAGGCACAGCTAAGGATCAACGTTTGGAATCTCATCTCGATGCCAATGGGTTGGATTTAATGTCTTACTGTGCTTGCGCCAACACCTTTTATAGCGATTCTGGGGTTGCCAATTTTATATTTCTTTTTGTCTTTCATTCAAATTTAAACAGCTGTTCCAACAAATGGAAACAATTAAATAACGCAGTTTTCTAATTCCTTTGATAGATCGGGAAACAATAATAATAATCAAATAGCATTGCCAAATTTAGAGGGTATTAGCACTTCTTATCGCAGCATGCCACTCAGATAAAGAGATCGACGATATGAGAACATATAATATGCTGCCTCTACAATTAAGGTCTGTAAATGAGGCGAATAGTTCAAAAAAGGTCACATAATAAAAAAGGGATATATTTTTCATATATTTTCAAGTATAATTATGTTAATAGTATTTTGATGCCACTGATCTGATCAGTCGTTTGATTCCATTATATGGTTATTTTCAAATATTTAATCAACTGTTCTTTAAAATATTCGGTAACAGTTATGCACACAAACATAGTCAACTTCATGGATCACATGCGGAAGCATATTCTACATACACATTATACGTCCAAAAACAACCATTAAGCCAAATTTTGTTGATTTGCAATGGACATTCTTCGTGACATGAATAAACCACGTGATGAATTAATTTGTAGCTTAAGCAATATGACATATTTAACATTACTTCAAGTTTTTAGATAAGAAATAATTTCGGTTGATCAAATATCCGCCTGAAAGTATATTTCTAAAAACAAAAGTTTTTCATTTTGTAATGGTCGGTGGTCTGAAGCATTGGTTATGTTTACATCGCAGACTTTTGGGTGCGATGTAAAAGTATATCTAGGATAGGCAATGATTTTGTTCGCTCAAGGTGAAAGCTTTACTGCTGATAAGCGCTGAATAGTTCCTGAAGGCAAGAGCTTACACTGCGGACGTATATAAGCCCAGATCCGCTCTGAGAAGGTCTCTTTTTCTATTCGCTCGGGTCATGATGCACGTCAACGTATAAGTGCAGATCGCCGGTGATAAATTTTCTTAAACACGTGCATCGAAAGTAACAACGTTAAAATAACCTATTAGCCTCATTGCGGCTAAAAAAAAAAAGACCATAAATACATCGCGGACGTTTTAATATCATCCGAGTTAACAATTGGGAAAAAATAAATAACGTTAAACAATTTGAAAAAAAAAAAATGTGGTAAAGTGGTAATAAAAGAAAAAAAAAAGAAAAAAAAATAGAAACTTAAAAAAAAAATTTATAATTGTCAAAAATTAATAACATTTGATGTTCGTACCACATCAAAATGTATGAAAAAGTATGTTAACTTTTTTTTTTTTTTGTAAATATTTTTTTTTGTTGAAATTTGTTGCTGTGCATAAGTATTGGCAGTTAAATGAAATCCGTCAATAGAAGAACCAAAAAATATTACATATATTTATGTGTTGCATAAATTGAAATGCAAGACCCTCGACGTCGAAAGCCTTTCTTCGCTGGATGTGCATGTAAGTTGTAATTTATTGATTTCCTTTATTTATGCAGAAAGCCAAGATCAACAAAGAGTTTAAATAAAAAGAAAGAAAGAATTTAAATAATATAAAGAAAGGAAAAATTAATGAATTAAAATATTATTCAAATGTTAATATTTAGGAAGTATCAAATTTATTCTCTTCATACATTTTGATCCCCCCCTTAAACCTCTAACAAACGGTTAAATTTCAAATATGAATTTCTGTAAGCCATTAGCGAATATATATAAGTTGATGGACTTTACCCACTTGCACCTGTTGAAGTCGTGTTAATTGTAATATAATTCAAGGCTGCCCAAGAGTATGCAATAGAAAAAAAATTAAATAATAATAATTAGTTAAGTATGTTTACAAGTATACTACGCTTACCAAATAAGGGCACTTGAAAGCCTACCAACAAATACTAAACAGAAAAATCAGTGAAGCATTAAAAATAATAAACAATTGTAAAATTCCATAAGTCTAACAAATTTGTTACGAGAGTAAAATAGATAATTTTTACAATATGATTAATACAGTATTTTGTATATAACTAGCTTGTTAAAATGTATGTACAAAAAATGGAAAGTTATGAATAATTGTATACTTAAGAAAAATGGAAACGTAATTTGAGTTCTTATTCTACTGGCCGAAATGTTATCTTAAGTGAGCATCTTACTTGCTTTTGGGGACTTTCCAAATTAGCGCTTTATCGGGGCAAACAACAGCTAGCACCCCGATACCATTAACGAACACCAACGAAGCTGCGACAGCTTCTCGCATCTTAAGTTAGGTATTTAATAACCAGAAATTGCTTGCTTCGGAGTTAGACTCCAGATAAAAAGGGACTCTAAATAAAATAAAATTATGTTCAGAAAGGAATACCAGGATGCCTCCAACATCGGGCCCCTATATGAATCTGAGTTTTCCGCATCGGTTACAATTTCAGGTTGTTTTTTTTTAACATGTAT
Source organism: Drosophila fungiperda (assembly GCA_035042345.1). Taxonomy (NCBI): domain Eukaryota; kingdom Metazoa; phylum Arthropoda; class Insecta; order Diptera; family Drosophilidae; genus Drosophila; species Drosophila fungiperda. Next base: position 258,265 of record JAWNLM010000205.1, read on the forward strand.
CTCAAACGTTAGCTTTTTTGTTGCCGTATGATTATTAAACAGATTTATTTTAGTATTTCGGTTATTCACATAACATTTTAGTTAGAAACTTAATTTAATAACTCCTTGAATATTAGCCCAATTCCCTTATTCATCACTGACTGATTTAATGCATTTTCCACAACCATTGGTATCGATCGTTATTGATTTCGATATCGTATGTTATTTACAGAGTACTCATTAAATTGTTCAATAATGCTCGTCGATTCCAATTCAATGGGTAAATCACCCATTAATATCCATTAGAGCTTTTTTTTGGCAATTTAAAAAATTTAATAACATTTTTAAAAGTGCCATTCTGAAATTTACCCTATTAGCAACTTTAAGCGACTAGCGACACCCACACTAATTGTCCCATTTCCTATTTGCAATTTGTCAACGAAAATTAGCAGATCGCATTAATTATAAATTAATCGAAATAAACAAATACTTGGAACAGTGCAAAGTTGGTTTGCGCCTTGGTCCTCGGCGGAGTTTTCCTAAAAATATGGTGGCTGCAAAAAGCAACTCTTTTTAAAAAAATATGTTTACCTTTATTGCATTGTAAAAAATTATAATTAATCAAACAATAAAAAATTCGCATAAATAGGCGATTAATATATCTTATCTGAGCTGTGATTATTAGACAACAATTGTTGATTCAGAATGTTCGGGAACTCCTATTAGATTTACGTAAATAATAAAAAATAATAATAATTATTGAGAAAAATAAAAAAACTTGTTTATAAAAAATATATACACACATATATAAATATATATATACATTATTAGTTCAATGTCTAATCTGTTTTGAAGTTCACACACCAGGAATGTCGACTAAGATGGACTACTTAAGCAGCTGTTTTTGTTAGTTTTTCATAGTAAATACGCACACTAAGAATGTAAGTTAAAACAGACAAGCAAAGACCATTAAACAGTTATACCTATTATGATAAGTTAATATATACATTGCTCTAGTTAGGCTATTCAAACATATCGTTTATGTTTGAGGTTGACCCATAAGATTAGCGACAACTTCCAATTTTCAACTTAAACGAATTTTTTGTTGAACAATTTTAAGTGTGCAAATTTATGTAAAAACATTCTTGCATGTTTAACGACTGGTAAGCACATTAAACATATCTTTACATATAGCCCGACACATAATTCTAAACATAATCCTCAACATAGGTCCATCACGTTTTTATAATGTTATATAAAGTTTTATTTAAATTTTTAAAATGTGGTTTCGCATTAGGTATACTTTAACCTCTGACTCTCCTGTTCCTCAAGTTGCCATTTCTGACGATTTCTCTCCTGTGACCGTTTCCGATAAAGTTCCTTCTACCGTTTCCGTTTCCGTTTCCGAACCGATTCCTTCTTTCGTTTCCGAACCTATTCCTTCCTCCGTTTCCGAACCTATTCCTTCCTCCGTTTCCGCACCTATTTCTGTTTCGCCTGTTTGACGTCCTAAGTTTTCTTTGCAAACGCCTTATTCTGCGCCTCAAGTTCCTTATCGTATTTTTGTTGTTGTCGTTGTCATCATCGGTGCTCGTCGCCGGTGTAGGTGCAGCTGCAGCTGGAGGTGTTCCGGCAGCTGGAGGTGTTCCGGCGGCTGGAGGTGTTCCGGCAGCTGGAGGTGATCCGCCTGCAGGAGGTGATCCGCCTGCAGGAGGTGATCCGCCTGCAGGAGGTGATCCGCCTGCAGGAGGTGATCCGCCTGCAGGAGGGGATCCGCCTGCAGGAGGTGGAGGTGGATCGGCTGCCGAAGATCCTCCGGGTGGTGGAGGATCGGCACATTCGCTGCCTCTAAGAAGGCAAATGGCCAGAAAGGCACAGCTAAGGATCAACGTTTGGAATCTCATCTCGATGCCAATGGGTTGGATTTAATGTCTTACTGTGCTTGCGCCAACACCTTTTATAGCGATTCTGGGGTTGCCAATTTTACATTTCTTTTTGTCTTTCATTCAAATTTAAACAGCTGTTCCAACAAATGGAAACAATTAAATAACGCAGTTTTCTAATTCCTTTGATAGATCGGGAAACAATAATAATAATCAAATAGCATTGCCAAATTTAGAGGGTATTAGCACTTCTTATCGCAGCATGCCACTCAGATAAAGAGATCGACGATATGAGAACATCTAATATGCTGCCTTTACAGTTTAGGTTTGAAAATGGGGCGAAGAGTTCAACAAAGGTCACAATATAAAAAAATGTATATATTTTTTATATACATATTTTCAAGTATAATTATGATAATATTTGGGAAGCGCATTAAATAACCGGCACAACAGAGATGGCAGTTTCTCCTAATTTTGTTGAATATTTAATAGGCTGCTCCTAAAAATAGTGTGGACCTGTTTTGCAAATAAATAAATTTAACATCTATTAATTTTATTATCAATTGAAAAGAGCAAAATTCTTAATTTATACTTTTATACGATCTAAATAACAAAGATTGCGAGTTACCACAGCATGGGAATTCTTAATGAGGGCTGTGAGACGGGCTTACTCTACAAAAGAATTCTGACTTGATTTAAATCATAATTTCTGTATTAGGATTGATTACCATTTGCTTTACTTTTCGTTGTTTTAAACTGTTTCCATTGCAATCGTAAAAATCTCTAAACATTTCTGATTTTTATTATACCTCTAAAAAATTATAGAGAACTTTTAAGTTTTTTTCTAAAAATCTGTTTTTTGTTGCACAATTTTAGGTGTGCATATTTATGTAAAAAAAAATCATTGCAGCATATTTAAAAACTGCTAAGCAAACCTAATCACATTGAGATTCAACTGTTATTGATAAAGATACTGATACTGACTCCTGTGCAAATCTAAATATAGCGAGACACATGTCGCATTGCTGATTCGAATAAGGCAAATGGCCAAATAGGTTAAAAAAAAGAATGACCGGTTAGATTCTCATCTCGATGCGAATGAATTTGATTGAATTTTTCACTGTGGCAACAATCGGTATATAGATATATCGTTTAATTAAATCATATCAATTCTTAAAATGACAAAAAATCAATATGTTTACTTAAATGCTTATCTAGTTTATTTTAAAGGCTGTAAACATAAATCAATCTTTTTTTTTAGAATGTTACCAGTTTTACAACTGCCTACTATTTGCTGCAATGGTTGTAACTTCAAATTGTTTCCATGTGCAAAACGATATTAAACATTCAAAGATATGGTCAAAGAATTGTAGCATATTTAAAGGCTGCTAAGCAAACCCAATAGCATTAAATGTCTTTTAAGATCAAACTGTTAAACCACAAAATACACTAATCCTAATACCTATACTAATACTGACACTTCTCAATTTATTTAATTATAGCCCGAACCAATTAATCTATAATGCTTTTGGAATGCAATATATAAGTTTATTCAAATTATTAGAATGGTGTTTCGCTATATCTTTGCTCAAAATCTGCGGAAACTGTTGATTTGGTTCCTATTAGCATTAACAAAGTTTCCGTTAACACCTCTATTTCTGTTCGCTCTTCGTTGCAGCTGTTGGTTACGTCTTCTTAAAGCCCTTTGTCTCCTAAGAAGCGCTCTCTGGCGTCTCCTTAAACGAAGCAGCCGGCGTCTCATGCGCCTCAACTGAGCGTTGGAGCCATTACCCGAACCGCCGTTGTTTGCCGCCGTTGTTGCATCGGATGGTGGGGCTGGGGGTGTATCGGCTGGGGGTGTTGCGGCTGGAGGTGTGTCGGCTGGAGGTGCTTCGGCTGTGGGTGCTTCGGCTGTGGGTGTTTCGGCTGGGGGTGTTGCGGCTGGAGGTGTGTCGGCTGGAGGTGTGTCGGCTGGAGGTGTGTCGGCTGGAGGTGTGTCGGCTGGAGGTGTGTCTTGGCAATCGCTGCCTCTAAGAAGGCAAAAGGCCAAAAAGGCACAGCCAAGGATCACCGTTTGGAATCTCATCTTGATGCCAATGGTTTGGATTTAATGTCTTACTGTGGTTGCGCCAACACCTTTTATAGCGATTTTGAGGTTGCCAATTTTACTCGTCTTTTTCAGAATTCAATTTTGCACAGCTGTGCCAATAAATGGGACATGGAAACAATTAAATAACGCAGTTTAATTAAATGGCATTGCCAAATTTAGAGGGTGTTAGCACTTCTTATCGCAACATGCCACTCAGATAAAGAGATCGACAAGATGAGTCCGTCTAATATGCAGCCTCTACTATTAAGGTCTAAATCAAAAAAGGTCACATAATAAAAAATAGGATATATTTTTCATATACATATTTTCAAGTATAATCTCATCGGATCAGATTTTCTCTTATAATGTCGATGTTGTGTTTTTGTGCAAATACATTTTGGCAAGGGCATTAAATAGCCGTTCCAGCTGAGATGGCAGTTTTCTTTATTCTGTATGCAATATTTAATCACCTGTTCATTAAAATAGATGAACATAGATCAACAAAAATATTCTATACAAATTCATGCATGTGTTGTTTGTGTATCTTCGCACATATTTGACAATTATTGACACTGTTGAACAAAAGTTGAATTTGCGATTTTTCCCCATTGAATTTGTGAATTTGAATATGTATTATAATTATTGACAGTATCATTGCTAAGGATTCACCATCCGACCCATCCCACAAGTTCTTTAGATAATTTTCTTGATTATTTTTATACCCAAAAACCATTAAAAATGGGAGAAAAGGGTATAATGGTTTTAAGCAAATGTAATGTATAATCGGAAGAAATGTATCAATATTCTTGATCAGATCAACAGCCGAGTCGATATAGCCATGTTCGTCTGTCTGTATTAACACGTGGATCTCAGAGACTATATAAGTTAGAGAATTGAAATGTGGACCATATCATATCAAGTTTGCCTTATTTTATAGATAACTGCCACCATTTCTCGATTATCGATACATTTCGATATCCGATAGCAATAAATTTGAAATGCAGAATCTTCTGATCATTAAAGAATTTATATATGCATATATTATCAACTACCCAAAGTTCATCAAGATCAGATAAGAAACACGAAATTATATTCTCATATTGATATCATTTCTAAGCATTTTCACTATGCATAAATAGGCGAGCGAATGTGTGAGAAGGAGATGGCATGATAATCGATGCGAGCGGCAAAATGTTTTTGTATGTATGTATTTATGTATGTATTTATGTATGTACGTACTTATGTATGTATATATTTACGTACGTATGTATGTTTTGATATATTTTGATATGTATTTATGTATGTATATATATATATATTTAAGTGTGTATTTATGTATGTATGCTTATATGTATGTTTGTATACATGTATGTAAGTATGTATGGATGGATGTAGATATATGCACGTGTTTCTAACCAGTTAATTAGGGATCATTTCGGTTGCGAAATAAACATATGCGCTGCATTCGAGTTTTTGTACTATTCAGCGCATTTGAAGACCTGCTCACATTTGGGTGCAAAACTTGTATAGGGAAAATTTGCAAAAATGTTTTAAGTAAAACCCTTTTCTCGTTGCCTTACTTTAGGTGTGCAAATTTATTATATTTTATGTGCAAATTTAAAAAACGTTGTTGCATAATTACAGGCTGCTTTGAATGGCTCTTAAGATCCAACTGTTTAACCACATCTTATATTGACACTGATACTGACTCTTGCGAATATATAAAATATATAATAATAAGGCAAATGGCCAAAAAGGCACAAAAAAAAAGATCACCGTTTCTCATCTCCATACTAATGATTTTGATTGAATGTTTTACTGTCTCTGCGACAGCACTATTTATAGCGTGGCAACAAACGGTAAAAATATAAATATCGCTAATTGTTTGATAAATCATTTATATTCGTAATACATCAAGTATTCAAATTTGTTTAGGAGTTATAAGTCTTCGACTAAACATACCACAATTCCTTTATAAAATTATATCTTTGTAAAGTTTTTTCGAGTTTGTCACACATTAAAGACGACATTAAGATAACTACTAAAGTTGTATTCCTTATCCACATCACTAGCCATATACCGTGTGTGTTCTTAGTACAACATATTATATAGTAGATAATAGAAAATAAATATTTATACCTCAATATCTTACTGCCAATGTCAATCGAGTGTGAAATATTGAGTAAGCAGCCAAACGTGAAACAAACATCACAAGAAAATATTTGTCTTAAGCCAAACAATGTTTGTTCTTGTTAAATATTTGTTTTTTTTTTTTCATTTTTTCATTTTTTTTTTCAGAAAACGAACACGTATTATTGGAACTGTAAACAACACTTAAAATGCAGGCAGATTTATCTTCGGCCTAACTCAGATTCAGTTGTAAATTCATGACTTACGTTTAGAAATAGACTACTATTTTTCGCTGTCAACAGCTTAGAAAACATTTAAGTATTACCTTTAGCAAATAGATTTTAGGAAGCAAAATTAATATTCCAATTTTTAAATTATTTATTGGCTGATAAGTAAACCCAGCATCATTGAATGGCTCATTAATTTTAGGCTAGTTCACTCACGCTGGCAGTGCTGACATACAATTTATTTTGGTTGGATAAGTTACAATATCTGGAAGCTCAAATTTTGCTAAAATATACTTGATCAAAATGAGCTGACAAATTAGCAAACAGTACACACAACCGGATATATAGTAATTTTAATACGCATAATTATCTTTAATTATTCTTCACTTTCAAATAAGATTCTAAAATCTTGACTAAAGAAACCAAAAGTAGAACATTTTTCTATGTGAATATCTTTTGCTCCAGAATAGATTAAATAACTAAAAAAAAAGATTAAAAAAGTTGCACTTGAGCTTCGCCTAACCTCTCCTGTTCCGGTTGTTGTTCCTGTTCAAGTTCCTGTTACGGTTGTTACCACGAAATGCTCCTCTATTCCTATTCCTGTTATTAAACTGGTTTTGGTTTTGCCCGTTGTTCTGGTTGCGTCTTCTACGGTTGGCATTGCGTTGCCTCCTGCGAGCTGCCCTCCTCTGCTGTCTCCTCATACGTTGGATCCTCCGCCTCAAGCGAGCCACTTGAGCTTCAGCGGCACTTGTCGTTTTATCCACATGATCGCTCGACTCCGTTGTTGTCTCATTTGATTCGGTTCCAGCAGCAGCAGCAGCAGTTTTGGTTCCGGTTGCACCGCCTCCTGCGGCCGTTGATGCTTCGGTTGTAGCTTTCTCCGTTGTTGGAGCCACAGTTGTTGTCGCGCAAGATGGATCTGCGGCATTTGCCGCAACTGCACACTCCGCGGGAGTGCACTGGGCCGCTGCGCATGCCGCATTACTGCTTCGAATAAGGCAGCTGGCCAAAAAGACACAGGAAAGGATCACAGTTTGGATTCTCATCTCGATGCCAATGGTTTGGATTGAATGTCTTACAGTCTCTGTGGCAACTCCTTTTATAGCGAATTTCTGCAAAATACGCTTCTACTTTATTTATAGAGGTGTGGGAAAGCGAAGGCTTGCTTCTAGATTTGACGTGGTTTCTGTTTTGAAATATTTATTTTTAATTAAACAATTGCCAAAGAAAGATGTTCGAATTTCAGTGATAGAAACAAAACAAAATATTCCATTTAAAACTTATCAATAAGACTTGAACACGCCTCCATTTTGATTCTTAGTGTATTTAAGGAGATATCTCCTCTTGATCAGCATCAAAAGTCGAGTTAATAACTCTTTTACATATTAAGATTTTTAAAACCAAATTGATTAAATACAAAATATGACCCTTAAATTGTATGACTAGTTTTCGAATTTTATGCTATGTGTATTTGTATTACATCTATCCATAATTAATAATTCATTTAAGCTGTACTGATCTGAAGCTAAGCGGAAAAATGCTGTAATTTTTATTATTGGGTTCGAATGTATATCTTAAGGCAAGATTTTAGGAATCATTATGCCCCATATACCCGATAAGTTAAATTATTTTTGGGCAAAAATTGCTGCCATCTGATAACTGTTTGCTTTTTAAAGATGGCTTGCTTAAATGGTGAATTTGTTTATTAGCTTGCACAATTGACTTAAAGCCACGTTCATATTTAGTTAACAAAGTTAATATTTGACATTTGATTGAGTAAGAAGTGGCAGTGTTCTTTGGCTCCTACGAAATACTCTTGACTCGAATAAATGAATTGCAATTTAACACTTTACAAATGTGTAAAGTATGTTACATGCAGAAGGAAGTATATATACTCTTGATCAGCATCACTAGCTGAGCCGATATGGTTGTTCAACACGAGCTATAAGCAAGAAATTGTAATCACAACTAAAATACCGCTTTTTTATATGGTAACTCGCAGGGAGCCAAATTCAAATAGGGTAAGACTTGAAAGTTTCGATGCTGTTGCTACCACCAAACATTTGTAGTCTTATTAAATGTATTAATTTTAGTACAAAAAATTCTTTTGGCTAAACTCACAAAATATTCATGTTATTAAGTTATTTATATCTTGAAAGGAAGATGCAGCATTGAAAATTCTAAAATTATAATAACAAAGTAAACTGTATAAAAATATTTACAATTTAGGCACCTGAAAGACGCAAGTTATGCAAGTTGTGTGTGTGTTTGTGTGTGTCTGTGTTTGTGTGTGTGAGTAATGAGACATCAAAATGCAGACTCGCTGCGCATAGTTTCAGAGTGCCCGTTTTTGTCTGAATCTTTTGCCAAGCAGTGCGAAGCAGATCAGTGACGCAGTTTGGCAGCAAGCAGTGCGATAGCGCTACGATCGAGTTGGCAGCCCGGAGCAGCGAAAAAAACAAGACTTTTTTAAGTTGGAAATATCATCAACAGGATTCAACTTGTTGAGTCTTCTACAGCTATTATCCAATATTTTGGAAACGAACAATCCAGATGTTGAGAAGTGGGTGGAAAAGCTGGAATTTAACGAATGATTGAATGGGACATCAAGATTTCATCCCCTTAAGTACATCACAGATTGACTAAACGTGTTTAGAAAATAGGAGAAACATATTATGAATATTTGTGCGCTTTAATGAATATTGATATTCGAGTCTAATTAGATGCAGCCAGTTTGGTAGACCAAATTAATATTATAGCAGGCCAGAAGTAGTAACTAAAGTCTCACATTAGGTATATAAAAAAATAAAAAATATTGCAAGATTGCAGTAGAATTTTAGGTGTAGATCTTGTTGTGCGATCTTAGAGAGCATAAGGTATTATTTCACCCAACAATTCTGCGTATCTCAAAAATATGAATTTAGTTTAGTCAGCTAAGGAAAAAAATATAGCGATAATGGTTTTGGAATGCAGTATAAAATTTTATTGAAGTTATTTGAAGGGTGTTGCACTTTCACTTTGCCTAACCTCTCCTCCTCCTGTTGCTGTTCCTGTTGCTGTTCGTTCTCCGGTTGCCAACACGAGAGTTTCCTCTATTCCTATTCCTATTATTATTCCGGTTTCGGTTTCGCCTGTTGTTCGCTTGTCTTCTTCTTCGTCTGTTAGCGCGTCTCCTCCTGCGAGCTGCCCTCCTCTGCCGTCTTCTCATACGTTGGATCCTCCGCCTCAAGCGAACCACTTGAGCTTCAGCGGCACTTGTCGTTGTATCCACACCATCGCTCGACTCCGTTGTTGTCACATTTGGTTCGGTTCCAGCAGCAGCGGTTGTTTCGCTTGCATCGCCTCCAGCGGCCGTTGTTGCTCCGGTTGTAGCGCCTCCAACCACCGTTGTTGCAGCCTCAGTTGTTGTCGCGCAAGATGGATCTGCGGCATTTGCCGCTTCTGCACACTCCGCGGGAGTACACTGGGTCTCTGCGCATGCCGCATTACTGCTTCGAATAAGGCAGATCGCAAAAAAGGCACAAGAAAGGATCACAGTTTGGACTCTCATCTCGATGCCAATGGTTTGGCTTGAATGTCTAACTGTCTCTGTGGCAGCTCCTTTTATAGCGAAATTTTGCACCTGTTACTTTAGCTCTTTTTTAATAATATTATAAAAATAATTAAATTTGTTCAGCTGTGCAAGCAAGCAAGAAGCAATCGAAGGCTTTTTTTTGTTTAGGTTTGACTTGAATATCAGCCAAATTCGTATACTTTTACAAAAAAAAAAAGTATTTATCATTTGACTATAAATTGAGACACTATATATATATATATATCGACTAAAGGTAGGTAATAGTTTGATCATTTTATTGGCTTGTGGCAATAACAATGACCAAAAATTAAAAATTGTCTTTTTCCAAATGTATGGCATTATTTATAATAATTGGTTTTTTATAATATATAATAATGCTATTATATAGAATAAGTATTTGTAATAGACAATCAAGTCTGGCTAAGCAAGGGTATTCAAAATATACTTTTAGATTTAAACTCGCAATTTGAGATTTGGAACTGCGTCAAAGATTCATTAAGAAACAAATTTTGTATTTAATATTTAAACAATTGCACAACACGATTTAACAAGTGAAGATAAAAAAAAGTTAAAAAGTGCCAATAAATCCAAAACAGAGGCTTTTACTATTCCATATTATCAAATTTAGTAGCACTCCTATTGGTCTCATTTCGTAAGAAATTGGTAAGAAATTGGTAAGAAATTGCTGCCATCTGTTTATTGTTTGCCCAAAAACGAATTAGAATTTAAGTGCGTTGTTTTAAAATAAATAGAATAGACAACGCGTGCGTGATAAGTTAAGAATATCAATATTTAAACGTTGATGGAATTAAGATTGTGACTGCGTTTTAAAACATGTTTTTCTCTTGACTCAGGCAAGTGTTAAATACTGCCCTGAACTCTCTAGAAATTGGTACAGTGACTCTAATGTTTCATATAGCCATCCGTCTGTCCGTCTGTATTAACATGCGGATTTCAGAGACGAGTGAAATATTAGTTCTCGTACAGCTAAAGTTTCTTTAATTAATACTCAATATATAAATACACAAATTTGTTGATTAGCTGGCGAAATTTTAAACACTGAATATAACGTGCAAAACCTATATTTAACTCATTAGTAGCAGCAGGCGCAGGCATTCTTTTATGTACTTCTAAGCATGCTTTTGTTTGAGTGTATATTGACAATATAACTAGCATATATTTAACAGCTAGCTGCAGAGTACATCAATGTCGAGCTCAGTCAACTACAGGATTTGAATTAGTCTACAATTTCACTAGAGTCCTTCGGCTTACAGCACCCAAGGATTCAGCAGTTAGTGTTAAAAAAAAATCTGTTGCATACCCCAAACTTAACTGTGCCGCCCAACCAATTTGTTAAAGTACATGCTGCATAATGCAAGCGACTGTTGACAATCGACAGCTGTTGTCGTTGACGCTGATGTTGACGGTATCTAATTGACTGGCTTAAACGTGGCTTTTGGCCACCATTTCATCAGAGTTGCAGTCAAACAAAATCCCATTAAAATCCGTTTTACTGCTGCTTTTTTCATTTGCCTTTATGTAGATAAAAAGCTTTTACAGGCTTTTCGAGTATTTTCGAATTCAGTTATTGTTTTTTGTTGCCATGGTAAAAGTGAAAATCGACTCTTTGATTATTTGAAAGGGTACTTAAAAGTGTAAAAGGTAGTCAAACAAACGGTAATTTTCCATTTGTACACTTTTCTCTCTCTCTGCCAACTTTGTTAAAAAAAAAAAAAAAAAAAAAGTTTATTGAGTTTGTTCTTTTTTATTTGTTTATTTTAATTGAGAAATATTTTCGCTATTTGTTTTTAATTTAATTGCTTAAAATGCACTTGTTCTAAGTGAAGAATTAAACTTCCAATATGAAGTCAAATATAAGCCTCAAACATTACATAACATAACATTACAGTGGACATTTTTGAAAATAATTATCGATATTTGGAGCACGACACAAAACTTTGTTTATGTGCGGTAGAAAATAAAATAATTACAAGGCCAAAGGACAATAACAATAATAATACCAATAGCAACTACAACAGCTAAAAACAATAACAAATTGCCTTCACTCGGCGAAATTGTGCCAGAACATGATTATTGTAGAAGTGGCAAGGAGAGGCAGGGAGCGGGTGTGGAAGGGAGATAGAGATAGGCAGAGGCAGTGATAAAGACTTAAACGAAGCTCAAGTCCAGCTCGTGCATATTTGCGCAGCACGCAATCTAATGATATATATATATATATATATATATATAGATATATATACATATATATATATACATATAGTACATATATCCTCGTTATAATTGGAGCCTCGCACGCAGCCTGACGGCATTTTATATTCAATTACCACACTCAGAAAAAAAAGAACTGAAAATTAACAGTTTTCTTCATATTTTTAGAAAATGTACTAAATATACTAAAACATTTTTCTTAAAACTTAGAAGGTTTATCCTAAATCAACAAATCCCTAAATTATGGTATTTTTATAGTTATTGTAAAGCAGTTCTTGTATAAGGAAATGCATTACAATTTTTTCTCTTTATGTAAATGTTATAAATTAGAATACTAATATTTAATTATAACTTTAAGTAGGAAAAACTGTAAGAATTCTTAGAGTTTATATAATAAATATACACATAGAATAATAACATTCTGAAAATTAGACATAATTTTCTAAATTTTTTAAATATCCACTAAAACTAAAGCAAAATCCTGATTATAAGAAAGGTACTTTTTAAATTATAATGTAAGTTATCCTTGGAGAATCGAGGCGATTGTGTTTTTGAGTGCATTTTGGCGGATACAGCCGCTGAAAGCAGACTGCGAATGGGCACCTTTGAACGGGGCGAACTCAGTTTTATTTGGAACTGGAGCCCAGGTTACATGGCAGGTCGCATGGGCTAAATATTGGTGGTCAGTGGAATCGCCATTGTGCCGGGAAAAACACGTATGCGAATGCCACAATATATATACTAATTCAATTATTAATAATGTATGTACGTTTTGTGAGTGTAATTTTTTTGTATTTATTTGGAGACGCCTCTAATAACGGCAGCTTATCATTCTATTAATATCAATGCTGACTGGCATATCAATTACACTAGTTAATTAAATGTGCCCATTCTTACGAAAAATTCAATTATTTCCTTCGTCCTGCAAACAATGGGAGCCGTTTTCAGTGTGCTTTGCATTTCATTTATTGTCCTTTTGCTATTTGTATTGGTATTTTGCAGAAGTCCCCGCGCCGACTGTCCAGTTCATCGGTGCAGGCACTGCCCGAGGGTCGGCGGCATTTAATGGATTTGGATGAGGGTGATCTGTTCATGGAGCTGATACGGGACGTGGCCAATGAGCTGGACATCGATGTGCTCTGCCACAAGATATTGGTCAACGTTGGCCTGCTAACCCATGCGGATCGCGGCTCCCTCTTCCTTGCCAAGGGCACATCCAACAACAAGTATCTGGTGGCCAAACTCTTTGACGTCACCCAAAAGACAGGTGAGCAAGGAAAAAGCGCATTCATTTTGTTTCCCTTTTTGATTTACATTTATTGTTCAAATGTTGCCAGGCAAAAACGGGCAAAAATTGCAAAACTGACAGCAACACAAAAAAAAAAGAAAAAAAGTGCTAAAATGAATAAATGTTTCTCTAAGCCAACTTTTAATCAAAAATGTATTTTCAAATAGTAATTATAAACTGTTTTCTATAGCGATTCTTTTGAAATCAGTTGCCAATCCTTTAATTGCTTCACTTTCAATAGTGTTTGAGAAATTGAGCCAAGATTCTTTTTAAGCCATGCATAATTGCTATATTTTCACTTATGTGTATTTTTATTTATTGAATATTATTTTATTCTATTAAAACCAAATAATACTAAAAGACTATTACAAACACTATTAACATTATATGTGTAAAAACTCATCATATTATAATTTAATTTAACCAATTTGAACTATCTTTTTTTGTATCTGTTAGTAGTTAGTAGACTTTCTCGACTCGTTAACCCCAACAAATTGGCGTTAATTAGCGGCTCGGGCAACCACTTGGTACCCTTTGACCCACCGAGCGGGGAACGCATTAGGAAATTAAGCCGATTCGGAAGCGGCATATTAAAAGTTTTTTGGCCATAAAACTCAGTTCAAAAAGGTTTTTGGTATTGAATGAAAAATAGATGCTGTCTAAAACGTATTCTGGCAGGCACACATATATATATATATATATATATATTTATTTGTATATATAATGCACAATGAATCTCGGCGTGTGTGTTTTGTGCGTTAAATTCGCCTTTTCCGCTACATAATTCAGTTGGCAAATGCTTTTCGTGTGTTTGTTGGTGGTTGAAGACAAAACAAAGAGTGTAGATTAAGGGTAACTTGGTACACACACACGCCAACACACCCACATACATACGTTCAATTACACACATATACACATAAATTGGCCATGCTAATTCCTCGACAACCCATTTGACTTTTGGCCTCGTTTTTCAACTGGAATTTATTTATGTTGGTTTCTGGGCACGTTATGCGTGGCAGACTGATTATTTAGTCAATAAATTAAATATTTATTAAATGATTTTTGCTGCCTGCTTGCAGCACTCAAGGATGCGGTGACTCGTGCACGAGCCGAGGAGATAATCATACCGTTTGGCATCGGCATCGCTGGAATGGTTGCCCAGACAAAGGAGATGATTAACATCAAGGAGGCCTACCAAGATGTGCGCTTCAATTGTGAAATCGACCAGAAGACGGGCTACAAGACCAACGCCATCCTCTGCATGCCCATTTGCAACTACGAAGGAGACATCATTGGCGTCGCACAAATCATCAATAAGACCAATGGCAAGTCGACAATGACAAGGAATCAGAAATATAATCATAATGCGAAATTAACCCACTTTTGTTATTTGGTGCAGGTTGCATGGAGTTCGATGAGCACGACGTGGAAATCTTTCGCAGATATTTGACATTCTGTGGCATTGGCATACAGAATGCCCAGCTCTTTGAAATGTCCGTCCAGGAATATAGACGCAATCAAATCCTCTTGAATCTGGCGCGCAGTATTTTCGAGGAGCAAAACAATCTCGAGTGTCTCGTCACCAAAATCATGACTGAGGCACGCGAGCTGCTCAAATGTGAACGCTGCTCGGTGTTTCTTGTGGATCTGGATTGCTGTGAGGAGGTGAGTTTACATTTCGGAATCATTAATGCCTACCCTCAGGGAAAAAAAAGAACAAAATTTTATAAATTCATTGGCCTTTTTTGTCAAGCTTAGCTTACCTTATAAATTAGAAAAAATTTTAAAATTTAAGATCCAGGGCTTTTATATCTTAGTTTGGAAATGAATGCTTCTAAAATTTAGAAAAATATGTCTAATCTTAAGTTTGTTTTGATTTCCATATGTGTTTACATAAAAATTCTGATATTTTTTTTTTAATATAGTTAAAAATTATTATTTTAATATTTTACATAATTTATAAAATAATTTTAATTCCTAATGAGTAATTCTATCTTTAACTTAAATAAATTTCCTCTTTCTGAGTTTATAACTCATTGATTTTTCCTACATATATAATATTTTATCATAATAGAGAATATTTAAAATAAAAAAAACCTTTATTGTGTGAATATCAATTTAGAAAAGCCTTTCTAAATAAAAGTAAAATGTTTTCTTACACCTAAATATTATTTTAAAAAAAAAACTTTCTAGTTTGTAAAAGTTGATTGTATATTTTTACAGTGTAATGTTGCCCATAAAAACTTTAGCTTAGCTCCTGCTGCGATGATATTTAGCAGTGAATTTAGTTGTTTTTCCCATTATTATATCTTTTTTCATACAGTTATTTGACGACATTAATAATGCGAAACTTCTTGAAAATATATTTACTATATATATATATTAGAGTAATAAAAGTCTACTCAAAAATAAATGAATAAAAAAACATAATTCCTTTTTTATTTAAGTATACAATAAAGAAATGCATATAAAAAAGACTAAATAAAAAGTGCAGATAAAACAATAATTAAGTTTATTTGCTCTTTTTCTAAATAATACAATGCACCAATAGAACTCTTAAAAAAAGTCCCTTTGATAAAAGTTAAATTTTATATTTTTTTTTTTTATTCTGGTACAATAACAGAATTGTAAAGCTAAAATTCCATTCATTCACACGAATAAACGTGCTACGTTGCCACAATTGTCATTCCATTCTTCTAATTGTTAAGAATGCGTAATCTTAAAGCGTATTTCAGTTATTTAATGTGTGTTTAGTGGGTTTTTGTGTGTGTCAAATAAACTACTTGCTCAACTTATGCGTCAATAAAAAAACAATTGTGCAAATGAAAATCATTTGAAAAACACGCGACTAAGCATTAAAACTGTAATCAGATTAGAAAAGTATTCTTAACATGAGGTTGTTTACCTCACATTTATATTATAAAATACAATAGCAAAATCAAAAAAATGAACAATGGATAAAAACTGAGTTTACATAGATAACTTAATATTTATAAATTACCCCAATAATTTAAATCAACGAAAAATAAAACCGGCACATCATTAAATAAAACAAACTTTTAAACATTAAGAATTTAATTCCCAAATGATACATTTTATCAAGTTAATATGATCCATTAATCACATTGCACTTATAATTACATTAAACCTCATTTTAATGCCGCCACTCAAATTCATACTTTACTGAAGTGAACATTTTATTTTATGCAATTATAGTTTTCATATAATAATAACAAGCATGCACTGAAAAATTTTAATATTGAAATATTTAATTGGGTCACGCGTGTAAACTATGCAAATATTATTCTTATTAATTAAAAAGTAAAATGCTTAAATACATTTATTACATATATTTATATATAAATATTGTTTTTGATAAATGCTGATTGTTGTTGATAATTTATTCATTGCTCTTCGATTACCGTTTAAATTGCCAATTAGCTGGTGTGCGATAATGGAAATATATGCTCTACATATATAATTATATATATATATATATATATACATATGCCCACTTCAGGCTGACAAAGCTGTTGACAAAAAATATTCCAAGTTATGTGCAGCATTTATCCATTTAATTATGTGCAGGAAAAGCAACAAAAAAAATATGATAAGTGACTCGAGCGGCAGCCAGGGCAATTTATCAGCGGCACCACCGGCACAGCTGCTCTGGGAGCTTTTGATGCGCCATTTGTGGCAGCCACTTAATGTCTATGTACTTTGCATTTTCCAGAGTCACTTGGAAAAGATAATCGAGAAGCCCCATCAGCAGGAGCAGCGCACCATGCGCGCCATCAAAGGCGGCGATAGTTTCGAGGAGCAGGTAAGGCACACAAATTGTTTTCCCCACACATGCAGAGAAATTTGAAATTTGAATTTGAATTTTTTATATCGTTTTAAATGGCTTAGCAAAAGATGCGGAATCGCTTCACCGTCCTCTTTGAGCTGGGAGGGGAATACCAGGCGGCGAATGTCTCCCGGCCCTCCATCACTGACCTGAGCCACTCGACTCTGGCGCAGATCGCCCAATTTGTGTCCACCACCGAGCAGACGGTGAACATATGCGATGTCCACGAGTGGGTGAGGGATCACAATCAGATACGGGATGGCGAAATCGATAGCACCCATGCCATACTTTGTATGCCGATTGTGAATGCCCAGAAGACGGTTATTGGCGTAGCCCAGCTGATTAACAAGGTGGGTACAAAATAAACAAGAGAACCAATTGCAGTCGATTCTAATCGATAATCGATAATATCCTGATAATAATAAATAATACCAGCTGAAAGAAAAGTGTTACATTTTGTGGAAGATATAGAATATATACAAAAGATATAATAGTACCAACAAATTACCAATGAAATTTGAAAGATGTTGTGGCTTTATCGGGTTACGATTATCGAGTTTATTGATTACCAATTATTTGATCACCTTTATAAATGACCAGATTAAAGCCAACCTACTCTTTTACCTTCGCTGACAGAGTATAAAAAGTAGTCAATTTCTGTTTGTGTGCAGGCCAACGGATTACCCTTCTCCGAATCGGATGTGTCGATATTCGAAGCATTTGCTATATTCTGCGGACTGGGCATCCACAACACGCAGATGTACGAAAACGCCTGCAAGCTGATGGCCAAGCAGAAGGTGGCGCTGGAGTGTCTCAGCTATCATGCGACGGCCGGTCAGGAGCAGACAGAGAAACTCACCCAGGATCCCATTGCCGAGGCCGAGTCCTACAACTTGTACAGCTTCACCTTTACGGGTACGTCGATGTATATCAAACAAAACCCATTGAAAATGTAAAACTCCCTTCCTTTATTCCCCCCCTAGATTTTGATCTGGTTGATGATGACACTTGCCGTGCTGTGCTGCGCATGTTTATGCAATGCAATCTGGTCTCACAATTTCATATACCCTACGATGTAAGTTGCGTCAATCAAAACAGAGCAAAACACAATCTGAGTTCTCATCAAATCCTACCCAATTCCACTCCAGGTGCTCTGTCGCTGGGTGTTGAGTGTTCGCAAGAATTATCGACCCGTCAAGTATCACAATTGGCGGCATGCTCTGAATGTGGCTCAAACCATGTTTGCCATGTTGAAGACCGGAAAAATGGAACGATTTATGACAGATCTGGAGATATTGGGTCTGTTGGTGGCCTGTTTGTGCCACGATCTGGATCACCGCGGCACCAACAATGCCTTCCAGACCAAAACTGAATCACCCTTAGCTATTTTGTACACGACCAGCACCATGGAGCACCATCACTTCGATCAGTGTGTCATGATTCTGAACTCCGAGGGCAACAATATATTCCAGGTGAGCGAGTTCCCTAAGTAGTAGGAATTAGGGATAAACAACACCAACAAGAAATTTCGACCATCTTGGAACATAATAATTAATTCTTCAAAATTGTTTATTTTGATAATTTTTCTTTTATATTTAATTCTTTTTCTTTATTTACTTTTACTTTTCTAGATCAAATTTCTTTTGTAATCAAGACAGGCAAATGCATATTTATAGGAATTGAATATATCATAAAATAATTACAGATAAACAACACTAACTATAAAAGATGTTTACTATCCTTAAAAAGGTTTATCAAGTTTTTAGGGAGGACAGAAAATAGTTTTAATTTATTTCTTTTGTTTAGAAGCATTATCAAATATAAAGCTTAGCTTTTTACACGATTTATCTTGATTTCCTCATTTCTCTGAAGTAATACAACTTGAAAAGTAGTAATGAGATTTAAAAAATTCAAAACTTAAATACACATATCATATTTAATACAGCAGTATTTTATATTGACCAAATTAAATGATCTTAAAATTCTTAGTTTATGGTCTCATTCAAAAATTGTCATTTATCTACAATATGTAAAATATGTTTGAATATTTTAATTTAATTTTGGTTTTCTCTTAGATAGTAAACTGTTTTAATAAGCTGTTTTATCATTCATTTAGGAGTGACAAATAAAAATTAGGCAATCAGCTGTATTATTTACTTTTAAAATATTTTTTTTAATAAGAATTTATTTTAAATATGAATTTTATCAAAGAGTATCGAACTGTTATGAAATGGTCTTTTAATATACAACATTTTTTTTAGGCACTTTCGCCCGAGGATTACCGATCTGTAATGAAGACTGTTGAGAGCGCTATACTTTCCACCGATTTGGCAATGTATTTTAAGAAGCGGAACGCTTTTCTCGAGCTGGTCGAAAACGGCGAATTCGATTGGCAGGGCGAGGAGAAGAAGGATTGTGAGTACCTGCCTGGAGTGGCAAACACTGCGTATGCTTAATATTTACAAATCTCTCTCTTTCTCTCTACTAAGTGCTTTGTGGCATGATGATGACTGCGTGCGATGTAAGCGCCATAGCAAAGCCATGGGAGGTGCAACATCGTGTTGCCAAACTGGTTGCCGATGAGTTCTTCGATCAGGGCGATCTTGAGAAACTGCAACTGAACACACAGCCAGTGGCCATGATGGATAGGTAAGTCGATATAAGCTTCAAAATACCAAGTGAGAACGGTCTGCCAAATACTCTGGATACCAACAAGTATTACCATTTGATAACAGACTACGTCTAGCCAAGTAAGACCGATCTTTGAAGGAGGCTCCTAATATCTATCCTCCAAGTTTGCCTTTTAAATTGATTTTTGCGAATTTTGGTTATCAGCAAGCAAGCTCCCTGCCAAGTTTGGTGACTTTTCTTTAAAATTGTGGGAGATGTACGGTTTAATTTTTAACGATTTGCTAGACTCCCCCAACCTTGTCCCACAGACCATTATCTGTTCTAAGTTTAAGGGAGCTAGCTTTAGGGACAGGCCGACAGACAGACCGACAGCATGTCGGACCACCAATATACTCATTTATGTTCCGTAACAGAGTACTATAATGAATACTCAACTATAAAATAATTACGCAGGGAACGCAAGGATGAGCTGCCCAAAATGCAGGTGGGCTTCATCGATGTCATCTGTTTGCCGCTCTATCGAGTGCTGTGCGACACTTTCCCGTGGATTACACCGCTTTACGAGGGCACGCTGGAGAATAGACGCAATTGGCAGGATTTGGCGGAGAAAGTGGAGATGGGTCTGACATGGATCGATCACGACACGATTGATAAGCCGGTGGAGGAGTTTGCCGGCTGTGCCGATGAGGAGATCAAAGACATTGAGTTCACGGTGACAACGCTCAATTGCAATCAGCAATCGCAGTCACAGTCCCACTCGCAGTCGCAGTCCCAGCATGGCGGCGACGATAGCCACACGCCGGAACATCAGCGGAGCAGTGGCTCTCGGCTGAGCATGAAGAAGACCGGTGCATTGGGCAAAGTGGTCCGTTCCAAGCTGTCGAAGACGCTGTACAACAGCATGGACGGCTCCAAGCCGAAGACATCGCTCAAACTGCTCGAGTCGCATGTCAGCGAGGATATGGACGACAAGAGTCCGACCAGTCCATCTCAGCCCAATTCGGGCAGTGTTGGTCGCATGTCTGCCTCCTCGTCCACATCCTCGGCGGGCACCGTCGACAAGACCAAGAAGCGTTCCAAGCTGTGCGCTCTTTTATGACGAAAGCCATCCAATTAGAATTTGGTGACCCCCTCCACATCTGCTGCGGCTGGCAGTGAGACTGACAAAAGCCCAGCAGGAGGGGGGCTGACCGATTTCTAATTTTACACCCCAAAACCGAATCCGAATCCAAATCCGAAACCAAAAACCGAATCCGAAACCGGGCTGGACAGTGTGCTTAGCAACGAAATGCCAGCCGAACAATCCAAGTAACAAGTAACACATAAAAAATGGTCTAGAATTGAATTAACTAACTAACAGTAAATTGTCTACACTTGCCTTAGAAGATCGAACTGAATTTTAGAAAGTCGCCTTACTTTTATTATTCAGAAAGTATATTTATATAGGAATAAGTTTTAACAATTTTAATTCTTAGCGTTGATTAAAATTTTACGAGATCGCTAAATTCTAATATAAAAGTCGACTTAGTAAATTTTATTACTATTTTCTAAATTTTAAAAACAATTATTTCTAAAACAGATTTTTTAATATAAAAAATTTCTGAAAAATACCAAAAAATTTCTCTTTTTTTTTTGTTGATTTAGAAAGCGTTGTTATTATAAGACAAATGTTTTCTTATATTTTTCAGTTAATTCTAAAAACAAGAAAAGTTTCTAGTTTTCAAGGAGATTTTCTAAAATTCAGTGTGATTTCTTGAACAGAGTGTAACTAATACAGAAACTAGTTTATGTCTACTAACTAATTGAAGTCCTTTGAATGAAATAATTTTTGGGTACCAAACAATTTTGGTTGCCTGCTCTACGTGTATATGTCCTGTAAGTAGAGAGAAAACACACACGCACGAACACACGCACGAACACACGCACACACAACACACACAAATACATACAGCAAATATAATTGCAATATTATGCCTAAGTGAATGTCAAATCATGTGATCTATTTAAGGTCCTAAAGGTCAAAGCGCATGCGCATCAAACCTTTTGGTATGTTCTCTCTCACTCTCTCCGCTTTCTCTCTCTCTCTGTCTCTCTCCCACTCTCAGTCTCTATGAACTTTAACTCCTAGGAGCATGTACTCACTTGCAGCAAATAAAAAAAAAAATAAAATAAAAATAAATAATGAAAACAACTAATATCTAATTAAATTATCAATGCATTTTTGTGTTAAGTAGTTTTCCTTTTGTAAACCAAATCGTGCTAGTCAAACGTATAAAATACCAACTATATACCAAACAAACAAATACATATAAATATATATATATAACTTTGTACATGTTTAAGCAGCAAAAGAAAAAGAAACAAAACTAACAAATATTGTGAGGCTATAATTGCTTTCGAGGTTGATGTAACCAAAAATATATATTAATACAACTAGTCCGCATGTGATAACTCCAAACACACGTGTTGTACTTGTGGTTAAAGATCTTATTAACTAGTTGGCATAATTAAATACTAAACAAATTTCCAAATACTAAATAAATATGTGTAACTTTTTAGTAGGCCGCACTTGATTGTAGCTATTTAGTTAAACCAGAACTTGTGAAGAATAAAAACTATAGCAATATTAAATGATATTTATAGAATAGATAAAATACAAAATAATTTTATAAACTTCAAAAAGACACTAACAAAAACATTTGTGAGCACCGCACAGGATTGATATATATATATATATATATATATATATATATAATTATTAAACGCACAAAATGGCAATGAAAAATTAATTAAACAGCAAATCAAAAATATTCTAAACTATGCAAGAAAACAAAATCTAATGTTTTTAAAAATGAATGTATTTTGTCAATTTTTGAATTCAACTCAAATCTAAATGGCAAATAAGCAAATATCTAGCAAATACTATATTAGCACCTACAAATTGATTAGCTCTTAATATAATAACTAAATTCTCATTTCTCTAAATGTTGAGCAAAACAAGAAAACGATAAAATCAAATGTGTGTATAAAGCGGTTAAGTATCTAGCGTATTATATAAACATACATATAACTAATTGCTAAAGCTTCGATGTAAATTAAAAGCACCTCATTTCTCAAATTGCAAAAACAAAATATGAAATTATCTATTTTTCTAGCTTTTCTGTCGGGCCATTGAGAATCAAAATCCAGACAACTTTACAAACGTAATTAACGTGTTCTTTTTTGAGTGCTGCCCTTATCTCAATGTTGTAACTCAAATACCCAATTTTATTTAATTTCGAAACAATATTTATATATGTTATTCACAAGACAAGAAATAAACTGTTACTAGTACTGATTTATTTTTGTTTGCCCCTATATCAATATTATAACTTGGCTGCAATTAATAACCAATTTTTAATATTTTGTATCATTATGTAAGAGAATGCAATTGAATCAAAAATAAATCACACCATTGAAAATTATACTCTCTGTGTTTAAATAATGGAATTCCACAATATTTTCTATAAATTTAATACTTCCAAATATCTGCTTAAATCATAAATTTTTGAGGGCTGTGCTTTTATGTACAACAAGAACAAAAGTTTTTGAAAAATCCTGCATTTTAAAGATGGATGTATATTAATGGCAAGTTTAGCAAAATAAAGTGAAATCGTTTTATTAAAAAGTGAGCCGCTCAATCGAATAAAAGTCAAATTTTCTGGGGCTGTGCAATTTATTCATTTTTGGTCTTTGTCTTTGCTATAAAGTAGCTAGTTCACACACCATTATATTGTTGGTGAATTGGCTATATTTCCCTCAGCCGAAAAACGATATACTTTTAGGCATCCACATTTTAGGGTACTTTGAGCTGGAATCGTAAGGATAACCTCTTTCGAAGTGCATTCAAGGACTATTAGTAACCGAATGCTTGCAAACATTTGACAACATGCAACATGATATATGCTGTGACTGATAACAGAAGAATTACATTTTTATTTAATACAGCATTTCAAATTTTAGAAAATTGTTCTAAGAAGAAAAAAATCATATAATTTTAAGGTTAAAAGTGGTTTATATGTATAAAAGTAAAGTCTAGCCCACGACGACAAAACGACGATTGTTATTGCGATTGTTATTTCTCCTTTGCCTGTTGCCTGCTGGGGCTGTCCTGATGCGACGAACATTTCAGTAATTCGAATTGGTAATGCGGAAAACGCGGCGCCTCGCCCAGCCGCCTCCTGTTTGGGATGTTGCTACTGTTGTCACTTCTGTTGTAGTTTCTTCTTTTACACAGTCAGCATGATCCACATGTGCCGCATCGTCGCAATTCGTGCAACCCACGGGATCGTCTGGAGCGACACAGGCAACTGCCTCGCTTCCTCTAATAAAATGGCCAAAATGGCACAGCCAAAGAATAATGCGAAAATTCTCATTCTTGTTTTTACCAATCTTAATTTGATTGGCTCTTCTGCTGAAATTATACCAATACTTCTGCTTTTATACAAATTGCCAGTGGATTTTTAGTATTTGTTTTTGTCAATTTTGTTTTTTTTCCAATTTGAACACTTGTTTAAAAAAGGCTTTCAATAGATAATGTTCACCATTCCTTTTTTGTATGTCTTTTTTGTGCAAAATTGAATATTGATTTTTGTTTATTTGCTATCTTCGCTTAAATCAATATTATCTTATTTCACAATTTCAACCGAAGTAATTCAATGTTCAAGTGACTACAACTAAGTAAGACCAATAAACAAAGCAGAAATTTCGTGTTTTTCGATATACTTGCTAAATAGAAGAAAACATTTTTCTGAATATTGGAAAAGTTTGTTAGTTTAACTATTTTGGCAAATTAAACAATCAACTTAGCATTTATCAAAATTTTTATCATTTGCTATTTGAGGCGCCTCCAAACTTTCACACAGGCGTCGTAAAAGCCAAAATTATTGTTGTGCAAATATTCGAGATATGCTTTCGGAGAGCCTACAATGGAAATAAGTTTGTTTGCATAATATGTCTGTTGGCTGGAGGAACTTTCGTAGCAGACATTAAATCGAACGTATTTATTTTTATTGGCGCTTAGTCTAAAATTAATTTGTCGAGGTCGCACAGAAAGGATATATATATCTATATATAAATGCATACATATGTCGTCAAACCAAACCCAGAATGCTAAACCTAATAAAATAGAGGAACTCGATTGACTGCCTCTCTGCCTGTTTGTCTGTCTGGATGATAATGATGATGACGATGCTGTTGCTGTTGGTTTTCTCGCACATAAAATGGTGCATAATCAAATATTGGCTGCACTTGAAAAAATCCCTGTTATCCCCTAAGCAAATTTCTAAAATTGTGATTTGTGGATTTCATTTCTAATCTAATCACTGAGGAATTTTTATTTCAACTTTATTGTTGCTTATTTTACTAGAGAGCATTAATATTTGAACAAACTGAATTTTTACGTAGTTAAATTTTATATTAATTATATTTTATAATAGAGATATCTTTTTAAAGATTAAGACTTTTTTAATTTTTAATTACTGCTTTATGGATTTCTAAAAAAAAACTTTTTTTTCACTTTTTGAAAAATATTTTTTAAAATTGAAAACAATTTAAGAAATATTTGGGAATAACATCATATTTGTGGGATTATCGATTTAGGGCAATCTTTTCCAGACTTAAGAAAAATGTTTCTCATATTTTGTGAGTCCTTGGAAAGCCAACAAAATTGTACTTATTTTCAAGACAATTTTTTTCGAGTGTATAAAGAACAGTCACCTTTTTTATTTGCCTGCGATTGACATATTTGTGCTGAAACCGACACGGATATGCCGTGTAACACGTAATGCGGTTTCCAGCTGTGATTTACCCAACGATTCCACTGTCTCCAGTCGAATATAAAACAAGGATGCATTGCTTAGATTTGCTCATTCGCGGATTTTCAGCGGATTAGTCCAGTTTCTCTCTATCTCTGAAAAATTATGGTTCATTACGCTCAGGCCTTATCGCTGTTGCTGGCGGTGGCCAGTTGCTCCTTGGTTCTCGGCGCACCAGAAGAGGAGAGCTTTGTGGTCAATGATTACAATCGGGATCTGTATGATTGGATAACTGCACGACGGCTTACTGCTGCGGGTGGACAGAATAAATATCCATACTATTTGGCCAACGCGTTAGCCAGTAAAATGCGTTTGCCAAAAAGGAACTCGGAGCTAATCAACAATCTGCTCAGTTTTCCCAAAAACTTGAACGAGGTGGGCAAATGACGAGCTGTGTGGATATTGGATTAAAACTGGGGTGCGAATAATACCGATTAATTATGACTAAGAGAAGAAAGACACTATTTAGAAGAAGAAAAAAAGTACATACATATATAGCTTTAGAAGTAACACATATTAAAAATTATATATTAAATGAAATGTGTATAACAAAAACACGACACTTTATTCTTAATGTTTTTTTGCCTTTAACTTATCTCGATTGCATTTAGAAAACAGAGTGACACTTATCAATAAATTTGAATATTACTACTAATGGAATTCTTCTCAATTGAAATATACATTTATATAATTTTCCATTTCAAGTGGAATCGAAAAAGAAATCATTTATTTATTTCTAAGTTGCACAATTAGAAGAGGCACAGACCACTATGTTCGAAGTTTTAGCATATGTTAAGCATCCCTGCCCTGCGATTGTTAATTTAATTAATATAAAAAACCAATAAAAATCAATGGGAATTTGAATTTTATATATACTTTTTTTATTAAAAATGAACAGTTCTTCACTTGGTTATATATATGTTCTATATATATATATATATATGTGTGTGTGTGTTGTATATATAAGTATGTAAGTTCATTTGGCGCTATTTGAAATCGTTGAAGACTTGGTGTATATATGTATATATATAATTTAATTTATATAAGTTTACGCATATATATGTACTTTAACAATTAAAGTGGCTTTTGCTATTAGTAGTTATTGTTGTTTTGTTTTAGTTTTTATGTGCTACTATAATTATACACTTTGTATTTGCACTGAAGCAGAATGATTTTAGACAAGTTTTTAAAATTAAGATACTCTATAAACAAATTATTAGATTAGTAAAAACAAAATAACATTTGAAAATGTGTGTGTGTTGTGTGTTTGTGTGTTTGTATGTGTATAAGTAAATGTATGTAACTATGTTTAATTTTAGCTCAAATGCAGTTTCAGTAGCTTTTCACTTAACGCATAAATACTTGTTACCATAAAACTCTTCCCTTGGCCAACAACCACAACACATGCTTTAAACTTATCGACTAATTCACGTGCTCCACAAATTCTTGATTATTTTATAAATCTTTCAGTTTTTTTTATACGTTTTTAAAGCTTGAGCTGTGTTATTTATGTGGAATAGCTTTTCTTGGGAAAAATGGCTTTGACTGGTTTGTTGTTATTAACAGCAGCATTAAGTTGTTGTCGTCCGTCGACCGTCCGTCCATCGACGTTTCACATGAAAAACTCATTGGCAGAATGGGAAAGCGGAAGTCACGTTCGCCCAGGACGATCGAATATGGTAATTTCTATGACGCGAAGACCACGAAATGTTGGATCAATCAATTGCAGACCCTTTGGATTGTAAATGCGCTCATTCTGAGAAGCAACAAATTTTGATATCTTGCGCAGTGTCTGCAATAGAAAAATATAAAAATTAGTTAACCATATTTATTGTGCGTGTATTTGATTTGCTTACCTTTTCGTAATGTGTCTCGGAGCACATGTAGATCAAGTATGCGGTAATGCAGCCAATGCAGCCCTCGCAGTAGGTGCCGCAGGAGCCCTCCTCTGCCTCTGCATAGAATTCGTTGAGCCGATTAATCGTTGCCTCGAAAACATGACGTTCAATCTTTAAATGAGAAATGAGGGCATATTTTTGGGTTTGAAATTTCTTACTTATATATCATAGGAAAGGAAGAAAATATATTTTAATGGCAAAAAAAATAGGAGTAATATAAATTATAAATTATTCACCTAGAGAAAATAGAAAATGTAGATCTTTTATTAAATTACTTTTAAAATTGAAAATTCAATTTTCATTTCACTGGCTTTGTTTACATTTTCGCTGTGAATGCCAATATATGTAATTAGTCCTGGACCGCAAAATATTTCAGCAACATAATGATGAAAAATTCACAACGAATGTAGTAATTTATAAATAACCGATGATTACTGCTTGTTGTGTTTCTAATATAATTATTTTATATCCAGTTCACTCACCATGCCATCCAGTTCGGCAGGCAACCGTGTGTGGAATTTGACGGAGGTGCCGTCGCTGTAATCGCGCTGAATGAAGACTTTGCCACCATGTTGCAAGATGTTGGTAGGATTGCTACCCGATGCCGCTGATGGAGTGCCACCGCCTTGGGACATTGTTCGTCGTCTACTGTAAAAATGCCAGATGCCATTAAATAGTTCAACTTGCAGCACGCGAAACATTTGATTGATTGCAATCATTTTGCAAAAACCAAAATAAAATATAAATAAACAATAAACAGACAACAAAACAACTTGTACACTCATATTAATTTTGACGTTCGTAAGAAAGAAAAAAAGAGGCCGATGCGATTAGTGTTTAAGGGGCGTGGCCAGTTTGCTTACTATCTGATAATTATTATTAAATTTCCAATTTCGGGCAAATTATTAAATCTATATCACTTTTCCACTCTACGGATAACAAAAATAGTAAGAACAAAAACCACACTGAACAATTTAAACGGTATGTTACTCTTTTACTATAAGGCACTTTGCTGCCAAGTTCAACGTTGCAAAGTTTATCATCAATACGCAATTGAAATAATATTAACTTTGTCATATTTGTTAAAATTAGTGGACAATTTGCACTTACAATTCGCAACGCACGTGTACACAATGGCGTCTGACTATTCACACAACTCACCCACAACTTAGCAGCTGTTTTGCATAGCTAGCCAGTGTGACCAATGTATAGTAGCCATAACAACGTATACTAATGCTGCCAGACTGTTACATTTCAATGGAAAAACAGTTATTTGCTTTTATTATTTTATTTATGTTAATACATGCTTTGCAGTTAATATTAATATATACTGTTAAATTGGTTTTTGGTCGGTGACGTAAGTAGCAGTCGTAAATGGGAGTATCGTGACGTTAACGCCTTAGCGCTGCCAGATTGGAGATCTATGCATTTTGTTTGTTGAACTGCTTCACATTGGGTAAGTGCAGCTTTAAATAAAACTGATTTGTGCTTTTATTAAATGCGATTAATTAAACATTTAATATATATTGTTTGATTTGCTTTTGTTATGCCTATCTAAGTGATAGCCGTAGTAGGAGGAGTGCGACTTGTACACATAACATGATGCCAGATACTTCATTGCACATTGCTGTGTGACCATACAAATTTAAACTGCTAGCAATTTGAAAAGGTGCAGCATTAAACAAAACTGTTTTTGTGATTTACCCAAATGTGTTACCATTATTATTAGCTTATAAGTTTTTTGTTATACATACCTTAGTCTATTGAAAAGTTTGCTTATGCCCAAGCAGTAGAGATTTCAAAACATGCACATTATTGAAATATTTGCACAGCTTGTGTATTTGTTTGCGCTCAAGCTGTTTTGTGTATTTAATATTTATAAGCTGTTTTTCTACTCAGCAGTTTAGTATATTGTTAATCTGCCATCATGAAGGCTAGTTTTAGTTACCATCAAATAGGCATTCTATCATTTGTGCTAATCACAATAATCCTTGATTATCGAAAATCTCAGGCGGTTCCTATTGTTGGCGGTCGTTTCGTTTTCACCGAGGGCAGTATTTAAAAGAAATTAAAAATTACAAAAAAAAATTATAAATAATATTGTTATCGTGGCAGATGGTAACACAAAATATCCATTTATGGTATCATTGCAGGATTTCGCGAGTGAAAATGGATATAACCACACAACAAAATATTCTTTTCAACACTTTTGCGGCGGATCTTTGATAAGTGAACGCTGGATTCTGACTGCTGCTCATTGTGTTTGGCGAAAGTGAGTATATATAGTATATATATATATATAAGTATATATATATAAGTATATATATAGTATAGTATATATATATATAGTATATATATATATTGGAAAGATTTCCATTAGCACTATTATTTTTAATTTACAGGTGCAACACAAAACAATATATTCAAATTGCGAAAATAATTGTTTATTTTTTCATACGCTAGAAAAAATGCCGTAGTGGTGCTTTTATTTTGACCGCAAATGTATCATTTCTAACTATAATATAATTTTTACCAACAGAAAGTTAAATAAAATTGTGGCCTTTATTGGGAAAGATAACATTGAGAATGTTGAAAGCCTCGAGCGATATCATGTGGAAAGTGCCAAATTTATTTACTTTCGTCCGTAAGTCAAATTCTCTATCAAAATATTGGCAAGATTCAGTAATTAGTATTTATATTGTATAATACAGATCCAACTATCGCAACGATATTGCACTGCTTTATTTAAGTCGTCCTGTTAAGAGCTATCTCGCAAAGGATCTGCAATTTGCTCAACTGCCGCCGCCAGGCATGAAACTCAACATGAATGGTTTGTACAACCCTATATATAAACTATAAATTATTGATTACTATTTATTTAATTTAATTTTTATTATATATTACTTATTCTTTATTTTTATGATTTATTTATTTTTTTATTTATAATTATTTTGTTTATTATGGTATATGCTTAGCAACATGTCGGATTATTGGATATGGAGCCACCAAACACGCAGGATTTTCCCAAAAGCGACTCTCTGAAGCCGAGTTAAGTATAATTGACAATAAACAATGTCGGGATATTATTGGACATGTTTGGGCTCCGAAAAATGGGGATAATACGGTCTGTGCCCTGGGCGACACCTGCCAGGACTCGTGTCAGGGCGATTCCGGTGGTCCATTGATGTGTCGCTACGGCTCGGAAAATCAGATGCGCATCTGCGGATTAGTATCTCATGGATTGACCTGCGGTATCAGAGGTATGCCGAGCATTTATACATTAACTAGTCCCTACAGCGACTGGATCCAGTTACACATGCAAAAGTGTTAATGGATATTCCCTCTCTCTAAATATATATAAATATATGTGTATGTATAATTTATTTATTAAATATATATATAAATATGTATACATATATATACATATGTATTTGTGAATAACAGAAAACATTTATACGAAAATACAAATATGCAAGCTAAAAATAACAAATAGGCCTACTTCACTAAAAGTAGGTTTACAATCGTAAAGGTTCAATAAACATACCCTATACGGTATACAGCATACTAAGTAGGTATACACTCGGAAAACATATTGCATTTTAGAAAATTCATCAAAGAATTAATCACCTTACTTTGCAGAATCTAAGTTTCTAGAAATTAACGCACATTAGCTAATAAAAGATTTCACATAAACAAACAGGTTTGACTCGGTTTGCAGATTCATAAAAATTGACCTGGATAATATAGCAGTTGAAATATGATTATTATTTGCGCAATTTTAGAAATGATTTGTTACTAAGAATTATAATTTACATTTCTACTTTTTAGAAATGCTTTTCTTAATAACAGAAAATATTTCTAATAAGCAGAAAAAAGCAATGTTTTTGGGTTTGGGGAATTAGGACAAGGACTTCTAATTTTAAGAAAACTTTAAAAATAATAGGAGCAATTTTCTAAGGTAAAAGACAATTTTTTCTCCGAGTGTAGCATGCATAAATTAATACTATACTTAAAGATTATATTCAGGGTACAATTCAACTACTTATCCGACTTGCAAGTCGAGGTCTTCTCGTCATCGGCTACATCGTTGGCCTGGGCATCGTTCAGCTTGTCAGAGAGGTTTCCCTTGCCCGTTTCAGGCAGGGTAAGGGTTAGGAGACCTGCTACTAGAACGCAGCAGCCACAAATTGTTGTTGGAATGTACCAGCCAAGGGCGCCCAGGACATCGACGACATATGGCGCCGATATCGAACCGACATGCGCCCACGTCGAACAGGTGCCCAGCGCCGAGTTGCGTATCTCTGTAGGATAAAGTTCCGCCGTGTACAGGGTGACCACGGAGTAGGTGGCACTGATGCCAAAACGGCCCAGCATGGCAAATGAAACGATCCACGTGGTGCTGCCAGCAGGCACGGAGAGCACCAGCAACAGCGACACTCCCGTCCATATGAATAGGAACATTGTCGTTATGCGACGACCCGTAAAACGCAGCATTATCACCGGAACCACATACGACGGAATATCCACAACGCCAGTCGCTATTATATACAAATATCGACTAACTGACAAATTGGCGGCATTGAGAGCTGAAATTTATGGATTATAATGATTAATGAAATGTATAAAAGATTAATATCAATAAATAAATATATAATATAATAAATAAACATCAATAAATTCTTAACAAACTCTGAAGAAACTACTTTCATTTCAAAAATAGACATTTAAGCTTTAGTTAAAATAAATTAATTAATTTATACATAAATAAATAGTCAATTAAATGAAACAAGCTTAGATGTCGAAGGTATCCTTGACACCTCCGATTATCTGTTAATTTATATATATCTAGGGACTAATATCTAGTCTAGTTTAGACTGTTTTTAATATCTTACCCGTGACATAGTAACTCAAAGAGGTGACACAGAACATAAAGTATGATGTGAAGATCAGTTTGCGTATATTGGGATTTGCATAGAGCTCAATTAGGGATTTCAACGGACCGTTCTTCAGCTTCTGACTTAGCGATACCCTTGTGATTGGCTCCAACTGCAAAACGATTTAAATGAGATTTTCTTGGCGCTTGACAACTATATTCATAAATATATAACAACTCTTTATGTATATAGATAGAGTGTAGATCTTTGGACTGACCGTTTTCTTATCGCTGACAATTTCGGTGGATGGGGCGGCAATTGTTGTCTGGACATCATAGTGGCTGGGCTGCTTGAAGAGTATGCGATAGACGCGATCGTAGCGCTCCTGAGTTATAAGCCATCTCGGAGATTCATGCATCAGACTAGAAATGGATTCGAGTATTATTTGAGGTGATGACAAATATAATTTATTGGAACCTACTAGCAGTTGAGTATGAGCAGCAGTGAGGGTATTGTGAGTGCGAGTTGCAAATGACGCCAGGGCTGTATCAGATACCCCGTTATTGCGAGCAGGATCATGCCCACAGGATATGAGGCGGAGAAGGCAATGGACATCCAGGAGCGATGCTTCAAGCAAATGTTCTCAACAACTAAAAAACATGAAAGAGAATTTTGAGATTGATAAAATCTTATCCAATTGTAATAATAAAATATTACAATAAATTTGAGAGCATAATACAAATTTTGACCTACTCATTGTAAATGCCGGATAAAAGAGACCCGAAGATGCTGCTCCTAAAGCGAAGCGACCAATTAGGAATAAACTGTACCACGGCGAGAAGCTGCAAAAGATGCTGCCCACTATGAAAAAAGCGGCGCCCAACGTAAACGAAGTTTTCCGACCAAATCTGAAAAAAACATTTGAAATTAAATGAATGCCGATATTTAATAAAATAAGTTGCAAGAATGAAATTTACTGGCTCCGCTTTTATTTTAATATAAAATTCAAATAATAAATAAATAAATAAAATAATAAATATATAAATAAATTTTAAAAGCTTTCAAAATATTTTGTATATGTGAAATCCTAAAATACAGCGAGTGTTTCTATTCGTCGGTTCGTATCGTAAATTATATAAAAATAAAATATGTGAAATTAAAAAAAAACTTTAGTTTTTCGAATAATATGGAAAATATCCTTGTCGATTTTTAATGATTCAAGGCCATTTTTTTTTCCGAGATTTTCCTTTCTCTTGAGGTCTAAAACTTACTTGTCGGCCAGTATGCCGAATGTGAAGGAACCGCAAAACTTGCCCAGGGAAATAGAAACCTGTGCTGAGGTGCGTTGAATGCTCCGCTCACAGGTCAGCTCCCATTCGGCGACGAAGGTGCTCTCTGGCTGGGCATATTCGTAGTTGCCCCTCGCTTTGCAGGACACTAAGGCAGGCTGATTGATCTGCGCCATGTGACTGGTATAGTTGAGAGCATCCTCATAGGACATGCCACTCAGTTTTCGGTAGTCCCAATCCCAGATGTTGCAACCACCCGAGTTCAGCTGCCGCTCACTGATGCTACGCTGCTGTGACAGTGTCCAGTTGGTCAGCTGCAGTTCCTCGATGCCACACCACTGATCGTCCGGCAAATGCCCCAGCAACGTATACGAGGACACATGGAAGCCATTCAATATGTTGGGAGTGACGCACAGGAAGAACAAGGCCCTGGAAATGCAAATGTAGTTAAAAATTAAACAAAATATTCAATTCTGCATTTAATATTATGATTTAGAAAAAAAAAAAATAGGAAAATAAATATTGGTTGGTTCATTTAGATATATATGGAAGTATTAGTAATCAATCAGTAATGAAAAGCAAAGATTAATTATATGTTTTTATTTGAGCTACATAAAATTAGCTAAATACGGAAAAAGTTTCACTTAACGCATATTATAAAGAATTCGACATTCAATTTAAATGAAATTATAACTATAATTAAGTTAATCTGGCGCTTGTTTCGACACGCCAAATTAATCTTTCACGATGTGGTAATTCAGAATTACGATTGTTGTTTGTTAACTTTTAACAATTTTTGTTTTTTTTTGCTAAACTAATTAAAATGGAAAAATCGTGTTCTGAAGTTATGCGAAAGCGTGAAACAGGCAATAGAAATCATTTTGTTTTTAAAACCTAAATTTATCTTACTCGTTGGAGTCAGAGAATTGCCTTTATTTTATGTCTATAGTTAACGTTTCTATTTTATGTTCTTACTCTTTGCACTCTATCCCTTTCTCTTTTCTTTTCCCCTCTTAACATTTATTGTATATTTACCATACTCTATATTTTTCATTTTCTTGCTTTAATTTCAAATTTTAAATTATATATATACATATATATATATGGATAGATATGTATTCTCTGAGTGAAGTAAATCGTCCAAAATGTTTTTTCATATTGAATAAACTGCAATCAGATTTCTCTCAGTCGAGCTGTCTCAGCTAAAACATTCAACTAGATTTTTTTTACAGTTATTAAGTGAGAATAATAAGATCTACAGCGATAAAAATATGAGCGCCAACCGATAATTGCGAAAACACAAATGTTGTGAAGGTTAGTGACACATTCCAAAAACAACGCAAGCGCGGAGAATGCAATTCCCCCCGAGGGGATTGCTTATTGAAAATTTCAACACGTGATGTGAGACAATATGGTACAAAATATATATTTTAAAAGTGAGCTCAATGTAAACGACAGTCGACGATCGTTAATCGTACCGGGAAACCGGAACAGAATGCGCAATATTTACATATCTGAAGAATACAACAAATATATATATTGAAGAGCAGAGATCGTCAAAATTCACAGCACTCTTTTTTTGTGTTAAATTTTTGCACGTGCTGCGCATAATGCTAGTTTTACGGCGAAATGCGACCTCCGTTCAACGTTTACACTCAAAAATATTACTCTACATTTTAGTAAAACTTTAGGCGCAAAGTGTTTCTCACCTAATCATTCAAAAAGTAAATTTCTAATATGTATAGTTGAGTTTCTAAATACTATAATTTGCTTTTCTAAATTGCAGCGTAAGTTTTTCTAAAATGTAGAACAAATATAATTTAAGTAAATAATAATTATAAATAGCTTTCAGTGTATACATTGAAGGAATTTTTTTTATTATTATATGCTTATATTTCATTAGCATTATAAAATATCACCAGCAAATATTTTTTCTAAGTGTTCTCTTTCCCCAAATACTGCCAGGTAAAGCAAAGCTTAAAATAAATTTAAAACACGATTATGTAGATTTGAGACATTATGTGTTGTTATCAGGGTTCCAGTTTCCGGTAGTATATAGACATTGAACTTGATTCCATCAAAATTAAATATTTCTAGCTAATTTGACCGTGCTAAAAATAAGTATTGCTATCTACACTCTGAAAAAAAATTGACATGAAACAATATCAAAATTCTCCATTAAATTTGGAAATACAAATCCTGATTTTTAGAAAGTCACAACAATAAATTTTAGAAATTGACTTTCTGTCTTACTTTACTTACGAGCTGTCAAAGTTTGGCAAATAGGAAAACATGTAATAAACACTGTAATATATATAAATAATAAAAACAATAATATATGTTAATATATGTATGTCAATCGCTTCACTGAAAATGCCATCCGGAAACACATAAGTTTTTATTTAATCGGTTATTCTAGGTAGATGTAGTTTGACATAATCCATGTGTTTAAAATGGATTCGATTTCTCACTGTTCAGTTACACGCAACTAAGCCAGAATAAATTGTACTTGTTCTAGTTATCTAGATTTAGATTGGCATCGAACTTGAACTATTCTGACTTATTGCATTTACTTGTTGTGTGCATAGGTCATGTTTATTACAACTGATGAACTGATTTTTTACGCTTGCAGGCGGTATTCCAATATTGTTTTCATTGAAATTAAATCCCACAATATTTATCACAAGAAATATAGAAATAAAATTGATAAATAAAAAATAATAATAATTATGATTATAATCAGCAGGTAAACTGAGATCTGTAAGAGTATTTTAGCTTCTGTGTCCTTAAATAAACGAACGTTGTTTTTATACATTGAACCCATCAAAAAAAAATTATATAGATCAATAACGTGATCGTTCGTTATAATGTTCCGCTACAATACTTTAATTGCGAATAAGTATTTTCGGGACAACTCTAATGCTGAGTGCTTACGTGCTTATATTAATATATTTAATTTATGTTTTTTTATCCTATGCTTTTGGTTTTAAAAGTAAAGATTCCGATTCTGAATATCCATCGGATAGCATGCAAATCTAATATTCATACCGATACCGATTAATTTGGCAACTCTGTCAAAAATACTCCCCTCTATAGGGACTTACCAAACAAAGGCGCCGCCACTTCCAACAATTTCCAGCTGCTTTGTGAGCAAATCTTTCATGCCCTGATCCGTTATTAACTCTCGAGATTTCTCCACATTATCCTTGCACTTGGACATATCACAGTTTCTTTATATTTTACACAACAGGATAACAAAATAATATATAAAATAGCAGAGGCTATTTTTAATACCACATTAAGTTTACAATGTTAAATATTTGTACATATATTTAAAAATATTTGTATATTTTTATGTGTAGACAAGTTCAGTGGGTCGTTCACTCGATTTGTTTCTAATTATGTATATATTGAAATACATATGTATATATATATATATATATATATATATATAATCGACGGCAATCCAGAATCGCTGATAATACGGAATGTAAGGACCACAAAAGCAATACAAAAAAATACAGATCAACAAATGCAATATAGCAATTGAGATTGTGAAAGCAACTGTAAATGTGTCTTTATTCTATTTATTTATATATATATATTATTTTTTTGTCTTCACTTTTACAATTTTTTATTTATCTATTTGTCCTATTTTTTTTAAATTTGCTTTACGCTTTATGTTTATTGTTGACACGTTTTTGCTTCAATTTTCCTCTTTGCTTGTCAAATTTTTTTCATTTGTGGTAAAATAAACAAGAAAAAAGTTGAATTGAATTTGTGTTTTTGCTGTTGTTTCTAATTTTGAATGAAATATCGAGCGATGCACGACGATGCAGTTGTCGGTATTGCTTGTAAATGTCCGCTAACAACTACTTGCCGCTTTGAAGGCGTCCCACAAACTAAGCCCACGGGAGGTAGATCTCAATATTTTGTATGCGATCGCACACACACGCACACTTACGCACTCTCATTACAAAACACGAATCGTCGGCGTCGCGTCGCCTTTGTCGTACTCGGTTTTGTCTGCGTTCGGCTTCGGCTCTTCCCGTTCTATTTACTTATGCTTGGTATTTGAGTTTGTCGCTGTGTGTGTGTGATTGGTGCTATGCAGTCTATATGTGTGTGGTGTGTATGCTGCAGTACATTTTCATTTAAGAGAGTTGAATTTGCAATGACAATTGCAGCACTTTTCGTAAAGAGAATTTCTAAGCCAAGTAAAAAAGGATGTTCTTATATAAATCAAGATATTAGTCTGTTAATATATCTAACATCAAAAAAATCTGAAAATATGTGTCTATCAAGATCGTAGCTCAAAACTCTACTTAAAACACACATATTCTCATCCCTTAAGAGTGGCTTAAATATCTATTTATGCTTCTTCTTGTCTAGGCGACCCTTATCTATTCACACATGCAATAAATCTATGCACACCTGCTTTTTCTCTCTGACTCTCTCTGTCTAATTAGTGCCTACAATACTTATGTGTAAATGTGTGTGTGTGTGCACTCAAATATTCATTTACATTGGCGTTGCATATAATAAACATTTTTGTCTCTGTTACAATTACAATTAACATTATGGGCGATATTTAAGCGCTGGACTCTGTTTACACTTTCCGTTTAAATTGCATTATCCGTTATGCGGATAATATAGATGAATCAGAGTCATGCTATCTAAAAGTGTAAAAAAATGTGAATAAATACTGTGTTTATATGCAATGTTAATTGTTATGGTATGTTTGTCCATGAAAGCGGAAGAAATTAAATTTACATTGCCTTTAAGTCTCTTTGTTCTGTAAACAATGTTGCTTTTGAATAGTTATACTTATATCACTCAAAAAAAATGTATCTAAACTTTATTGAATCAGCCAAAACAAGAAAAATAGTTCCCAGAAATCATTTTTAAAAATTAGAAAAAAAAATTACGAAAAATAGAGACTCTTTCCCTAAAACGCCAAAATCTAAAAATATTGCGATTTTCCTATATTTGAGAAAGTTTTTAGGAAAATAATTTAAAGCTCTCATTTTTAGAAAATGTCATTTTCTTTTATTTTATTCGAATTCCCGTATCTGAACTATATGGTGATTAATCCTTGGCGAAAAGTATAATAAAATTTAAGTTGATTTTTTCTGAGTGTAAGCATGTTTATCTGTGAGAAATTTTTTTCGCTTGAGCGATTCTGTTCGTTGTTCGTTATCTACAATGAGGGGGCTCTTAAGCCTAAATCTTCAATTGATTTGTTGAGATTGACAACCATCAGATATCTCAAACTTGAACCCGGTTTCTATAAATGACCTTATTGAAGGATACCAATTAAGTATTGAGGTTGGC
This sequence comes from Drosophila fungiperda, assembly GCA_035042345.1. NCBI lineage: Eukaryota > Metazoa > Arthropoda > Insecta > Diptera > Drosophilidae > Drosophila > Drosophila fungiperda. The sequence continues at coordinate 297,395 of JAWNLM010000205.1, forward strand.
GGTATTAAAAGGTTTATATTTTTATATAAAGCTCTCAATTGATAGATTTCAACTACGTCAAGCAAATGGAATACGTAAGCAACAGCCATGAGATTTTTATGTTCTGAGCGGGTGCAGGGTGTCCAATGTTCGACATTGTATTTAGGCAACATTCATAAGCGCTGTATCCACTTAAAGGGGGAAGAAAGGGTGTAATAAAAAAGGCCGAGTAATGTATTTCCGAGCACATAAATTAGAGATATTATTGATCATATATAGAGTGTATATCAAATCTGCACGTCTGTCTATCTGTCTCTCTTGGAGTATTTAAAGTCAAGAGACTTAAAATAAAATTCAAATAATTTAAAACATATACCATTCTAATCTAATGATATGCCGTTCAAGTTTATTATTTGTTTATTTAACCAGGGAGCAATATGTTTGTATGATAATCAATATATTGGTTTATTATGTAAATATCTAAAAATAAATTAAACTTTAATTAAGGAAACACAATATTAAATATCTATTTTGTAATATAATAAGTAAACACAGTGCATTAATATTTCTGTATGTTTTTTATTATATAAAAGAAATTACGTTTTCTCAGAGATTAAGTACAGGGTATTTTACGATCTAGATTTCGTTTTCTCTCTCTCGCACTGTTGTTTGTAAATTTTGTCGTTTTAATGCATAGCTTTAATTATATATAGTTCATTCTCATGTTCGGATTCTATTCAACTGCGAACAAGCACAAAGCAAAAGCGCGTCTAACGGCGCTTCTACAATCGACGATCCTCAGCAGCTTTCATTGGTACTGAATTTTTTGTTTCTTTTGTTTTCTTTTCTATTTATAATTTTACAAATGCACATGGGCGTGTTTGTTGGTGTGAGTGTGTGTGTGGGTGGGTTGGTCTTCAGCTTTAGTTATTGCTGTTGTTTTTCTCGACGTTGCACGTGCATCTCACTCACACACTTACACAAACAGTTAAAACATTCGTTAATCCAATGCACGTACGAAGCCTTAGCGCCCAATTGCCACGCCCCTTAATTTCACTACCAGTGCTGCAGTTTGTAGTGTGCCCATTTATCAGATCAGCAGTGTGCCCATTCATCTTATTTACTTGGCGCTAATCTAATAAATTTGATCTGATTCAATCAAAACGAAAATTGCCAAAATATAATATTATTTTATTATTTAATTTGCAAATTACGTTCGGATAGAATTAGACTTTGTGCTAAATAAAACTAAACCATCATGATAAATGAACAGTAAAAATTTATACATACTTCTATACTATAGATATTTATATATATACGACAATTGCTTTGATTGTAGAGAGGCTCAAAATTCAACTAAATTATCATTAGAGATGAGAGTTTTGATTTGAAAGTTAAGTTTTTATTATGCATATAGATCTCTATTTAGTTTATTTATATCCAATTATTAATTTAAAATAATTGAAGTTGTATTTTGGTATATGTTAAGATTTTCAAATCATTTAAAAAAATAACTGTAGTGCAACATTTGTATTTAATCACTTTCTGTTCTAATTTGATAAGGGTGAGGAGCTACACATATATTTAAAAGGCGATTTGTTCATCGCTATGCAAAAACGAGAAATACTCAGTAAATAATTGAGATTTATAATACCCAATTTGGTGGGGGTAGACGTGGGTGGCTTTGCAACTAGTGACTCTGTTGAGGAATCGTGTCTCGACTTGTCAGCTTGCTTAATTGAATGATTGCCCTCAAAACGGGAGCTTAGAATATATATTTATATGGAATGCAAATTAATTCGTCCACAACGACCCAGATGTGGACTAAACTGAGTCAATTAAATGAGAACGTAACAGTATCTAGCTAAAAAAAAATAATTGAGAGGCTGTGCCGAGTGATTTTGAAAAACGACCTTGAGTGAAAGTCATTTGTAAGCTAGAATTATTATACTTTTCTTTAGATTAAAAAAAAAGTAGATATACCTGATGAGATTTCATTTGTAAGAATTATGTGTAGCACAAATAGAAATCGGCCTAAAAGGAAGAAATATTTATCTTAACTTTTCTTAAGTCTATATATATAATAAATTATCCCTTAACTTTGTATATGTGAAAACTCACAAATGTTTAAGTAGCCAATATATTAATATAAAATTGACAAAATAAGCATGATTTTTTGCCCATTGTATGATTAGATAATGACTTATTTATTTGAATACCAATATTAATGAAAAATTTAAACCATTTACTGACTTAAAAGCACTTTGCCAATTTTGCAGCTTGCTTAGCTGTAGCCAAAGTTGAGCAAACAGATGAGACCCAAGACAAAGATGCCGTAGAATGTGATATTGTACAGATTGAGGCGACTGAGCAGGCTGGTATAATAGCTGGGACTGATGTCGGTATAACGATTCTTCTGCTGGACATCGAGCAGATCTCGCCAATCCACAACCTGAGGCCTGATGACAAACAGAGCGTTGATTGCCGCCCTGATTCCACTCTCCACGGCGCCACCCATAAGATTCCGATTGTTGGTGGCAGCTGCCGCCGAACTGGACCAAACGATGCGATGCCAGGGCCTGGTTTGTGGTCTATTCACTGCCGTATTCAGTTCACAGATCTCCTCGTTGTACTCCAACGGATCAAGCATCTCCACACCAAATTGCTCTGCAAGCAGAGCGAGGATTGTGTCTTGAACATCCGCCGTCTTTTCATTGATATCGTGCAGCATATAGCCGCCATATTCATTTTGATTTTGCTCATAGCCCACGACTAACGGATGCATATTCATAAAATTACCGGAATAACCCTTCGATAACCAAGAGGATTTATCGTATTCGATTGTAAATTGAGTGATGACATATCTGGATTGCCGGCTGATTCTCGAGGAATCCCGAAACTGCTTAGGCAACTGTGGCTTGAATCTCAACTGATTCACGTTGTTCCAGGGTATGGCCAGGATTACGGCTTGTGCTATATGTCGATCCGCATTGGAGTCCGTCACCTGCACATAGTTCTTAAAGTGTTCCAGTTCGACAGCTCTTACTTCGTTCAGTATTTCTATGTGCTTCAATTCCCCGAGCAGCGTTTCAAGCAGATCCTTGCAGGACACCTCCATCACAGTAGACGGCAGGCGCATAAAGCTGTAATGAGGAATGAGAGAGATGGACGAATAAACTTTCCCCAGTTCACCTACAGATCAACCAGGATACCCAATCCTCCCGAGCTGCTGCACAGGCACATGAACTCATCGTAGTTGATTTCGCTCGCCGGCAAACCCGAAGTCAACAGCACAAAATTGAACATGAATTGACGGGATTTCTTGAAGAATAGATTCGTGGAAATATGTCGTTCCATTGTTGGTACTCGTTTGCGAAACCTATCGATCATAAATTATAATAAATCGAAACTAAATAAAATAAGATGGTTTTTCTATTGTACAGAAATAATCTGTATATATAAACATTTTTCTACAAATTTGGAAATTTCTTTTTTAATCCACACTCGCAATTCTAGTTTGAAAATTTTCTAATATTACGAGTGGTTATTTTCTTAGTGTCTAATCTCAGCTCGCAATCTCAATTTTCCACTCACTGAAATTGCAAATTGTTAAATTTCTTCATGCGCAGATCGAGCATATCGATATAGCGCCATAGCTCAAAACTGGCCGGCGTTGAGGTTAAGCCCCGATCCAGTTCCCAGCAGCGATAAGGCTGATCAGTGTTCAGATTGCGTTGTCTCATGGGCACATTCAGCTGGCTGAGGAAGGTGATGAGTTCGGTTTGCTCCTTGTTCACAATGCGAGAGCCATTGCTGCCCAATTGTCCGCCGGGTTTCCGATTCTCGTCTATAATACGTATATTGAGCGAACTGTCTTTGGATAGGATTCTTACGGCCGATGTTAAACCGGATAAGCCGGCTCCCACAATGAGTATATCAAGATCAGGTAATTTGTTGCCAAAAGGTAAATCCATATAAATTGTTTTGGCATATTTAATTTAAAATGAAAAAAATCATACTAATTTGAAAGAAAATGCAAAATGAGTTTCTCTAAATATAAAATGAAATAAATATTAAATGTATGTAAAAGTAAAATAAAAGAATTGTAATTCGGAAATTTTTCACACAGCTCTTCAATTAATATTTTCCATGCAGTTTAGTGTATCTGCTAGGGTAGCCTATACACGAACCTAAAAGGCATGTAAGCGATCACATTTTTTGTAAGCCCTTAAAAGTATGCTGCAATCAGTCTACAACTCAGTTTTGTTTCACTGGTGTGTGGTATCCTATACTCCAACCTGTGTAGCAAATAATTTAGAGTGACCATATTTGCGAGCACCCCTAAAAGTATGCTGCAATAATATAAAGGCGTATTAAATGTGCTTGGCAAGCAGAGACGATCCTTTAAATAATATTTTTCTTAGAAAGCTTGTAATGATAAAGAAAATCACAGGAATCAATCTGCAAATTAACAATTTCCATGTTCATGAAGTTGCTATCTTTAGATTCACTGGTGTATGCACATGCTAGCCTATTCTATACAACAACCTGCAATTAAAACGATTAGTAGGGAGCAAATTACTTTCGCTCCTAAAAGTATGCCGCAATTGACCTAAAGCGCATATGGGTTTCAATGGTTTGTGCATATGCTATGTTTCCTATACAACAACCTGCAGTGCTAAGTGATCATATCTGACTGTGCCCCTAAAAGTATACCGCAACCTGGTTAAACCTGACTCAAGCTAATCGAGAGCTCATATTCTGTATGTATGCTGCAATTTAACTAAAACTTATTTAAACCGACGGCATGGGATTCAAGCTTAATGATAAAAACAAAGCAAGAATACCTTCAACTAGCACACTATTTAAGCACAGCAAAATTTCATTCAATCCAAGCAACGTTATCTTAAAATGAGTGTAAGGCACATTTCCGCTGCTGATTCAAGTAAACAGAAAACAGCACTAACAAGAATCAAGCATGGTTTATACCCAAAATTTCATTGTTTCGATATGGAATTCCGTTGTAGTCTCAAAGCTAATACAGATTATAAGTGGAAAAACTTACGTCTCATTAATAATATTAAGCAGACCGACGGCTGCTTAATGTTAACACTAAAGTGAAGTAATTAATATTAGAAGGTGGGATGGCTTTAAAATTATTTACAACAACAAAAAACAAAAGTATTCTCTTTCAGGATTGTAAGGGTTTATCAAAATATTGTGAATTATCACTACAATGACAAAAATGAATAATTTATTAATCATTTATTTATAGCACATAAGTATTCATTCAAGTGAATAATTATTTTTTATTAGTTTACGTTTGCATATACTAAGTAAAGCCATTAAAAAAGCGTTGACATTAATAGAATAATATAAACATTGAACTGATAGCAGTATTTAGCACTCAAGTACTTCACATATACATGTATGTATATATAATTAAATATAATACTATATTCTCTTATCGTTATCAGCTATTCCGTCTTGCGGATGTCTTTGTTCCATTTCTGCACCTTGAGTACCAACTTCCAGGCTAATCGGTCAAATTGTTTAGCAACGCAAATCAAACAAAGCAACAAAGTTAGAATTGCTTAGGCTCCCTACACTCAGAAAAAACGCACTTAATATTAGAAAATTCACATACTCCTTTTTCAGAGAGTTCATTTTAAATATTGATAATTTTGGCTTTCTAAAACCAGGGATTACTTTTCAAAATTTCAGTATATTTTTCCTAAAACTTACGTAAAATATTTAAAATTTATATTAGCCATAATGTTACTTAATTTATTAACTCGTATTTTAAGATTTCATTTAGTAAAGCATTTGCAGTTAGTTTATAAAAATGCATTTGAATTAATTTGAAAACATTTCTTATTAATAGAAAAATGAAATATTTATGTTAAGGCAAGACTTTATAAATTAAAAAAAAATGTTTTTCTAATGCTTATAAATTATTTCAAACACAAACAAAACTTTCTTATTATTAGTGGAATTTTCATTTAAGGGTTATATACATAAATTTAATCAGCTGGAGTCAAACTATTTCATAATTTGCATATTCCGTAATTTACTTAATAAAGTCGCACAGCTGATGCTGATGTATATACATACATATATACATACATACATATATCAATATATATATATGTATATATATAAACTGAATGGTCCGATTATTATTATGGCCTCTACAAATGTATTTTGAAAAACAGAATCTGTAAAGTTTATTGCTTGTCGGCGACAGTTGTGTTAATATTATTAATTAAACAATAATTGTAATTAAAAAAATAACAAAAAATAGTGTTTTTCTTGCGACATGTATAAAGTGCCCTGTTGAATGAGTTTAGAAACATTCAAATTACTCTGTTGAACCGAGACCAAATTAGACCTTCCAAATTCTGTTTCTGATTCTTTTTACTACTTTTTGACATAGAAATATAAGAAAGAAATTACAGTTTTTTGTGACTCCAATAAGAACAAACTCTACAGACTCTACAGATTATTAGTTCTTCAGTATTCCATATTGAATTATAACAGGATCGATCGGTATATATCGGATATATAAAATTATTTCCGCTGTTTGAGCATACTGGAATTTTTGGTAATCTTTTTCTGATTCCGATTCCAATACTGAATTCGAATTCCGAAACTTCCAAGACAGAACCATTGCTGAGTTATTATTGAATTTTCTTTTTTATTACTTGTTTAACAAATAAATGTAAATAAATTGAAATTGAGTTTTTTGCGTCTCTTTGTGTGCCTAAAAATATGAATTGGAATACTTTCTGCGAGGAATGAATAAATTCAATTAATAATTGTGAACAATAAATGCAAATTGCTTAATTCATCATCTGCCCCTCTGCTGGCTCCTTCCCTCTTCATCAGAGGACTCTTCTTCTTACTACCCCTATACCTCCCCCCTCTCCTTTGTTATCCTTTTCCTTTTCTCATTCCTAGCTCCATCTATCTATCCTCTCCTTCTCTCTATCTCTCTTCCTCTCTCTTCCTTTCCTTCTCCATTTCATTTTACCTCTTCGCGCCTTCTTCTCTGATTCCCTCTGCATCTTTCTCTCACCATCTTCATCTCCTCTCTCCCTCCCTCTCCCACCCCCTGTATAAGCTCTACGCCTTTTCGCCATAGTTGCCATTGAGCATCGTCGACAGCTCCTCATCCTGCACAGATTGCCGCCTGCTCCGTTGCTTCTTCTTGCCAAAGTTCTCGGCATCCTCAATGGTCTCCGGCATGGGTCTGTTCAACGTCTCCGGCAGGAGCAGCGACAAGAGGCCCGCCGTCAGCGACAAGGCGCCACAAATGACCAACGGTAGAGGTCGCCAGATCTCGCCGAGGAGATTCAGATACGGCGCCAGAATGCCACCAATGCGAGCGACCATCGAGGAGGCGCCCAATCCCACATTGCGCACCACAGTCGGAAACTGCTCGGCCGTGAAAATGTAGACAGTGCCATACGACGAGGTGATGGCCAGTTTGCCGACCATGGCGCACGTGATGAGCAGCCAGTCCATGTCGCTGGGCACCAGGACAGTTGCCAACAAGCTAATCCCGGCCACCAACATGGCTCCGCACAGCGTCGAGCGACGACCCCAGCGATTCAGGGTGAACAGCAGCAGGGAATAGCCGGGAATCTCAACTGCTCCAGAGAAGACGAAGTTGAGCAGCTGATTGCCACCCAGATTGTTTGTGTTCCAGGAGAGGCCGTAGTAGACGCCACTGTTGACAAACCAGTCGAAGAAGATGAGCAACGTTTTGCGCCGCAAGTTCGGATAACGCATCAAATCCCAAACGGATGCGGAGGGTTGCTTGGGGGCAGACTGCTCCTGCTCCTTCTTCTCCGTCTCCTCCCGGACAAGCTGCTCGTAGACCTCGCTGGGTATTTGGACGCGATTCACACGAGCCGCCTTCTCAATGATGACAAACGCCTCCTCGCTGCGCCCCTTCGAGAGTAGCCAACGCGCTGACTCCGGAATCAGCCAATGATAGCCCATAAAAACGAAGCCCGGCAAAGTCAGCGCAATCTGTAGCCAGCGCCAATCTCTGATAAGATAAGCGAATCCCGCCGTTAGCATGAACCCGACGGAAAAGAACATCTGCACAGTGACGCCGGCGAAGAGTCGATAGGAGGCACCCACCATTTCCATGGCAATCACGTAGGCCACCAGGAAGACACCCGATGTAGTCGCTCCAACAATCAGCCGTGCAATGGTGTAGGTAAAGTAATCAGGTGCCAAGCCCGCCGTAATGCCAAAGACCAGCTGGATCACGAGCGAGGCAAAGAACGTGGGTTTCCTGCCCCATTTATCGCTCAGCTGGCCAAAGATGAAGCTGCCCAAAAGGACGCCCAGCATAAACATGGAGTCACTTGTGGCACTCAGCAGACTGCGGCCGCAAACCATATTCCACTCCGTAACGGCGCTATTCCGGAACTTGGACTGGTCGTAGAGGTAGCTGGTGCAGGTCAGCGTGCCACTTGTTGTGGCACTCACATTGGCACTCAAATAGGACTCGTCGTAGGCCACATTGTAATATTCACATGTATTCAGTTTACCCGTAATCCCATCCGGCGGATAGGCGAGTAACCAGTGAGCTGGTGGCAGGGATTGATAGGCAGTGGCAACACCCACTTCGTGTGGCAGGCGGCAACGGTACTCGGGGCGAGCGAGCAGAAAAACACCCGCCAACTTGTGGAAGGCACAGACGATGGCCGGCAAACAGAGAAGCAAATAAATCCGTCTCTGATAACGTCCGAACTCGCCCAAGTGGGTTATAACATCATCGTAGCCCATTTTAATTAATTAATGAATTCATAAGCTGCCTTTGTATTGCTTTCAATATTAAATCTAATATTATTTACATATATATCAATATTGCGTATACGCCGCGTGTGCTCCTTCGGTCAAAAGTCGACAAGTGCACGCGGGAGACAACCACACGCGATCTCTGCCAGTTAGCGACTGACAGATTACAACGCAGACGATGGCAACGACGACGGCGACGGCGTCGTCGACTTGCTGTTACTCAACGAAAGAGTCAAGAACGCGTTCGACATTGACTCTCAACGACAAGAATGGCGACGCAGCAGCGACTTCTCTGCTGACGCTCTTACGTCGCTCAACATTTGTAACCGACAATTGGGAATGATCAGCTCGACTTGAGTATATCCTGTAAAATTTTCTTTAAAATTTTAATATATTCTACTTTTAATTTGAAAATTTCTTCTCTTTAAAATTTTTTTCCTTATATCTTAGATTTATTGCCAAAACTGTATATAAAAATTTCTCCTGTGATCTTTTTTGATATCTCAAAATTACGCATGAGTCCGCTACGCTACTTACAACATTTGATTATTTAATATTATCTCCCAGTCCTAATTCATTTATTAACTATAATTACCAAAAAAAAAAAAAATTCCCCATTTACACTTGCATACACATATTAAAATTTACACTTATGTGCCAGCGCTGTGCTCTTCCACAAATAGAGTCAAGGATGCTCAGTCAGCTGGTGGGCAGAGTTTGAGCAATTCAAGGTTAAAGAGAGTCGCTTCCCAAGGCACATTGATTTGTGTTTAGGGAGCTAAGGATGCTTAGTCAGCTGCTTCAAGGTCAAAGAGAGCCGCTTTATGTAAGTGTGCGCATGTGTGTGTGATGCAAAGTTTGTTCATTGACTGAAAATATTTACAGTATAATTGCTGCTCAATTGGCAATATTCCATAAACTCTCTCATGCTCTACGCTCTTACAATCTTTCTCTCGCTCTCTCTTTATTATTGGCTGCTGTTTCTCAACACAATCTTTGTGCGAGCTTTGTAGCAAGTTAAACAACTCGCGACACTTTATTAGCTAATTTAAGATTTGCATATAAACAAAGTTGACAATTCATTTGCATATTCTATAAAGAGACGTCACATAATTTCTTGTGTCAGTTGCCCTTGCATTTAAATGCGCCGCAGTGCATCATTAACAATTCTAATATATATAAATGTGTATTTATGGCTTTTTGTTTACAAGTTTTCCAGATCAAGATCAAATCATTATATTATTGAATTTTTGCTTGAGTGTTCTTGTATCTATTATTACTATTGTTTTTTTTTTTTGCTTCAATGTTTTTGTATGCATTTGAAAAGAATTGTTTGCGTTTACATTTCTACTCACTTTAAGTCTATTGCTTTTTTGCTTGAGTGTAATTGTTTTTAATTTTCTTAACAGTTTGAGCATAACTGTTTCTTTAATTATATGTTTTACATATTGAAACTGTTTCCATTAGTCCATAGTCCATTTAAAGTTGAACTTGCAAAACTTTTCTAATATTTCGTCAATATATTCAAATGTAACGCGAAAAATATTTCCAATCGTTTCCAAGCGCTCAGAAGTAAACTCTTATACTCTCAACTTATATTCTTTTATATTACCAATCAAGGTAGTAAATATTTCCAGTTACTGATATTTCCAATCGTTTCCAAGAGTATCCAGCAGCTGAGTATTTCCCACAGCAAAATGCTTGCTTTGAATTTATTTAGTGGCAGATAACGAAAAAAGCCAGCTACAAATGATAATATTTACAACTCAAAAACAAAATATGCGGAAATATTTTTTAACACATTTTTGCTCTTTTCGAAATTAGATTGAAATGAAGTAAGTACAGAATTGTTCAGCATTTATTTACTTTTGCTACTTATGCAAAATACAATATTTGTATGCCAAAATAAGCACGTGCCGATAAAAAGAAATTGTCAAAAAATTCGATAAGTATAATAAGTAAATAGTAAATACAGTTTAAAATGATCGTATATATATATATATAATACATACTTAATACATGTTAGGGGAAAATTGGCTTAGATTATGGGAACGGTTGAGCTTAGGCTAAGAAGAAAGCACAGCTCTATATTTCGCTCTCTTAAGTAGGCATTTCAATTATTAAAAGGGGAACAGTTTAATCTGAAATGCATACCTACAAAGCTTAGAAACAGAAGAGAACATTTCATATCGAAAGTGGGAACAGTTAAGGGAAGAGAACACAACTAGATGGGACTCTCTTCGACATGCATTTCATATTTAAACTGGCAACAGCCCTCGAAAGAGAGCACATCTGAGCTAATTCAAATAAACAAGCCCCCTTAAGAAAATCTTTTTCAAAGCTCGGTTTCTTCTCATATTTTAGTTTTCTTAATTTTGGTATCTTTTGTTTTTGGCATGCAAATGAAAGGAAACTGCTTAGGTTGGGAAGAGAACTCATTTGGGTCTGCCTCTCTTAATAATGCGTTTTAAATGTAAATAAAATAACCAAAAACCCTCTCAGATCTATATGCTTAAAGAGAAAATATTCTACTACACTTAAAAATGCCGAGTAGTTTAATGGGAAGTTTATATAAATCACTGTAACTAAAATGAATTTATTTAACTAATTAAAAATATTGTAAATGTTTAAATATTCAGTAATTATATGAGTAAACAAATCTAATATAAGAATTCTTACAAAATACTCACATAAGAAATAAACACACTGAAAACATTTGTTTTTTAGAAAAATGCTCTATGAAATTTAGAAATGCAATTCGATTATTTTTAGAAATCCACATAACTTTTAATAAAATTTAAAGCGATATTTTTTTTTGAGTGTATGCGATGTTCCTTGTTGTTATTTTTTCTTAGCATTTTGTTTTAGAGTGGGAACAGCTAAACATCTTTGTTCTGGGAAGCACTTGAAACGGACTTGCACAGTTAGGTCAAATAATAACCATTTAAACTATTTCCCCTTCAGATCTAAATGCTTAAAGCGCATAAAGTTTTCGTAGCGCAGTTTTAAATTGTTTGTTTTCTTATTATTCTTTCGTCTCTATTTCCTTATATATATTTTTTTATTTTTGCCTGCAATTGAGATTTTCAGTAATTTAATACTTTGGCTAGTTTTCCTATCTTTGTTTGATTGTCTCTCTTCTTTCTCTCATTCTGCATGGAAAAAAGTTGGGCTCGACTGGAGTTGAAAAGTGAATGACTTCGGAGAAGAAGAAGGATTTAATATTAGTTAATTAATTACTATCATTATTAATTACTATTATTAATTATTGTCGACAAGTTACGCTTTGTGGCCATTGGGTACGTTGAGTGGGAGCGTTTCCAGTTCCCTGCCCCCCTCCAGATCCCTCCTGTTGCTCTGCTCCCTCTTTCCAAATCGCTCGCCATCCTCAATTGTTTCCAGTGTTGGTTGATTATGCGTCTCCGGCAGGAGAAGGGATACAAATCCGGCGGATAAAGCGAGTATGCCGTAGATGACCATTGGCAGAGGTGGCCAAATGGTGGCCATGGCATTCAGGTATGGAGCTAGCATACCAGTCAAACGGGAAACCATGGAAGCGGCGCCCATTCCAACCGTGCGCACCACAGTCGGAAATTGTTCGCTGGAAAACAGGTAAATGGTGCCGTAGGAACCGGTGATGGCCAGTTTACCCAGCATGGCAAAGGTGAGCATGAGCCAATGCATCTTAACTGGCACCAAGATGGTCGCCAGCAGACTAATCCCCGCCAGCAACATGCAGCCACAGAGTATCGAGCGACGACCCCAACGATTCAAGGTCACAATTAGAAAAATATAGGCGGGTATTTCCACAGCACCAGAGATGACGAAGTTGAGCAGGACATTTCCACCCAGATTGTTGGTGCTCCAGGAGAGGCCATAGTAGACGCCGGTACAGACGAGCCAATCGAAGAAAATGACGAGCGTTTTGCGGCGCAAGTTCGGATAGTGAAAGAGATCCCAAACGGAGGCTGGTTTGGCTGGAGAAGTCGCCACCTCAGCCTCCTGCTTCTCCTTATCCAGCTCGCTATTCAGCTTCAGCTTCTCCAGCTCCTTATCCCTCTCATCCTCCTTCTGCTCCTCCCCATCCAGTAGTCGCCCCAATGCCTCCCTGCTAATCTCTACATTGTTAAATTTTGCCGCTTTCTGCATCACATCCAAGGCCTCCTCCCTTTTGCCTTTTGACAGCAGCCATCGCACCGATTCGGGTATAATCCAATAGTAGCCCATAAAAATCAAACCAGGCAGAGTCAGTGCAATCTGCAACCAGCGCCAGTCGTGAACATGGTAAGCAAATACCGCCGTAAGCATATAGCCCAGCGAGAAGAACATCATGACAAAGATGCCGGCGTAGAGGCGCTTCGAGGGACCAACCATTTCCATGGCAATCACATAGGCAACTAAAAAGACGCCCGATGTTGTGGCACCCACAACTAATCTGGCCAAAGTATAGCTAAAGTAATCCGGTGCCAAGCCAGCCGCAATTCCAAAAACAAGTTGAATAACGAGTGAGGCAAAAAAGATCGGTTTCCTGCCAAATTTGTCGCTGAGGTGGCCAAAAATAATGCTGCCCAGCAGGACGCCCAGCATGAACATTGAATCACTTGTGGCGGCAAAAAATTCTCGGCCACAAACCAAATCGAATTCGGTAACGGCACTATTCGCGTATATGGAACGATCGTAGATGAATCGATTGCAATTTTGCGTATCATTGCTGAGCCTGTGAAAGCTTTCCTTTCCTTCGTCGTATTCCAGTTCGTAGAACTCGCACATTTTTTCTTTATCCGGATAAGCAAGCTCTTTAAGCTCCTCCGGTAGCTCAAAGCTTTGATTCGTCTCATTCGACAACGCACACCGATATTTTGGCTTGGCGAGTAAAAAAACGCCGGCAAGTTTGTGAAAGGCAACCGGCATTGATGTCAAACAGATGAGCACATAGATTATACACTGATAGCGTCCAAATTCCCCCAATTGCACAATAACCTCATCGTATCCCATTTTTTTGTTCTTTTTTAAACAGTTAAAATTGCTATTGTTTTTGTCGTATTTTGTTTTGAGCGCAAACACAAACAAAATGAATAATTATTCGCTAACCATCCGGTTCGAACACTTGCCGCGAGCGCGTCGTATTAATCACTGAAAGCTTTTCTACGAATACAGCTTTCTTTAAGCAGCGCGTATCTCGTGATTTGTTGCCAGATAATGACGTGTACTTTAGCAACACGCAGAGAGCCAGAGAGAGACAAAGAGAGCGAGAGAGCGCACGAGAGCGTAATTATATACACGTGTTGCGATTGCGGATCCGTTTTCCAAGTAGTAGCCAAGCAGAAGAAGTATTCTTTGAACCCCCAAATTATGCAGTTGTTCGACACAAGCGTCTGCTTTGGAAAGCGGAATGGAACTAAAACATAAAAAAGCTCTACGATTAACCGATTGAAAGCCACGCAATGACTTCAGCGGCAATAATTGCTGACAATACAACCACCAATAGCATATCCCACATGAACAAGCACTCACACATATTAATATATATACACTACAAAGAAAATTAACTATTGACATTTTTTTTCCTGTTAAAAATAACTTATAAATGTAAGAAAAAAAGGTTTACGAATTACCCTTAAATGGAATAAATTAACTTTTAAAATTTTTAAATTTTTAGGTTGATTTTCTTTTTGAGTGTACGCATAAACATATGCTCCAAGAGCCAACAAGTTGCCATCATGCATATTGCCAAGTTTCTCACTTTGCACTTTCACACTGTTTCTCTCTCTCTCGCCACACCCCGTAGGAAATTGTTCTTTTCGAACCGTTGCAATATGTTGCCGGCAAAAAAAAAGCCGATATAGAAGCAACAGCTGAGCTATTCCATACAGCAATGATTAATTCAGGAGAGATTCCTGCTGGGTCTGTTTTCTTTTCATTGTGATAATTTAAACAATGAGTAGAGACAGAGAGGGAAAGAGCGCAACCCCCACAAAAAGTGAGTATCAACATTATTAAAAGAGGGTTACCAGCGGGTCTTTAGCTTACTTTTTGGGCTGGCCAACTTATGACGCATAACTGAAATAAACACACACAGACGCAGACATAGCAAAGTGTGAAGAGTACTGGAAAAGTACAATTTATTATGTAATTATTTCGTTCTGGTTGAAGTATCATTTGTTCTTTTCTTACTTATTTATAATAACACAGTTTATTTTAAATTAACAAAATTTTAAAACACATTACCAAAATTATTCTATAAAAGCAAATGACATATTTTCATAGTAGAATTTACATTACAAAAAAAAATCTAATGTATTAAATAAATATTTTCAAAAACGAATAAATATTGATAATAACAAAAAATCTCTAAGCTAAAGTATATTGAAAGTAGTTTAATATTTACAATTACTGTCTTTAAGTATAATTTTTCAAAATATCAAATCAAACGTGTGCTTTGATTCTTTGTTATTTTATATTCTAAATTAAATTCGTAATAAAACAAAAACAAAAAAACTAAATTATTAATATAAAAAAATAGTATATGTTATTTTAACTTATTTTAATTTGACTTTTGTTGACAATAGTAATTAAATAAATAAAAAATATATGATTTTATTTTACACTCAACTAATTAATGCTAATCGTTTTCGACTCATTTGCATGACAGGCTTCCAAAACGAACTCGATCTGGATTTATTGGAGCAGTTGTCTGATTGGAGTTCATTAAAGTTCGAATTTCAATTGGAATGTGTCAATGGCAATTATGGCTGTGATTCGCTGTAGAAGGCAATTGCGTCGAGAATTATAGAAATATCAGTCTATCGTACGATAACTGCAATACTAGATGCACACACAGCTCCTATCAAAATAAAAGCACCACTACTACATTTTTTACGGTTCCACGAAGAAAACAACAATATTTTTGTCATTTTTAACTATTAACAAATGATTAAGTATTTTCCCAATGAATTCAAGTTATGAGTGAATACTACTCCTGCATTTTTTAATGTGTATTTTTTAAGGAAATAGTGCCAAAAAAAAAGAAAAAATAAAAATAGCTTATTCATTTTGAATTTTTATAATAATAAATAATAAAATAAAAATACAATTTTTTCGTACTATTTCTTGAAATCTTTTTTCACATCTTAAAAGTATTCATAAATATTTGTTAAACTTAAAAAGTATAAAAGACACATTTTGAAACATTTCTTGTACAAGTGGTGCTATTATCTTGACAGCAGCTGTATATAAATACACATGTTCACTCATACATTTATAGGTCCAAGCAACCTTCAATTGGACACAATTAATCAGCGTATCCCAATTGCATTTTTTCTTTCTTCGCTGCTGGAACGATTGGTTGAGGAAGCCAAATATGGTTTACGTAAGGTAGTATGTGTGTGTGTGTGTCGAAAAAAACCTAGAAGATGTTGGAAGTGCAATTAACCGTTTTATTGAAGTGCTTTTTTAATTTGATTGCAAATTTAATGTTTTATTTGTAAAGTAAAAAATAGAAATGCCAAAAGAGTGTATATAGCTCTATTTAAACTATTATCCAAAATATTTAAAATATCATATATACAAAAAAATATTGTTTAATTTACAATTTATTAAAAGCATAACATTGATAATATAAAACTAAATATTGAATATGTGCTCAAATTGAAATTTGAACGCAAATTGTGTTGAAGAAATTCTATTTATATTTATAATTATATTCATTTGCATGTGTGACCCAAATTCACAAATGAGCACATGGGCAAAATGTTGTATAAATCGGTCATAGCAAATTTTCAATTGCAGACACATAAATAAAGTATTTTCTGTTTATTTTTTATTGCCGTCTTTTAGGGATTGTGGAATTACTGAAACATTACCTCCTTTTAGGGATTGTAAAAATACTAAAATTTAAATTAAATTAAATTTCTAACGCTATCGCTGCAATTAATCGAATTGTCAATTCACTGCAGCATGCCAAGTTTAGCAACACACTTCTTTAAACATTTGCCTTTAAGTGCGCAGCAATTAGGCAAGCCAACTGAAATGTTGCTCAACATGTTCCACATTTGAATGCGCTAACCGATATTGATATATCGATATACGCTTGGCATGCCATTTTGAGTTTGCGATATAATGTCGAATTGGACATCGCGCGCAGTCGTATTAAATTCATTGAACGCGTCGGTTTGGCGCGCGCACGCAGCGCAGCTTATTAACAAAAAAAAGAGATCATAAATCAAAGTTTCAGTTTATAAACAAAACAGTCGACTCAAAACAAGTCAGGCAAAAAAAACTCGTGTTTTTAGAAAAGGCGGCGCATTTTCGCCTGCTGCAGCACATTCAACTGCAAATTTGGCAACCAAAAAAAATACATATAAGTGACCGTGAAACTTAAGCATAAAAAGCCGGCGGCAAATTGCTCCAGCGGAAGCATCAGTAACAACAACAGCAACAGGTAAGCGCAACCTAATTCCAGCAACAACTAAAGCAAAACCAATAACAACAATTCGATATATGCCTGTTTTTGAAGCTGTGGTGATTTTTTCTCATTTGCTCCGTTTTCGTCTTCCTATTTTCCGCTGCTGCTGCTGCTGCGTTGGCGTATGTCAACAGTAATAGAATAATAAGAGAGAGAGAGAGAGACAGCGCAGCGAGGAGAATTACGCGCAGTCGCGGCATCCTCGATGATTCCTTTTCTTTACCCCAACCCCGTCTAGGCAAAAGTCGTCACCAGCAGCTGTCTCTCACCCACACACGCACACACAAATGGGCTATATTTAGCCGAGTAATGCCAGGCAAGAAGAAGATCGAAGTTCAGAGATACTTTTTCTTATGTTTTCTGCCTCGACGCAGGCGCTTTGAGCGCTAAACACGTCCCAGGCTCAATTTTAATTTGTGTGCAGCAAATGCAGAAGTATTGAAGGGCATCACAAGGAGCAATCGCTACTTATTGATATGCCACTCACATTTTCATTAATTATATCCATCGTTCAATGGAAGTGGAAGAAGACCCACTACTTCCACTTGGCGTATGCCTTTTATGGAACGAGTCTACCTGCAACTGCGAACAACTGTGTTGACAGTTGAACAAAAGAAAGCTAGTTTTTAGCGGCATTTTTTTGGTAGTAAATAAAATAAGATTTTCAGAGTTTAACTAAAAGCTTTAAAATATTCAACATTTAGGCATTAAAAGAAATATTTTTTTGTGCTGAATTTAAACGTAAAATTAAATCAAATAACTGTTTCTTATAATTCAAGTTCGCCGAAATTTAGATAGGTAAGGAAAATTCTCTAAAAGTTGATCGCGAAAAATTTAAACTGTCAACACTGTTTGCCATTGCTTACACAGTTGCTCAGCATGAGGCAATAAATGAATACACTCACATTTACCAACACAAATACACACACAGTTATTTTGGATAGATTCGCAAGGCAATTTATGCAGCAAAGAAAAAAAAAATCTTTTATTTTATTGACGGCCGCCCTCTGTTTGAGCACTGCTCTGTTTGAGAGAGGGTTTGTGGGGATGCGGGAGGGAGTGCTTCTGCACGCGCCACAGCTGACATCAAGCCGATCAATTGTTCGCTCTCTTCTGTCTCTCTCTCTTCGCTTTGTCCTTTGTCCTTTGTCATACGCTAGCCAGTGGACAGCTGCTCAACTTCCACTTCTTGCATCGACACTCAAGGGTTTTTTTGTTGATATGCGTGAGCTGCTCGTTAACCCAGCTTTATTCCAGCCAGGCACTTTTAATTGGGAAATAATTTGCATATAATCAAAGTGGAAAAAGCGCTAAAGTGAAAGTTCATGGATTAATTGCTGCCTTTGTTTTCCATTAGATTACCATATACAAGTTTTTGCTTGAAGAGATTCAAAAACAAATTCAGACACACACTTCCGAAATGGATTTATCTATCTTTGTTTAAGGTTTTTTTTTATTCATTTCTTACATTATCATTGACTTGCTTTTTTTAGGCACTTGTGATTATTTTGTGATCAATAAATTTACTAAACAATCAATTTAGTTGGTAAAAAGAGTTTAAGCTTTTTTTAGTCAGCTGTATTTTTATATTTATAATATGTGTATATATATATATATATATATATATATTTGACGTTGTTAGCTAGAGTGAGTGAGATAAGCGGAAAAGATTAATTGTGATTGCTGGAATTGATAAGAGAAATGTACAATTTGGATTGACAAGAGTAAACATAAATTGAAACACAATGTTATATATAAAACATGTTGAAATGCGAGACTAAGATATACCCTGTAACCATTGTTGATAAAAAATCTTTCCAATTGTCTCTTGATTTGCTTTATGTTTGTTACTGTTATGTCAATCGAATGGAATATAAAAATATATATATAATATTTAGTTATTTCGATTTAAATTTGCATCGAGATGGTGTTTTCGATAACCTTCCGTAAATTCCCTATTTTTATGTTGAAATCTATAAAAATCTGGTGAAATATTTTATCTCTTTCTCGGCAAGCTTGTAATACAAACTAAGCTACCCATAACCCATTTCGGATAATGATCTTTATCCCTTAATTGATTAATTTTTTTAGATGGCGTATAAAAAATAAACACTTGAAGAGCAATTGTGAATATTTCTTCAAAAGAGTGTCCAAAAGTACAATTGATGATATCTGAACACTCGCCAGACCAATGCGTCACATTTTTCACACTCCAGGGGATATGGGGGGAAGAGGAGGCGAAGAGGGAATCCCCTCCCTCTGAGATACCATATGGAAAATCAGAGTCTGTGTAAACATGTGTAAAGAAATGCTTATATAAATAAACTTACCCCAGTGAAATTCATCAACATTTTATAGAGGGACTTCCTCTCCTGTTTTTTTTGTTTCTTTTCTTGTTTATTGCCCCTTAAAATTGTTTTTGTGTTTTGTTGACTGACTGTTTTTCCGCTTTTCCTTCTTTTTCTCTTTTTTTCTTCATTTTTCTTCACTTTTCATGCATTTAGTGTCGGCATTAATTGGTTCCACTTGCGCAACTTGTTCAACTATCGACCAAAAAAAACGTAGCAATTTTTATTGCCAGTCATTGAACCCAACAAAAAACACGTCGAAAGTGCAGCTTAAAATCATATATTTTGTTGTTGTTGCTAATAATGCGACCTGCATTGTAGCCAAAAAAAATTAAAACAAAACAAAACAAAAACTAAAAACGAGTTCGTTTTGCGCCTGCGCCGCGTTTTGTTAGCCGCATTTTACGGTACACTGAACCATAACCCTAAACCGTAACCCCAACCCCTGAAACTACTCCCCCCGTTTCCGAAATCATGTTCCTGTCTGCAGCTGTGTGCAGTCCAGAATATCTTTGTAACTGCGTATCTATTGTTGCAAACGTAATTGCTATGCGAGCATTTCCTCTGCTGCTGCTACCAACTTAGAAACGTGTCAGCTGGGTAGATTGGCCTGCTGACAGTGTATGTCACAGTTAGAAGGAAGCATCGCCAAACACAAAAGGTATATTTATCATATATAGGAATATATAGTACACAACTGGGCAGTTGCGTAGAAGAGCAAATATGAAGATTGAAGAAAAAGAGTTAGAAACATCTGATTCGCATTAAAAAGAAAACTTTCCATATTTATAAATTAATAATTCGTATTTTCACCTATTTTACCAGTTGTATACATCAACTGGATGATTTTTTCGGGATTGAATAATATAGTCCCAAATTATCGTCCAAAAAGCTGACTGCAGGGTATATTCAAGTCGAGATCACTTTAATTACAGCATTTGTATTTGTTTCGAATTGCTTTTCAGTCATGTTTTTTGCCAATTGAAAATTTTAGGCTAGTTTTGCTGGCTGACTCATCCAAGCTGACAGTGATTTTAGATTTTTTAAAATATATTTTTTTTGAATGTTTTCTTTTTTTTAATTTTTCTCTACTTCCTTTGTGGTTCAGAGCAGAACCGGGCAGCTGCAAAAAATGTGTGTTTGGGAAAACAAGTTGAACTGGTTGTTGGCGGCACATTCACTTGCCACCAGCCGAGTTGGAAATCCGTGCAACTGATATACATATATATATATATATATGCGCGGTTGCAGTTGCATGTGGCACTCGCGTACCTGCCACATGCCATATGCAGCCACTTGTTGTGCACCGTTAGCGTCCCTGAGCCTGTTGACTGGTTGAACTTGATATTCAGCAACTTGGCCACCAATTGAAAAGCCTTTTTGCCCCATTGCCAAACGGGTTTTATTTCATTTTATTCAGTTTTTGTTAAAAGAATCTGAATCTGACGCGCTTCAAAATTCCTAAGAAATTCTTTCTTTGTTTAAGTTCTTTAAACTAATATCATTACTGGTTTTTTATTTTATTTCATTTATTTTTTATTTGTGTTAGCTTTTTTAGAGGCGAGCTTAAGAATTATAAATTTGATTTTAGCTGGTTTCTTCTCACTTTGTTTTTAATATTTTAATATGAATGAATGAATGGGTTAAATAAATAAATTTTAAAAAGACCGAGAAACTCTTCAACCTTCCTGTTCTGGAATACAGGTTGAAAACAGTGCAAATTAAATGCATCTTATTGTTGTTCCATAATTTGTTTTAATAACACGTTCTTGTGTTAATAATTTATATTTATTAATATTAATATTTAATTTAGCTGTGTTTCTCGCTCTGTTGTTTCATTATACTTATTTAAATAATTTCTTTAAAACCCAGTTTTTTCTCTTCTTTTTATATTAAAATATAATAAACAAGTTAGCAGCTCTCCTCACCGGTTTTATTCTTGTTTTTTTGGTTCTCGTTTTTGATGTAATATTTTTCTTTTGTTTAACTTTTGGCCGTCACACTTCTCAGCTATTTAATTTTTTAATGTCTTTTAACTACAGAAACTGTCGCAATTATTACACAATTTTCGTTGTCTCAACTCGGTTTTCGTCTCTTTTTTATTGGCCACAAGCAATTGAAATTGGTTGAAGAATGGCAACCGAGACTTGCTTAGCTCTGGGTTATGAAATTATTGCAATTGTTTGGCTTTCTGTTGTGCTTTTGCATGCAATCTGATGTATACATATGTATATTTATATATATCTATATACAGTTGAGGTAAAAATAATAGTACCACTCAAAGATGTCTAATTTTAGTTTTGAAGCTTAAACTATATTTATAATTTTTAACTATAAACAAATAAAACAGTTCTATAAAAAATGTGTTAAAAAAAATAATTCCAGGAGTTGTACCAACTTTAATTTAAATAGGATGAGACTTAAAAAATATAACAAAAACAAATATGTTAAAATATTCCAAAATTAATGATTTATTTTTTTCGTTAGTAAGGAAAAAAATTGCAGTGTTGCTATTATTTTTTCCGCAATTGTATATATATAAATGTGTATAGGGAAGTGAAACTGAAAGAAATGGGTTAAAGCAATGCCAAATAAAGAAGAAGAGGTAATAACAAAAATGCCAGTTTTGCAACAAATTGTGCCACGTGTTGTAGAAAATCGATTAACGCTTATTGCTTAATGCAGATTGCTGAGCATTTCAAATTGAAATTGAATTCCATATCAACAACCAAACGTTTAATCGAAAAATAATAATAATCAATCTGCCTTTATATCAAATTGATGAATATTTAAAGAAAGATTGTCCCATCGAAAAATCCAAAATCTTTTTAACCAAATTTCAATACTTCAATACTTCAGTTCACAACAATTATAACTATAGACAAAAAAGTTTGACAAATTGATTTCCCCCCAGTTTTCATTTATTTTCTTGTTGAACCGTTAACCAAGTTTTTTTTGAATTTGTCTTTTTTCTTTCAATGTTGCGCAATGCAACAGAATACATAACAAAGCACAGGCCTCAAAACACAATAGACACATAACGAACAAACTTGGTTGCTATTAATTATTCAGAGTCAACGGCACTTTAGCTTGAAGCTGGCCTGGTCAACCGGAAGGTGTTTTTACACCAGCAACACTAAAAAAAAAAATAACCACGAAAAAAAAAATGTATAAATTTTGTGATCCTATGCAAATATAAAAAATCGTCTTTCTATAAACTTTAAAGGTTTGCCCTAATTCGATAAACCCAGATATATGGTGGTTTTTATATTTTTTACAGATATTGTTTTCGAAATGTTCAGCCAATTTTTATTAAAAAATCCCTTTTAAAATTCAGATACAAATCATATTTAATGACTCAGCTTTTTAATTTAAAAAAAATTCTTTTATAGGAAACCACATAAATTTTACATTTTAAAAAAAAATCCTCCAAAAAAATTTAAAAATTCATTTGCAGAGTATTTACTAAAATGTACAGCGATTTTTTTTCTAAGTATAGAAGAGTCGTCATTAAATAGCCCCCTTTATTGCTTTTATCAGTTTGCAGTTCGAACTGCTGTAGCAGACCATAAGCCATAAACAAACATATATGAATAAACTGCAATGTAATTCTGGTTTACCCAGACTGACATTTTTAAAACACTTCTAAAAAGTATTTAACGCATTAACATTTAAAATACACAGCAAAGTAATTATATATGCTCGTATGTAAAATATATGTTGTCATTGTTCATATTTGCATAAATAGATATATATGTACAATCGCTAATCTACCCAAAAATAGTTGTGTCTGCTTAAAAAAATATTTTATAATATTGCTAAGAATAAAAAAAAAAAACACACATCGACCTGTCAGGTGTGGGGTTCGAACCCACGCTCTCTCTCGAGAACCAGAGCTTAAATCTGGCGCCTTAGACCGCTCGGCCAACCTGACTTGTTGACCGAGTCTGTTCAAATGTGCTACATAAGCAACACTAGATGCCAAACATTGCTTCTGATACTTTTTTTCAGGTAGACACACATATGCCGCTCGCAGAGGGTGCGTGTTTTATTGTATTTGTGTAATAAGTAAGAGAGCGAGAGAGAGTACACTTCGCTTTGTGGTTGTTGCTTATATAGCTAGTATGCGGGTGGTTTTCTTTTTTGGTTTTTGTATAAATGTTTGTGATTGAAGTATTTTTAATTATTTTTTTTATAATTATTATTTGTTTGTCATTTATTTAGTATTATTATTAGTATTACTATTAGTATATATATTTTTTATTTTTATTATTATTTCTGTGCCATCAGCCATTGTCTATTTTTATATTTCGCTCTCTTACACCACGGAGCTTTGCAATTTTTTTTTGTTAAAAAAGTACACAATGCTTTTGGCTAGACAGCTGACGAGGGCCTCATATATTAGAGCCTCCCCCTTACTCTCTCTCCGATAATGTTTGTCACGGAACAGCGCGTAACGTCGTTCCCACCTCTTCCTCTCTTTCTTGTTTCCTCCTGCTGTGCTTTGTTCTATCGCTGTTTATTAAATTAGAAAGCTTCGTAAAATGAGCTTTTTTGCATAGTTTTTGCTCAAATGCATACGAATATGCAAATTTAGCATACAAATTTGCAATGGCAGTGAAAGCTCGTATAGAGAGCTTACCTAAAGCATCTCTTTCAAAGCAGCTGCTTAATTTGAACACTTCAAATGTAATAAAAGAATAACACACAGTGGGTGCCGGCAATTAATTAACCGGAAGTTGTTATGTTGTAAAGCCAAGCTCAGTTGCAATGCATATGTATTTGTATATCTGCGTGTTCCATTGTGGGTTTCTGCTACACTTCCTGGTGTTGACTCCTCAGCAGCAGCACTTCAGCGAAGTGTTACAATTTTTACCATTGTTTTGTGTTGTTGGGGCATAAACACACTCGAAAAAATAATTATTAAAAATGATAACAGTAAAATGCAAGTTTCCCAAAAAAATATAATGCTTTTCTTGCTTCTAGAAATAATTGCTAAATATTTGGAAACTTCCATAATTTTTGCTGAAGGATTTACTCGCTTTATTATTTAGAAAGAACGTTTTTAAAATTTATGGCTGTGACTTTCTAAAAACCAGTGACTACTCGATTTATCTAAAATTTAGAAATAGTAGAACTTATTTGCAGGATGTTTTTTCTATTAAATAATTCATGTATAAGCTTTTTTGTTACTTGTACTTTATTAGTAAATATTCTAATCAAATATTAAAACCAAGCTAGTAATATTTTTACTTGTTTCTAAATTTTAGAAACTATTTTTATCAAAAATTAAGGTCGGCATTTTAACTTTTTATTTTCTGAGTGTAGCAATGGCCACGCAAATAGAATTATTACTATTCCACACACACAGGCAGGGAGAGACGATTCGGCGCAGTTAAGCTGCTGTATATTGTTATACGATATTGTATAACGAACACTTCCGTGCACAGTTAGTGCTGCTGCGGCTCTGTATATCGGTACACGATATACGAAGTAGCTGCAGCAAATATCGTAACCGAGCATATCCTGTGCACAGAATCCACAAACACACACAGCAAAAAAACGCATCAGTGCAATTTGTGAGCCCGCCGATTGCAGTCGCACGTGTTTCATTTCGTGTTTCGGATAGCAGTTTCCACGGGGGGTTGTTGTCGAAAAACAGAACTCGGTTACTGGGTGAAAGCGGCAAAAGCAAAAGCGACATAAAAAAAACGAACGAATGCACACTCAACACGTTCGCAGATTAAAAACACGCACACAATCATACACAGACACACATACAAATAAAAATTTCGCATCTGGAAAAATGTGCATTTTCTCAAATTGCTGTTGTTGATGATGATGAGATAAATGAGATAAATATGAGATATTTGTTTACAGCTTAATGTAGGTCAGCAGAATTGCTTTTGTTGCTGCTTCAAATTGTGCAATATAAAAAATTCAATTTTGTTGTGGTAAAAAAAAAGCCAAAATCGAAAAAGTGAATTTTTCACGATTAGCAAATGATTCAATGCAAAGTGAAAAGTGTGTTTAATCGATAGTGAAAATCAAACCAGGAAATTACAGCAGCTGTTGCCAAGCCCAATCAACATACACACACACACTTAACGGTTTCTCAGACTCGGGTCAAAGTGCAGTCAACTGACACCAAATCTTTTTGCAACTCTTTAACTTCTCCCTTCGCCCATTTTTCCCTTTGGGCATTTCACTGCAATTAACTCATTGGGACACACACACACACACATCGATATGGATTTCTACAATAATAACAATGGGGGCCATAGTCACAATTCGGGTGAGTTCAATATAGAAAATGGTGTGAAGAAATAACAAATCATAATCTTATCTTCCGATCAATTCGGTCGTAATATGTGCTTGTCTGGCCCTTGAATACTCAGAAAAACATTGCACTAAATTTTAGGTGAAGCTCTTCCAATTTGTACAAAAGTGGTTTCTTATATTTAGCAAATATTTCTAAATAAATTCAGGGTTTTTTGCTGAGTGTGTGAGTAGGCAGCACAAGTAAAATCATAAAAATAAATAAGTATAAAAAACTTTGTTTGTTGCCATTAAATTTTTAATAGTTGATAGAAAAAACAAACCGGAAAATACACTGAGCTAGTAAAAATCGGCTTGACTAGCCATTATATCTGAGATATGATTTATTAGATTAACTACCCAAATCGAAACTTATTTTAGTAAACTGAATAGCTGAACAGAACATTATTTTAACACATATTTTGAATAAATTTGAACTCTTGTTATTTATTTCAGAACTAAAAATGCCCAAGCCAACACACCTGATACGGTGATAGATAAGACTTCTTAGAAAACATATTTTTATTTTAATTACTAGGTTAGTTCATTAAATTGAAACATTTTTCAATAAGCAGCATTTTAGTCGACTAATAATAATATGTGTGCATTATATAATTTCAATTCATTTAACTGTTGTTCACATACATTTTACATTTTTTAAATTTTGCATTTAAAGATTACTTATAAATTATCTAGGTTATTAACCTGCTATAGTGTCTGCTTCACCTAAATATGTTAAATACGAAATGTCTCCATACTAAGAACAATGCATTTCGATAAACGGTCAAATAATACCCGATTTAAGGTGCATTTTGATAAAGAGTCAAATAATATCTGTATTTTTTTGGTGCATTCACCAAAAATGAAGATATGAACAAAAGAACGGACAACAAAGTAAAAGATAAATCGTTGAAATTTCTAAGCATCACTTTTGCTCATGCGTAAGCAAATTGCCTGCTCCTCAATTACAGTAATAAGTGACTGGCACGGCAACCCAAACTAAGCACGCACGCAACCTGGCCAAGCTGATTCATTACACTCGCAAAAAACTTCACATTGGAAATAAGAAGCCGGTTTTATTTTTAGAATTAACTTCCACATTAAAAATGCACACGGTATAATTAATTGTTTAAATTTTAGAAAATAAAAACACTGAATTTTAGAAGGCCCCAGGTAAAACAAAAACTTTTTGCTAGTGTAACTGCAAAGTGGGCGGGAGGCGATAAGCACAGTGTGCTGATGTGCAGCTGATGTACTCGATGATATCACCACCCGATGATAGCCAAGCCACGTCCACGTAACTAGCCAACTAACTAGCTAAAAACAGACAAAATCACAGAGAAGCAGTCGCGTCTGCTTCTTCCGGGAGCGCCTTGGGCTAATTGGTGGCTTTTCGCTTGCTCGGGTTACGGTTATTGTCGAGACCTGGTCAACGCATTCCAAAATAAGCCGCTTTCCAGTCAGCAGTCAGTTGCAGCAGGTGACTTCCATTCACAGAGCTTCTCACATTTCATAAGCCTTTCGACTTGACATGCACTGTCATGTTTGTCTTCCTCCCTTTGACTGACAACATGGAAAACAGAAGGAGAAAAAGAGACAAGTGAAAATGCTCGACTACGATATACTCTGCAGCCTGTTGTTGAATATATCTTTCCTCTCATTTCTTATGTCAGCACAGGCACTGAAATATAATAAATTTGATGTCTTTAGTTCGTTTTTGTTAATATATTAATTTTTACTTGCTATTGCATTGTTACATTCATTTGCACAGAACCAATATACTCTTTTTATACATTTTATAAAAACGTTTCGTTGCCTCAGTCTGTGTTTGCGTTTGTTCTGTTGATTTTGCACACCTTGACTGCATTTGCCGCCTTTGCTGCCTTTGTCCATTGTCAATGTCGCTTTGAAGCACTTGCTACGTCATCAAGTCATTTATGTTTCTTTTTTCTTGCCACACTTGGCTGCCTATTTTGAGTCAGACAGGGTTGCTTTGAGACGTTTGCATTGCAATCTCAGCCAGAAATGCAGCTGGGCAACTTCTTTTTTCTCATCTTTACGTAAACGGTCCATCAAATATGGCATTCAACTCATATACATATAAAAAAATACATATATACAGAGACACGCACACACATACTCTTCCCTATCTAAAACATTGTGCTTGCTTTTTATAGGCAAACTTCATTTGTATTTGTATTTTTTTTTTTGCTGTTGTCTTTTGTAATTTATGCGGACGTCTCTCCTGCTAACAAAAAAAGAACGCTAAAGTTTCATGATTCCAAGTGTCAGACAAATTGTGGGCATGCTGAAGTGCATGCAAAACAGGTCGGAACAGTTATAAGTGCTGTTGACATACCCTGTAAATATGATCTACATATGCTCAGTTTTAAAATAAAATAATAAAAGATTCGCTCTATTACGCTCTATATTAGCACCACTAAAACTTTGTTTTTACAAATCAGAAAAAAAACAATAAGTTTTGTAAATTGTTGAATAGTGGCTTTCAGTATGTTTATGAAATTAAAATCTACAGTAAAATCAATACATATAATAAATCTGAAGCTGCACAGCTTTTGAGGTTTCTGAATTACTTGAAATGCAAACAGCATTGAACGAGTAAACTCCACTGATTTTACACTATATACAGGGTATCTTAAATTGCATATGGATGCAATTGTGTCTGTTTTTTCATTCTTCTGTCTCTCTGCGTTATCAAGATTATGTTAAATTGTTGGAAAATTGTTGTTAATTTGCCTTGACATGGCCTGCACATTATAAAGCAATTTTTTGAAGCATATGCATAGTTTAAGTTCCACTTTCTACTCACAATCTGGGCTAATTGCGATGGATGCATTACAGTTAATGACTCGACTCGATTAATTGCAGATATCAGCATTTAAAGAAAAAAAAGCTAACTGGAAGATAAAAGAAATCACATTCGATCTGCTGACATTGCAATACCTATGCTTAGTGGCTTAAAAAAAAAATGAATTGTTACCAATTAAAACTAAAAAACTAACTTAAGGTAAAAAAATAACAAAAATAAAGTTAATTTAATCATAATAATAAGTCTGATGTTGCGATTTACGAGATATCGCAACAGTTTCACATTCTTTTTTGTCGGTGTTTTAGTTTTTCTCGGAACCTAAAATAAAATGTAGGGAATGCTAAAAACAACATACTAGCATTTGTTATATTTCTAAATATAAAAAAAACTTGTAAAACCCTCTTGAAAGCCTTGTCTTAATGTTAAAAGACTTAACGGTGAATGGTTGATTAAATCAGCAAAAAAACAACCTGTCAATATCTAGCAGTTAAATAAATTATTTTGCCTAACGCAAATCAACAAATAGTCTTGTAAACGACACTCAAAAATCCCACGTAAAACTCAATATGATCATTGTCATCACCCATCCCTCTCTCTCTATCCCACTCACCCTCACACAAACTCGCTTAACAATCATTTAATAATTTAGCACTTTTTGCAAATGTCAACTAAAAAATAGAGAATGATCTCTCATTGTTTTTTTTGCATTGTTTTGTGCCGAATGCCGAATGAGAATGGGAATTGCGAAACACACCAAAAGCGGGCTTTAATTGAGCCGAGCTAAAAATCCGAACCCAGCCGAAGTCAGTCGAACTGCACCATTAACCCAGCGAACTAAATAAATGAATTTCACCTTGATTTAATGCTAAACGTCATTGTCTTTGTTACATCCTCTCCGCCACCTCTCTCATTGGAGAGAGAGAGAGAGAGAGATAAAGAGATAGAGAGAGAGGGAGAGAGAGAGAGGAGCAAGTCAGAGCTTTTGCTGTAAATAAGAACTTTTGCGGTTTGTGCAAATGACATTCATTCATACACAGATGTGTAAATACGTATCTAGTATTTAAATGAATTAGATTTTCTTTACACAACAGAACAAAAAAAAAAAAAAGGGTCGGTTATTTTTTCGATTGTCAACACCTTATCAACAGCAGAAACGCCCGTGAGTCAGTCAAACACAATATGACCAATAAAGGTAACCAGCCAACATATAGAGAAAAAGGAACGAAAAAGCAACAACAAAAAATAGACAACGTCAGCGTAAAAGGCAAAGAACAATAGACAACTGTAGGCAAAGAGTTGAGTGACAGGCTATCTCGTTCTCACTCTCTGCCTTTCTCGCAGGTAAAGTTAAAATGCTAAGAAATGCTCAAGAAGAAGAAGTGCCATAAAACACCGGCTCTCGACCCGAACCGGCAGAGCGGCAAAACGTTCTTAATGACTGTGTTACGCACATTGCCAAAGGTGTTCAGAGTCAGAAGAGAATGTGTGGGAAAGTGGAAGAGAGAAAATAGCGAAGAGATAGATAGGGAGAGATAAATAGAACGAGGGAGCCGCGATCGCTGCTGCTTAGTGATGTGTGTAACCATAACAATAATCGAATGAGAGTTAGTATTAAGGTGTTTTGGAATGAATAGCTTAAAAAATTAAATGTTATATTATTATACCTCATATAGAAATGCAAACTATTTTAATTTATGTATTTTATCATATTAGACGAAATAATAAAAATAAAAATAATAAAAAATAAATTCAATGTATTGGCTAATTTAATTTAAATTAACTCATGTATGTGTCATTGTATTAAATTTTCATAAGCATTTTTATCATTATAATATATATTGTAATAACAAAAAATTCCCAATTATTGTAAGCAAGTGCTCGTGACACGACAAGAAGCACGCTCTCCTCTCTTGCGAACGCAGCTCTAACTCACCAGGTCGCGTTCGTCGCCCGCTTTGCTTGCTTGCTAACTTGCCCAGTTGTCCAGTTGCCATTGTGAACTCTGCCGAGGCGGCTGATAGTCGCTCTGTGTGTATTTTTTTTTAACCATGTTAGTTTCGACCGTTGTCTGATAAGACTTTTCTTGATGATTATTAGTTATAAAAAATACTCAACTAAAATCATTACTAATAGTGAATTAAATTTCTTTATTTTAGTGCGCAAAATGTTGGAGGACACCCAGTTGGTTTGGGTGCGAGATCCGGTCGATGGTTACATTCAGGGTCGCATCACCGAAATCGGCGCAAAGGAATTCGAAGTAACGCCCATCGATCGCAAGTATCCCAAGCGCACCTGCCACTGCGATGACATCCACTCCTCCTGTGATGGACCCCAGGATCACGATGATAACTGTAAGTATAACCTGACATTAATACAAATATAAATCTAGTTATAGAATGTGTGTGTGTGTTTTTGTTCTTTTTTGGCATTATCTTTTGTTTTGCTTGCCTTACTTTGTCTTTGTGTGTGTGCTTTGAACGTGGTTACATAAAGAATGTGAAAAACAATTGGTATTTCCTATATGAGAAATAGAAACAACATTTTTGTTATTTCCGTTTATTCTTAAACCGCAAATGTGTAACTAGAATCTTATCAGGGCAGATCGACTAAATATTTGAATCATCTAAAGTATTCAAAATTTCTTATGAATTTCGTATCTACACTTGAAAAAAATTGGCGTGGTAACTAGAAAGTTTTTCTTGTTTTTTGCAATAATTTCTAAATATATAAAAATTAATAATTACAAAAAATAATAAATGAGTTCACTTATTAAGAAATTCTTTTCTAATATGTTATTGAATAATAAGGTCAGGAACTCTTTACCTCAAAATTAGTGCGATTTATTGAAACTTAGGCCAATTTGTTTCTGAGTGTAAATATTCCCTAAATATGAACGAAACGCTGCTCTCAAAAAACGCTTATTCATTTCATTTTACTCTTAAACCGAAAATACGTGACTAAAATCTTATCGGAACAGAACGAATAAAATGTTTGAATAGATAATATCACAAAATAATAAACACAATATTGCAACTTGGTCAATTTTGTTATCTAGAAAATTGCCGCTAAGATTGTTTAAGTAGAATTCACTCTTATGGCTAAACGAAGCGTAAAGAGTTAAACCATATGGTTTCCAGGGAAAACATAAAATTCATTGCCAGATCAGTTCAGAAGTGTTACAGGTAATTATGCAACTTTCCGCTAGAGCTGGAAAGAATATCACGTGCTATTTGATGCTTCACTTCTACTCTACCTGAACACATCATAAATCTCAATACACTTAGAAAAAAACGCAAATTTAAATGAATAAACTGAACATTTTACGGTGCTTCAAATTGAACTATAACTACAAATCCAAAAGGAGTACATTTTATTACTTGTTCCTGAATTTTAGAAAGATTTTTAAAAATGCATTTGTAATTTTTAGATATGCATTGCTTAATTACAGAAAATATTTTTAAGAAGTAAAAAATCATATTTTTGGGATTTGTTTTTGAAAAAATATTTTTTTTTGTATATTTAGAAATTATTTCTTAAAAGAAGAAAAAATTTCTGGTTTGATCTGTTTGTTTGTTTGAGTGTAGCAGGAGAATCTCACGTGCTGTTTGATGCTCCATTTCTCTAGTTAAATACATCATAAACCTAAATACAAAATCTGGTTTGGGATCGTTAGCTACGCTGCTGCGTGAAACAGTTGAGCGGTAAGGCACTTAAGCCTGAACCCCGACCACTGATCCCCAAGCGAACCCCAGGGGAAAGTTAACTTTGGAAACAAGTATAAAATATACGACTTACTTATTTACTTTACTTCAATTTTCAGGTGAGCTTATGCTGCTCAACGAGGCCACATTTCTGGACAACCTAAAGACACGCTACTACAAGGACAAAATCTATGTGAGTTGCACAAAATAATAGAATAACAAAATCATTGAAAATAAATGTTAACTATTTCTAGACCTATGTGGCGAATATACTCATTGCCGTTAATCCTTATCGTGAGATTAAGGAACTCTACGCGCCCGACACGATCCAGAAATACAACGGACGCTCGTTGGGTGAATTGCCACCGCATGTTTTTGCCATTGGTAAGTAAAACTCGGAATTTTTACGTCCCAATTTTCTAATTCACAACTATTTACAGCGGACAAGGCTATTCGCGATATGCGCGTCTATAAATTATCGCAATCCATAATTGTATCGGGCGAATCGGGTGCCGGCAAAACGGAGTCAACCAAATATTTGCTCAAATATTTGTGCTATTCGCATGATAGCGCCGGGCCAATAGAGACCAAAATATTGGATGGTAAGATTTGTAATTGATATCATTCTGATCAGTGTATCTCTTCTAGTCGAGCTCTCCTTATTTATTTATACATATTTATCATATGTACTATATTTAGATTAATATTTGCTTTCCGTCCGTAGCCAATCCCGTGCTGGAGGCCTTTGGCAATGCGAAGACGACACGGAACAATAACTCATCGCGTTTTGGCAAATTCATTGAGGTGCATTACGATGCCAAGTGTCAGGTTGTCGGTGGCTACATTTCCCATTATCTGCTGGAGAAGAGTCGCATTTGCACCCAGAGCGCTGAGGAGCGTAATTATCATGTGTTTTACATGCTGCTCTCCGGCGCTCCTCAACAGCTGCGGGACAAACTCAACCTGGGCAAACCGGATGATTATCGGGTAAGGATCGAATCTCTACAATTTATTATTTATTAATTTATTTGCCTTCCACTTTGCAGTACCTTTCCGGCTGTACGCAGTATTTTTCTAATGCCAAGACTGAAAAGTTAATACCGAACAGCCAGAAATCGGCGAGTCATCAGAAGAAGGGTCCCCTCAAGGATCCTATTATCGATGACTATCAGCATTTTCTCAATCTGGACGAGGCGTTGTCTCGCCTAGGCTTATCTGCCTCGGATAAGATGGGCATTTATACTTTGGTTGCAGCCGTCTTGCATTTGGGCAACATTACCTTTGAGGAGATACCCGACGATGTCCGTGGCGGTTGCCAGGTCTCCGAGGCGTCGGAGCAATCGTTGACCATTACAAGTGGACTGCTGGGTGTGGATCAAACCGAGCTGCGCACAGCTCTCGTTTCGCGGGTCATGCAGAGCAAGGGCGGTGGCTTCAAGGGCACCGTTATAATGTAAGTTTACGGAAGGAACGATCTTCCATTGATTTTTATACTCTGCCGTAGAAGGTATGCCTTGAATATTTACATTGGTCTGTGGCAGCGTCACTTGCATTCCTTTTTTTTTTTCTTATATACATGAGCAATTGACTAAGATATCTGTTTTCAATTTAGGGTTCCACTGAAGATTTATGAGGCGAGCCATGCACGCGATGCTCTGGCCAAGGCCATCTACAGTCGCCTCTTTGATCGGATTGTGGCGTTGATCAATCAGAGCATTCCTTTCCAGGCATCCAATTTCTATATTGGTGTGCTCGACATAGCCGGCTTTGAATACTTTACGGTTAATTCATTTGAGCAGTTTTGCATCAACTATTGCAATGAGAAGTTGCAAAAGTTCTTCAACGATAACATCCTGAAGAATGAACAGGAGCTGTATAAGCGAGAGGGTCTCAATGTGCCCGAGATCACATTCACGGATAATCAGGATATTATTGAGCTGATCGAGGCGAAGTCGAATGGCATTTTTACGCTGCTCGATGAGGAATCCAAGTTGCCAAAATCGTCGCCGGCACATTTCACCGCCGAGGTGCATAAATCTTGGGCGAATCATTATCGTCTTGGCTTGCCGCGTTCCTCGCGCCTCAAGGCGCATCGCACTCTGCGGGATGAGGAGGGCTTCTTGGTGCGTCATTTTGCCGGCGCCGTTTGCTACAACACCGAACAGTTTATTGAGAAGAACAACGATGCGTTGCATGCCTCGCTGGAGTGTCTGGTGCAGGAGTGCGATAATCCATTGCTGAAACTCCTCTTCCCCTCGGGCAGCAACACTTCGGTGCGTGGCAAGCTAACTTTTATATCCGTTGGCTCCAAATTCAAGACGCAGCTCGGCGAGCTTATGGAAAAACTAGAGAACAATGTAAGTCATATTTAATTGGTGTACAACATTTTTTATAAACTATTTCCTTACTTTTATATTATTTATTTATTTGTATGAAAATGTATAGCTTTACACATCATATATGGGTTTATTTCTTTTTGGAATATTATTTATTTTCTTTTTTTGTTAAATTACATTTTTCTGGGCATCTTCCCTTATTTATACCAATTATTAACTTCATTTTACCAATTATTTTTAAGAGGTTTTTCCGAATTTTTTAACATGTTTTTTTTTTATATTTGACAGTTAATAAATAAATAAACTTTATTATTAATTTACAGGGCACTAATTTTATACGTTGCATCAAACCGAACAGCAAAATGATTGATCGTCAATTCGAGGGCAGTTTGGCGCTGGCGCAACTCAAGTGCTCCGGCACAATATCGGTGCTCGAGCTTATGGAGCACGGTTATCCATCCCGGGTGCTCTTCGCTGATCTTTACAGCATCTACAAGTCGGTCTTGCCCCCAGAGCTCGCCTCGCTGCCCGCTCGCACCTTTTGCGAGGCCATGTTTCAATCGCTCAATCTGAGCGCCAAGGATTTTAAGTTTGGCATCACCAAGGTCTTTTTTCGACCCGGCAAATTTGTCGAATTTGATCGCATCATGCGTTCCGATCCCGAGAATATGCTCGCCATTGTAGCCAAGGTCAAAAAGTGGCTAATACGCTCGCGTTGGGTCAAGTCGGCACTTGGCGCCCTATGCGTCATAAAGCGTAAGTAAATCATATATATATATCGAAAAAAAAAATTTCAAAGTTGTGGTCAAAGTTCGGGACAGAAATCAAATTAGAAATTTGTTCTTGTTTTCGAAATAATTTCTAATAATTGTTGATTTATAAATTATTTAATAATAGTTTTTCCATTCTTATTTCTTCAGTACGGAATCGCATAATTTATCGAAACAAATGTGTGTTGCACGCTCAGCGGATCGCTCGAGGTTTTCTGGCCCGGAAGCAACATCGTCCACGTTACCAGGGCATTGCCAAGATCAACAAGATTCGCACCAATACTTTGAAGACCATCGAAATTGCCAATGGCCTGAAAATGGGACGTGATGAAATTGTTGGCGGTGTGCAGGATATTTACAATCAGATCGATGAGTCCATCAAAAAGATAAAGGTTTGTTCCAATACTCTTTTATTATTTTAAATATAGATATGTCCATCTACTTTAAAGGTTTAAAATAAATTGAATAGCCACCTTTAACTCTGATATAGTTATTCGATTAAACCATTTATCCATTATGAGCTAAAGTAGCCAAACTTTGAGGATAGATTACTAAGATCCTACCATAAAGATTGATGGGCAAATATTTTTTGTTCCACAACTCGATTACTAGGAAACTCCGCAAACTTTTTTATTCGCCCCAAAATTCTCATTAGGTTATCTCTCCCAATTTAGTAGAAAGGCTTGCTTGGTATTTCTTGCCAGCTAAACCTGTTCTCAGTTGGTATTACTTACTGGTATCCAGAGTATTTCGGCGTCGCTTACGTCCAAACCAACAATTTATTTTTATTTTCAATTAATTATTTTTAAATTTGATTATTATTTTAACTTTTAAACACTTAATTGCACACGATTCGCACGCAGCTTAATCCACGGATTACGCAACGTGAAATCGACTCGATGTACACTGTGGTCATGGCGAACATGAATAAGCTGACCGTCGACTTGAATGGCAAACTGAAGGAGCAACAGCAGGCCGAGGAACAGGAACGTCTGCGAAAAATTCAGGAAGCACTCGAGGAAGAACGCCGGGCCAAGGAGGCCGAGGAGCAGCGTCTGCGCGAGGATGCGGAAAACAAGCGACTGTAAGTTGAGATCGGTCAAAGATTATTTCTCAATATTAACCACATTACTTCCTGCCCCACAGCAAAGTCGAAATGGAAACGAGACGCAAGATGGCCGAATTGCAGCGACTGCGACAAGAGGAGGAGGATCGACGAGCTGCTCTCGTCCTGCAGGCCCAACTCGAGAAGGAGGCGAAGGACGATGCCAAGTATCGCCAGCAACTGGAACAGGAGCGTCGTGATCACGAACTTGCCATGCGACTGGCCAGCGAATCCAACGGTCAGGTGGATGACAGTCCACCAGTTATACGCAAGTATGTTCGACTTTTCCTCCCACAGATTAGAACAAACTACACTCAGCAAAAAACAATCGATCTGAATTTAAGTCAGTCGCCTGAAAAACTAGAAAATTTTTCTTTGTTTTTAGAAATGATATAACAATAGAAGGTAATATTCCGCTAAGAATTATAAAGACTTTCTTTAGCCTTTTTTTTTTAAATGTTTTCTAATATTTCTAAAGTCAAAATTCTAAACTTATATAGTTCAAATTAGTTATTCTAATATATACTAGTTTTACTGAGTGTAGAGAGCAGCATTGTTTAATAGGTGTTCAAAGTAGGAGTTTTTTCAAATTATTATTATTATTTCCAGTGTAAATATCCGCCGAGTTTAGCTAGTCAATAATTATTCAATGTATTTGTACTATATCTTAAACAAAAAAAAAAAACGAACCAAAACTCACCTGAACTTTTCCCCTCCCTTACACACCTTCTCTTAAACACAATCACCACAACCGAACACACACACCACACACACACAACAAAAACAAAACCAACGAACACAGTGGTGGTCTCAGTGACGCGTCTCCCATGGGTTCCAACAAACTGATCAGGTATAGCACGCTTTATAATACATTTTTATTGTACTTGTACCAAATTCAAATTGCTTTCTTGCTTTCTCCTAATATGCTTTAACTAATTGGACTATTTATATATATGAAAATCTTTACAAAAAAAAAACAAACAATACTTTTACTTCTACTTTACTTTTCTTTGTACAAGTTTTTCACAAGTTGTGTCAAACATTGCTTCGCGATATTTAAATAAGTGAGTTGGTGCTGGTTTTGAAATTCTTTTTATAACACTTAAATTACTAATCTAATTATATAAATAACACATGCAGTTGTCACTTGAAACTAATCAAATAGAAAACCATCTGTAATCTCTTAGATTGGCTCTTAGTTTGAAATCTATTCAACTTCTTAATTTTTAACTCATAACAAGTATTTAAATCCATCAATAACTCACTTTTGCGTACGCATTTGAAATGCGCACATTTTGCTTTGTTTATTTTTATTTATTATATATATTATATTAATATTTTAATGGTGTATTCTGGCTTAGATCGGAGAATGTGCGCGCCCAGCAACAAGCGCTGGGAAAACAGAAATACGATTTGTCCAAATGGAAGTACTCCGAACTGCGCGATGCTATTAACACGTCCTGTGATATTGAACTGCTTGAGGTGAGTATTGTATTTTATTTTAAAGTTTGTTCACTCTTAAAATAATCCCTTATTCTTTTGTTAGGCCTGTCGCCAGGAGTTCCATCGCCGCTTGAAGGTTTATCACGCGTGGAAGGCAAAGAATCGGAAACGCACCACTATGGATGAGAATGAGCGTGCACCACGCAGCATCATGGAGGCCGGTAAGATTGCTACTGGCAAAAACTGGCCCAAAATAAACACAAAACAGACAGATCTCTTACATACAAATATTAAGTACAGGGTATGTGTGGAACAGATTCAGTGACAATTACGTTGCGAGATTCTGTCTTAGATTTGAATGACAAGTTTTGTGCCAGATAAACATTTGAGTGAAATTTTGTGATAAATGATGTAGCCAGATTTTGCCTAAAATATTACTGCTTAACGTAAATTTACATTTTTAAAATAAAAAAAATTAAGAAGAAAATAAATAACGCCATCAGAACGGACCGAATATCAAGCAATTATCAAAGTTCAATTGTCAAAAAAAGACAAAATATCCCCCTGAATGAGCTGAGTTACCTTTGACGAGTTTTTTAAAAATCAACGCAATTTTTTTCTGTTTGTAAATATATTTTTTACATTGGTTTTTATATCAAGTAAACAGTTTAATTGTATTAACTTTTTATTGAATATATTATTTTTTTCTACATATGTATATATATATATTTATTATTTTCTATTTATTATTTATTCTGTATGTTGCAGCTTTCAAACAGCCGCCAATTAAGCAGCCCATACAGGAAATTGTGCTGGCTCAGCATCGCTATTTCCGCATACCCTTCATGCGTGCCAATGCGCCAGATAATAGTAAGTATAGAAATATATTGAATTGAACTTGTTTTAATACAAAATTTATCTTTAGCTAAGCGCGGCTTGTGGTATGCGCACTTTGATGGACAATGGATTGCCCGGCAAATGGAGCTGCATGCGGATAAGCCGCCAATTTTACTGGTTGCCGGCACAGATGATATGCAAATGTGCGAACTGAGCCTGGAGGAGACGGGTCTGACCCGCAAACGAGGTGCCGAAATTCTCGATCACGAATTCAATCGGGAATGGGAAAGAAATGGTGGCAGACCCTATAAGACCCTCGGAGCCAGGCCAAATGGTGCGGGCATTTAGAGGAAATCACTTTCAACAATCAACTAGACGATAAGCGACAAAAAAACTATATAATCAAAATTAGCAGTCCTTACGAAAATTCCATAATATTTTTGCAAAAGATAACTTTTTGATAACAACAACAACAAATATCCACGTCCAAAATTTAATGGTTATAAAAGCTCTGATTTACATTTATCAATATCAAGTTTTCTTTTATATATATTTACATATATATATATATATATATATTTTAATTGCATTTGGATTTCGTTTAATCTCCCATTGAGCGCCAGCTGTTTAAGGGGCCACGCCTACATATATATTTATATATGTAATACAAATGTATTACATATATTTATATATAAATTTCTTTTCCATTAATTAATTGTGCATTACGATATTTTAAAAGAAAAAAAGGAAACGGCAAGTTGTATTTAGTGTCTATGAAACTTATATTTAAATGTGTGTGTATTTACATAAATTGCATATATATATATATTTTACAGTATTTTAAATTAAAAATAAAATGCTCGAAATGTGGATTGTTTTGCTTTTATTGAAGAACATACAAATATTTTGTCTAAAATCTTGTTTACAGATCGAAAAAGATGTTTAGGAAATTTTATTATATATCTCTAGGATACAAAACACAATTTATTAGGAAACTTTCTCTTAAAGATTAAAATAATTTTTCTCCCGATGCCGCTTGTCACTTTCCAACATCTGTTTGAAAAATTTAATTTAAAATTCATTCTCCTGAATGACATTTTTTTTGCATTAATTCAACTTATTTTTCCGCTGACAGATTGTTCTTTTAGTTGTTGATGGATCCATGGAACAAAAGTTGTAGAATTTGACATTAAAATATCCTTAGAAATAATATTTGTTAATTTCTGGTTTGAACTCAAATATTAAATTTGATATTCTGTTTATTTCAATATATTTTTTACTGTTTAAATTATTTTGGTTTTAAGTGACTTTAGTTCACACTATATGCAAAATAATATTCAAATTGCCTTTTTAATTTGGCGCTGTTTTCCGATAAGCAATAAGTATCGATAACAAATATTTTGCCCCTGCACTCACTTTAAGCCAGGTGGCAACGACGCTGCCGCGTGTATTTGTTTACAAAAAAAATACAATACTAAAGACGATGTCCCGCAAAACATGGCGATCGCTGGACAAACCGGCGCTCTCCACGCCCGTGCTGGAGGTGCTACAGGATATGGGCTTCCCACTAATGACCCCAGTGCAAACAGCAGCCATTCCACTGCTGCTGGCTCGCAAAGATGTCTCCGCTGAGGCAGTCACAGGCAGTGGCAAAACGCTAGCATTTCTTGTTCCCCTACTGGAGATACTCCAGCGACGTCACAAGGAGTCGCCGTGGACGCCCAAAGAAATCGGTGCCATCATCATATCACCCACGCGGGAGTTAGCACGTCAAATTCACGAAGTGTTGGCCAAGTTTTTGGCGCATTCGCAGCTGGAGCACCTCAGGCACCAGCTTCTTGTTGGTGGCAATCACATCGAAGAGGATATTGTGGCCCTGAGACGGGAAACACCCTGCATACTCGTCTGCACACCGGGTCGCCTGGAGGATTTGTTCCAGCGCAAGGCGGATGATCTCCAGTTAGCATCGCGTGTGAAGAGCTTGGAGTTCCTAGTGTTGGACGAGGCGGATCGCTTGCTCGACCTGGGCTTCAAACAGAGCATCAGCCACATCCTGGCTTATCTACCACGTCAGCGTCGTACGGGTCTTTTCTCCGCCACACAGACCACGGAGGTCACCGATTTGATACGCGCTGGCTTGCGTAATCCTGTCCTGGTTTCGGTCAAGGAGAAAGCTTCCCTCAATACGCCAGCGTTGCTCCAAAATTTCTACAGGATTGTTAAGCCGGAGCGCAAATTCCTGGAATTGTTGCAGTTTTTACGTTCGTCCAGATCTAGCTCTGGAAAGGTTTTGATCTTCTTTCCCACCTGCGCTTGTGTGGAGTATTGGGCGGAACTCATTCCTCGCCTGCTGCCAGATCGTCTTGTCCTCGGCATCCATGGCAAGATGAAGACGAAACGTGCCCAGGTTGTGGAGAGATTCCGTCGTGAACCACTTGCCGTCCTGCTATGCACGGATGTTCTTGCTCGAGGATTGGATGTGCCCGAGATTGAGTGGGTGGTCCAGTGGGATCCACCTGCGAATGCTTCGAGTTTTGTGCATAGAGTGGGAAGAACGGCTCGTCAGGGTGTTGTGGGCAATGCGTTAGTCTTGCTTCTACCCAGCGAGGATGCATATGTGCAGTTTCTTAAGATTAACCAGAAGGTGGAGTTGAGTGAGTTAAGTCTGGTGGATGGGGAGGAGAAAGAGCAGGAGGAGGAGGATGATCTAAAGAAGGAGGTGGAACTAGAAGATCAGGAGGATGAGCAAAATATGAACGAGACAGAGCAGCTTGACAAGGAGGCGCAGGAAGAGGGAGATCAAGAGGACGCGGATGATCAGAAGAAAGAGCTAAAGCAGAAGGAGGAGCATAAGGATAAAGCAACTCGTTTCCACTCCACCCTGGAGCGTATGCATCAGCTGCAACTGGCGGACAGGGGTATCTATGACAAGGGGATGCGAGCCTTTGTCTCCCATGTGAGAGCCTACACCAAGCACGAATGCAGCGCCATACTTCGGCTCAAGGATCTCGATCTGGGCAAAATGGCTACTGCCTATGGGTTGCTACAACTGCCACGCATGCCAGAGCTAAAGAACTACAAGGGAACCGGATTCATTGCACCCAAGAGCGAGGTCAA
The DNA here is from genome assembly GCA_035042345.1 of Drosophila fungiperda. Lineage (NCBI taxonomy): Eukaryota > Metazoa > Arthropoda > Insecta > Diptera > Drosophilidae > Drosophila > Drosophila fungiperda. The sequence goes on from JAWNLM010000205.1 coordinate 339,460, forward strand.
TCTCGCCAAGCTGAGCTATAAGAATGCGCAGAAGGAGCAAGTGCGTCAAGAAAAGCAGTTGATTCTGGAGCAGACGGGAATCTGGCCGGGCAAACAGAAACACATGAAACGCACCGAGTCCTGGGATCAGACCAAGCGGGCCAAGCAGGATGCCAAGTCCAAGAAGGAGTTGCGCAAGGCTAAAAAGGAACGCAAACGAATGAGGGATAAGGAAGAGACGGAGGGTGGAGGGGAGACGGGTTCCAAGCGCAAGCGGAAACAGCAATATACACAAGATGAACTGGATGAGCTGGCCAGCGATATAAGGCTCTTCAAGCGACTTAAAAAGAAGAAGATCACCGAGGAGGACTACGAGAAGGCAATGGGAATCGATAGCGATGATGACTGAGAAATTTCCGCTATTTTTTTATTTATGTACATATTAAAGAAGTTTGCTACATTAGACTCTCAATGACTTATTCTATCGAACTGCATTCACGGATTTGGGGGTCATCTAACGAATGACTGTTTTCAGAGAAAAGAAGATCACAGGGTGATCGCAGGGAACTGCAAAATCCTCAATTGACAACGGATTACAAGGATTTTTACTGCCCACCCTGTCCGAAGCTGACTTCATATTTTATTTGGAATTGATAAATTGGCTATATATAATCATTTGTATATATCTATTACCGATTACCTAATTGCAATTGCTTCATAACATTTATATTCTATATAAACACTAGAATTATTTTAAATTTAGACCCCATTTCTTTGCAGACTTGAGAGTCGAACACATATCGTGCTTCTTTTATTAGCAATTAAAATACAAATATAAATTGTCTATGTTTATTTGGCTGCATCCTGATTGGTTGCGCCCGAAATGAAGACTAGGAGCACTACGGGCACAATGTACATCCAGTATTTGGCGAAAAAGCCGCGAGTGTCGCGCACCTCGCCCCTCTCCCTTGCTTCGCGTTCACGTTCGAATTTCTGTATAAAGCTGCCCGTGTCCGGAACTGGAGCCACTTCCGCGTGACGAATGATGACATCGGAACTGAAATTGTTTTCGTTGACCTGCTGAATGTCTTCAGCGGAACATTCCGAACTCTTTGGAGCCAGATCCTGTGAGGCAGTGACTCCCGTTACATAGCCATATGGATCCAGGGATATCCAGAGCACATCATTGAATTGAGCCATTAGCAAACTGCACGCCTTGCTGGAGGTCAAAAAGCGTTGAATGTTGCCATTGGGATACGAGACAGTTGCCCGTAAGCGATAGAAACCATTTTGTTGCGCTAGCAGCTTGATGTTATCCAGTTCAGCTGCAGTTAATGGATTCTGCACAATAGTGGACAGGCCAGCATTTAAGCTTGGTATGGAGATATTTCCGCGATGCGAAAAATGATCAGGCTTTGAACCGGACAGGGAATGATGCAAATCAATTGTTATCCAGCTATCGTGCTCCAAGAAACTCCAACTAGTTGCCAGCATGCTGAACAGCACAATTGCCAGATAGCTCGTTTTTAAAAACATTTTCGTTTATATTTTGTGTTGGTCTTCTGCAAAATCAAATCGTTTTTTACTTAAAATACTATTTTTCAGGCTTTAATTACTTACGTTGATTTTCTTAAACAAGTCATTTAATTTTCGCCCATATGATTTTATTGCTTACACAAAGTATCGATAGTTGTACTATACGATACTCCAATCGATTATGACTGCTAGCGAAGATTGTTTCTATTATTTTGTTGGATATGTAGCTTCAACTTTAATTGTTAAATACCTGGAAATGTGTATAACAAAATATATTTCCCAGTTTGTCTTATTCCAGAAGTATTTTATTGAACTAATTCAAACCAATTCATTTAATATTGAGTTTTCATTTTCGATACATTTTTTTAGATCTGTAAAAAAGGCTCGGCAAAAACAGCTGTTATGCACGCATGACACGCTGTAGCGGCATGTGGTTAATCTGTATATTGTACGCAACTAAGAACTGACCGATAGAAGAAGTGCAGAAAAATGGGAAAAACGTCAAAGGACAAGCGGGATGTTTATTATCGACAGGCCAAAGAGGAAGGTTGGCGTGCACGAAGTGCATTTAAACTATTGCACATACACGAACAGTTCTCCATCTTCGATGGTAAGTGTTTTTAAATTGTGCGTTTTACGTGTGTTATACAGGGTGACTCGTTTCGCAGGTGTGCAACGAGCAGTTGATCTGTGCGCCGCACCCGGCAGTTGGTCCCAGGTGCTATCACGTAAACTCTTCGAACCCTGCCAAACAGATGATGAGAAATTGGCTGTGAAAATCATAGCAGTCGATTTGCAGGCGATGGCACCCATTCCGGGTGTTGTGCAAATACAGGGTGACATCACCCAAGAGAGCACAGCGGAGGCGATAATCGCTCATTTTGGCAGCGGCGACGGCCAAAAAGCGCAATTGGTTGTCTGCGATGGGGCACCCGATGTGACAGGATTCCATGAAATGGATGAGTATATGCAGAATCAGCTGATTGTCTCCGCCCTGAGTCTGGCAACGTGTGTGCTCGAACCGGGCGGCAAGTTTGTGGCGAAAATATTCAATGTGACCGAAAACGATTTGCTCGAAACGCAAATGCGAACATTTTTTAAACATTTTCACATTTATAAACCACCCAGTTCACGCCCCTCCAGCTATGAAGCGTTTGTTGTCTGCTCCGATTTCCAGTTACCTGCCGGTTATATTCCACAAATTATAAATCCAGTTCGAGATAATATTAGAGAGATTGCAATGAAGACCGGATCGAAGGTTAATCAGCGATTGGTACCCTATATTGCTTGTGGGGATCTAAATGGTTGTCGATCAGTGGCTAAAATACTGGAATTCACCGATAAGCAAATTGAAGTTGCCTACGATGGGCTCATGAACGATCAAGATTTTCCTGATGCGGTTAAGGCCACTCTGGAAATAGGCTTTATAGCGGAATTCAATAAAAGGAATATTCCTTTTGTGTGCACACACTCATTATGGTAGTCAGGAGTAGTAATTAAGTTAACTATATATGAAATATTAAGGCTAAATTTATTATTTTAAGCTTTAATTGGAAAGATTCGTTAGTCTTTGCTTGCGAAAAATGTATATTAAGTGTTTTAGCTTATTATTAGATTTATTTGCAAATAATAACACAAAGTTATTTATACAACATTAAATTGATTTTTTGTATTATATACCAAAGGCTAGTTTACACCGGTAAACATAATCTGCGTAAGCCCGAATGAAGATAAAAATTTTTCTATATTTACCGAAAAATCAGTTTTTTATTTGACATATATAAAAAAATGGAAACAATGGCTGGCGAGACTAACAATATATGAGCTGAAAAAACATGAATCTATTTGAGTTCTTAATTTTAAGCAGTGCCATCGACGACAATCTGTAGAATGGTGCGTCGCTTGGGATCGTAGGAGAAGCCATTGCTGCGAAACAGTTCCGATTCGTAGAACGACTTCAGATTGCCAATATCCAGCTGTTTGGCACGCTCAAGCAAATCCCTTTCCATGATCTCCACATGGGTGGCACCGGGTCCATCCTTGCAACGGATGTAAGCCAACTGATCCAAGGTGAGCTGCCGCAAGATGAAGAACAGCAGCTCGGAGTGATCCTTCTGGAAGGCTAAATACTTTTGGAATGTGTTGCGCATCTTCTTCATTACACTGAACTTTTGCGCCTCGATGAAACTCTCCAGCATCATCCTTATCGCCATGCTCACATCCGCCTCCAGAACATTCTCCCGCAGATGCAGTCGAGAATGTGCCTCCGCCATCCGAATAACGCTCTCAATATGACGCACTGTGATCGGCAATGAGCCCGTTGCAAAGGATTCCTGGCGCAACTGCGCATACATCTTTGCAATCTTATCCTCGTCAATGTTCTGCAAGGCAAATAAAAAAAAAAACTATTAAGTTAATCGCTTAAAAAATTAAAAAAAAATTTTTATGCTTTGAAATAGTTTTAAAAATATTATATAACTTTTTTTTTAATTTAGAAAAGATTTCGTAAATCGACAACTGAAAACAAACCTTTCGGTTTTGGATGTCTAAAGAATAATTTAAATTCTGTTCAATTTACCGTAAGTTTGGGACGTATATTCTCCTTGGCATAGACGATATACTGGCGCAGCAGATCCTGTGGTATCTCATCGACCGTCTTCAGTTGTGGTTCCTCCAATTCTGGTTGCTGCTCCTCGCTGGGATGATGCTTCATGTGTGAATGGACCACAAATTTAGCCAACTGTTGATCCTGCATAGGATCAAATTCGTCCTTAACCACACACAGGATATCAAAACGGGATAAGATGGGCTCTGAGAGATTTACGTTCTCCGAGAAGGTCATGGAGGGATCATAACGACCTCCAATCGGATTGGAGGCAGCGATCACTGTGCACCTGGCCTGCAAGGAGGTAACAATGCCTGCCTTGGAAATAGATATCGATTGCTGTTCCATGGCCTCGTGGATGGAGGTGCGATCCTGATCGTTCATCTTATCGAACTCATCAATCAAACAGACTCCCTGATCGGCCAAGACGAGTGCTCCAGCCTCGAGTGTCCACTCCTTGGAGACGGGATTCCTGCGCACATAGGCCGTTAAGCCCACAGCACTTGCTCCCTGTCCGGTTGTGAACACCGCTCTGGGTGCAATTTTCTCCGTGTACTTGAGGAATTGTGATTTGGCTGTGCCGGGATCACCACAGATCAACATATTGATATCGCCACGCACCTTGTGCTTATCGCCAGGATTCTTGGACTCTCCGCCAAAGAGCGCCAATGCCAAGGCACGCTTGATATAATCATGTCCATAAATCGAGGGCGCCATGGAGGCCACAATACGCTCGGCAATTCGGGGATCTTTGCTCAGTTTCTGGATAGTGGCTATATCCTCATCGGTCAGGGATTGCACCACCTGCTTGGAGTCCTTGACAACAATGTGATTCGCTATGATAACCGTGGCAAAGACGGGAAACCCTTGATCCGTATTCAAGGAGCCATCGTAATTATTTGTGTAGATGCCAGTGACTTCCAGTTCATCGCCCGGTTTGCTCTGATCGCAGAGATCGGCGAGCAAAATGACATCCTTGCTGCGTGGTATGCGACCAGCTGGAATGCGTCCCGGCGACTCCTGCAGCGTAATCTTCTGATAATTGCGATACAATGTTTGCTCCATGTTAATCGAGAAGGGACCCATGCTCTGGCATTCCGGGCAAGAACCGGGCTTCACTTCCGTGTTCTGGGACTGTACAAAGGGTCCCAGGACGTAGCCACACTTTACACAATCGTATTTAATGACGGATAGTTGGGGCAGTACTCCAGTTGTGGCCGTGACCACTCCCAAGGTGCGTACAAGTTGATTGAGATGCAGCTTGCGGAAGGTGCGCAGTTCCTCGATCAAGGGTAACTCCGATATGCGCACATGAATCTCCGTCGTAACACGCTCATAAGTCGGGAATATGGACAACACCATCTCCTTGGCCACCTTGTCAAAGATCTCCAGCATCTGGAAAGGCGCCTCTGGAAGAAAGTAAGCCAAGACATGCTCCTTGTTAGCCAAATCCGTGTAGGCTACCACAAAAGAGGACTTATTCTGTTCGCACATCCGGCGTATTCTGTCCCGATACGTGTAAGAGCCACGCTCGTCCACGAAGGTGCGCAGAAAGGACTGAAAACGATTGGCAATCTCTGTGCGTGGTCCGAGCATGCTAACCCACTCCTTGGTCGAATGGCCTTTGGTATCCTCCAGATTCTCAATCGATTCAATCATTTCGGTGTCTTCCATTTCGCCAATGGCTGCTTTTTCGCCAGCACGTCGCTTAGCACGTGGACCCATTGCATCCTCATCCTCATCATCCTCATCGGACTGGCCAAAGACCAGATCGCGATCATCTCGATGCACGCCAGCGGCTCGATCTCGCCGACGCATTTCCGTTTCGGCGGCGAATCGTTCGCCCTGCGACATCTCTGAGAAGTCCTCCTCGTCGTCGAGCATGGCCGGATCATAATGATCCAGCTCGGGCATCTCACGATAGTCTAATAATATAATATTGATATATTTTTATAACTATCTGATATGAGTACGTAACATATATAATAGTATTGCTGCTTCTTTTTATAACTAAAATTTCACACTTGAAAAATGGTGCTATTCATTTTCTTATCATTTTATGTTTTTTTTATAAATCTATTAGATTTAAATAAGTTTCAAGCGTTGAATGAAATATTGGTTTTCTTGCAACATTTTTTTAGGAGCTGTATTGCATTTGTAAAAACTCATTCATATTTATTCCCTAAGACCTTTGTGCGAGTGGTGCTACTATTTTGGCCAACTGTATATTAGGCCTAGTTTTAGTTTGAGTTTGGATGCTCACCGTTCTCCATGTTGTCGCCGAAGAGTTCCTCGCCATCCTCCTCCTCTTCGTCACGTACCGTTTGATCACCGAGTATTTCATCCTCATTCTCGAAGGGCTCAAAATCGCCAACCGGCGAAGTCATCGCAGCCCGCAAATCTCGTCGCTCGCCGGCATCACTGGGCGTATTTGGTGGCGGTGAACTCGGATTGTCCTAAATTGTGTTGACTTAGTAAAATATATATAAAATGCGTGGCACAATTTACCATTTTGTGTGTTTTCTTCTGTATTTAATATAAACAAATATCTGCAATATTTTTACGCGCCTCCCGTTTGCTTATGCTCAGTTCATCAGTTCTTCAGCTGTGTAAATTGTTGGCGTGCAATTTTGGCGGGAGAAATCGCACATAATGTATATCGATATCAAAAGGCGATATCTTGTATTCGATTATAATGATTCAAGACTGAATGCTATGGCAGCAGTAACAAACATAAGACAATAAGCAATTCGTTTAACATCAAGAATATTTAATAAATCAAACACACAAAATTAACTACGAGGTGTATTTCAGAAAATAATAAATGTGCAACACAAGGTATATTTTGGACGAAAATTAAATTAAATTGCAGTTCGATTATTTTTATTGTTAATGCTTGAAAGCTAACTGCTATGTCAATTTAAACAAGTACTTCGCATGAGCGCTATACTCAACACCGATATTGCGACAGTTCACGACAGATGGCTCAATGGTCTAGGGGTATGATTCTCGCTTTGGGTGCGAGAGGTCCCGGGTTCAAATCCCGGTTGAGCCCGCTATATACTTTTTTAGTTTAAAATTTATTGAATGTGTGCATTTTACTAACAATTAAGTTTATTTATAAATAACACTACAACAAATGCTTAGTTTTAGCACAACCGAAACCCACTTACACGTCATTTTACGGTCCCGTACGTGCTTGAGCACTTTCCTTGCGTCTGGCACTTAATTATAAAATAAAGGGCCCGGACGAGGCCGGCGATTTATTGCACCGGAAGGAGTCGCCATCATGCCAGTGTTGCCAGCTGCATTTGCATTTGCATAGGAATTGCATGCAGAGCCGGTCACATTCAGAATAATTGCGGTCACACAATGACATTAAAGCCAAGTCGGAATCGGAGTCAGAGTCAGAGTCGCGTAGTGTTGGAAAAGTGTCAGAAGTGGGGAAACCATGCTGAGTAATTGCAGCTTTAAATGGCATTTAGCACGCCTCGTGCAGTTTATATATTTCTCTTTTATTTATTTATGTATTTGCCGCTTCCTTTATTTCCTTTTGATACGGTTCTCATTACTACATATTTTTATAGTGCACTCGAAAAAGTTTATCTATCGCATAAATTGCTCTAAAAATTGTTTTTTTTTATATATTCAAAATACGCAATAAAATAATAATTTATAAAATCTTAAAACATAAATATTTAATAACAATATAAGAAAAAAAGAAGAATTTAATTGGATACTCATTTTTTCCAAAGCTCAGAACCATTTTTTCCTCTGAGTGTAGAGGAGCCTTTGGAAAGCGCATTTTTCAACGGTGGCCCATTGTTGTTGTTGTTGTGGGCATCAGCACCGTACGTGCCACAAAGCCGAGACTCATTTGTCGATGCGGAATTGCAAGACATTTTCTATAAGCAAAAGTGACTTTCAGTAACTATTCGAGAGACAGCAAATAATTTCTTATTAAAAGCTGAGCAAAGGCAGGTAAAAACAGCCAGCAAAGCGATTGCAAATTGACTCATTTTTCACTTCATGAACAAATAACCCATAAGATAAAGCTGTTATTTTACCCTAGATATGTCACAGTTTTTTTTTTTAATAAATTACATGGTTAGTTTTAAATAAAGAAAAACTTGTTTAATTTTCTTTTTTCTTTTTTGAAATAATTATTAAAATTAAATTATTTTAAAACCTGACAATTCACATAAATAAATTTATAAAAATTACGAATTTACAGAAAGGATTTATTCAAACTCATTCATTTTTAATTAATAGAATATATTTGTAAATATAGAAAAACTTATACATTTTTAGGAATCTTTACAGGCAAATTTCATTTTGGTACGATCTTTTTTCACAGTGTAGGACTCTTCCCTAGCTTCCCTGCCTTATTAATTATGTAAGATAAGTACATACAAATAAGGAGAGGTGGCAGAAAAAGCAACTTTCTTTCTTTCTTTAATATATAACCATTTTTAGCAATTAAAGAATAAATGTAGAAGAATATTTAAATAATTCCTAGACACGATAAAAAAGTTAGCAAAAACACAATGAAATGATAATAATAATATGATAATAAATGATAATAGATAATCGGTTCGGGCACAGTTAGGAAAACCTCAACCATTGGATCTGTTGGAAGACCCAAGAAAATTCTAAATTTCAACTACTAGGTCACTCAAATTTGTGTAGAAATATAGTGTAAATTGCATCGCATATAAGCAAAGTGAATAAATATTTCAAATTTAAAAACTTTACAAAAATAACAGTTTCGTGTTAAACTTGTTGTCAGGCTAATGAGTTGGGCCCGAGGCAAATCAACTTAATAAAATTATTCGAAATATTAAGTTTCAGTTTCTGTAAGTAGATGTACATAATTATAAATTGCAAATTAACCATTTGCATTATTACGGGAAAAAATGCTATCAGAATAAAGGCAGTTTGCCATTTTCATATTTAAAATAGGGAAAAAGGATATAATAGTTTTGTGCAAGATTTTGTAACAGGCAGAAGAAAAAAAATACAATTTAAGAACACACAAGTTATAGTCAAAAATATATTCTCATATTAGTCTCATTTCAACCAGAAGGCAAAATAATTTCCTGTCTATATAAATATTAGCGAGCATGAAAGGGATGGCATGATAACCAAATAAAGCGTTGTTTTAATGATTTTTTGCTCTTCAGAGTTCGAAACTGCCATAAGAAATGGAAGCACTTACGTACCGCTTACATTTAAGTGTGCAAAACTTTTTACAGTGCAAATTGGCCATAAAACTACAATATATTTAACAGGTACACTCGAAAAATAATCTATAGATCTTAGAAAATCAACATACAGGGTCAGCTTATTATTCAGCAAATATATTACTAAAATAAGCAAAAATGTTTGTATACTGTTTTATTACATTTTTTACTGATATTTCGCTAATAAACATAATTATTTTATGATTTCACGTATTCAAAGTTATAACATAGTTTATAAGATCAGATAATTTAATTTTAAAAAGGTGTTCCATAGTTAAACTCTAATAAAAAATTACAGTGCCAATAGATTTAATTACTTGAGTCTGAGATTTAGTAACTGTTTTCTTTTAATTAAGACATAAATTTCATTGAAATTTTTTAATAAGAGGACATTTTTCTAAAATATGGGAAATACAGCCAATTCTTGGGACTATTGATTTAGAGGTATCCTATCAAATTTTAGGAAAAACCTTTTCTTACATTTTTTTGTTATTCCTAATTAAAATTTTCTTTCAATTTAAGGTATATTTTAACTGTATGTGCTTGCAGGGTATCACTTAGTAAGACTCACTTGCCGACAGCACTTCTACTTGTTAAATATGCTCTTTGCGTCAGACGTTATGGTTCTCCTTTTTTTTGGTAAAAAAAAAGAAGAACATATCGTATAAGGGTTGCACTAATATCATAAAACGAGCTGCCATGACCATAAAGTCCATCGTATATTCATAATGGCAAGCGAAATGTAAATCAGCCACAGTCGACCCTCGAATACGTGCTCAGTACAATGAGGACACTCAGAAAAATCGACCTTAAATTTAGAACACATCATCACAAAAAGTTATTCTATATTTTAGAAATCATTTCTAAGAAAACATTTTTCTTGGTCAATATATTATTCAGAAAGTAAATTTAAAATAAATGTGGATTTCTAAAAACCAGTATATATGTTTCTTAATATAACGATGAATTTTTAAAGATCAGTTCAGTTTGCTTTTTCCTATGTTTTTACCTTTGAAAGAATTCTGATATAAATTTTATTTTCTAATATATTATTTAATAAACATTTGTATTTGCTTTCTAAATTTTCGGAAATTTTGCTTTGGGAGCGTTTTTTTATGAGTGTATAGAAGTCGAATCCATCAAATTATTGTACACTTTTCCGTGAGTTGTTTCATGGATTCATTAGAGAGGAGCAAAAAAGAGGCGTTAATAGCACAAAATCACACACACGCATAAAGTTTGGCAAATTACGAGGTATAAAAATGGCATCTCATTATGGTAAATTTAATATTTCATGGGCAATTTGCTCGGATTGAAACCGACACACTTCAAAAATTGCGTATACCAAACGCACACACGCACACACACTGGAATTTATTCATTCTTCATATCTTGAGGGTTTTTTTCCACCCCTGAATTCTTCATATGCTTGTCTCATACAAATTTAAACTCAATTAAAAGTTTGCGTATTAGACAAACTTGTGGCACGTTGTGACACGTTGTTGAAGCAACCACGCCAACTTCCAAAGGGCAAGAGGGCGTGGTTGTGGTTCGGGCACTTGCCATTTGCAAAACCTAAATGACATTCGAATTTAGTTGTCATTAAAAATGTGCGCGATTTATTCACATAAATGACTTTGAGTTGACACACGATACCCTAACATCGACCGTGAGATAGTCTGACCCTCTCTACACTCACAAAAAAAGAACACTCCAATTTAGAAATTACCCAGAGTTAACTCAGCTTATTATCCAAAATGTATATGGTTAAAAGTCAGAGTAAATTTAACATTAACCTTATTAATGAGTTAGATTAAACCAAACAATAAAAGAGAAGGGTTTCGAGGCAGATTTAAGAAATTGTTTTGCTTATGTTTGGAAAATCTTTCTAGTTTTCATAGCGATTTTCTATTCAGTGCAATATTTTTTAAGTGTCGTCCATTTCCTCCTCTATCCAACTCATCCTGTGCCCATTGCTTTGCGTGTGCCACATGTTGAGGACCTAGGGCCAACGAGCAGAGCAAAGCAGTTTCTTCAATTGAAGGCAGCAACCCATTGACACAAATTGATATGCTTTTTAGCTACTCCTTGGAAAGAAATTACTCAAGTCCGTTTAAGAAACTTGAAGATAAATATATATGGACACATACTGGCATGGAAGAAATTTCGAGTGCTAAGGGATTAAACGTAGAGTGTCAAACAGAAACCGGAGTTGCATGTTTACTGATTGGAATTTACGGAATGAAATTTAAATTCGATGCGGTTTGAGACCTTAAACTAAACGTATGTTTATTTCAAATACTGTGATATTAGGTATAACCCCATTAAAAATATGTATATATTAAATACTGTGATATAAGGTATTACAACCATGTTTATTTTAAATACTTTAATATTTGGCACAATATTCACATTCACTTTGCTTATTTTCACTGTTATCGATATATCTCATAACTCGATCAGCAGAGTTGCTCGATTAACTCAGTTGCTTAACTTAATTAAATATATTACATAACATAAGAAAATAAACAATAGAAAAGCAAAATTGTTCGTTAATATTGACAGACTTGCCTAACTATTATATGGTAATATATGCAATGAGTAATTAACAGCAGAGCAGCAGAGTTGTTCGATTGACAACAGAGTTGCCTAACATAATCAGATATATTACACTAAATAATTAACAACAGATCATCAGAGTTGCTCGAATTACTTCTGTACAACATGTACAGATAATATCATAAAACAGAATTGTTCAACATGCAAATATAACATTGAGTAATTAACATTAAGGCGGTTATATTTAAACGAGCTCTGCTTAAGAGTATTATTTTTATATCTTGCTGTATCAAGTAGTAATTTAAGTATTATTGCTATAGTAAGCCTTTTTATAAAAAATAACTCTTACTTGAGGGAAGGCAACAGCGCATAACAATTGCCGTAAGCCTTGTGGCCTTTACAGTTTGCCTGTCGAAAAATTGCATAGTCAAAGGATGTTTTTCCTGTCTTTCGGTTTTTTTAGTGGCCAATTTTGCTGGTTTGGCCTTAAATTGCGAATGTGCAGGCACATGAATAATGTAAGCAAATCGACCAACAGCAAAAAGTTAAATGCTTCTAATGACACAAAATGAAGCAAATGACGAAAAATGGCGAAAAAACAAAAAAAAAAGACAAAAATAATAAAAATAATATAGCAAAATTGTCGACAATGGCGATTATGGGCTGTGCGAGTGCGTGCGAGCGAGAGATCAGCATATACTATATACATATATACATAACAAGAAGAAGAAGAAGAACAATTAACTACAACACGGAGCAAAAGCAAATCGAGAAAAACATGTGCGGCGGCCATAATTACGAAGCAATTAGACGAAATTATTATTTGAGGTCACTCAGAGTTATGGACTTTGGCGGGGGGTAATAGAACATATGGCTAGTGTGACAGCGGATGGTGTTGTCTATTTACTGTTGCTTTCCAGGCACACATGCGGGCAGGCTTGGCAGGCATGCCAAAGTGGATGCCTGCGTAATTATCATGCATAGCGAAAAAAAAAATTGCCGACAGAATAAAAGCACAAAGCATAGACGCAGATAGGAGCACAATAGCAACTGCAACTAAATAAGAAAAACAAAAGTTCGATTCCCTGTGTATGAGCTAAAAAAAGAATGACACAAAAATGGTTATTTAAATTTGGATTCATAAGTTGGAACAAAATATCTAAATTAAGATCTCGGTTAAAAAATTTTAAATGGTTATTATATCTGTTATTTGAATTATGGATTATTGGTTGTATTATTTAGTCATTTGTTTATATTATATATTTTTTAGGTGCTTTAGGCAACATTTTTTTCAGGACGCTGGCATAAATTCATCTACGAAGAAGGCAGCGGTGTCATCCTTATCTGCATACGAGCCATCACTGAGGTTATTGGCGTTGTCCTCTTGGACTTCATTGGCCTCAGGAACTACATTTACAGCATTGCTATTTTTAGTTTGTATAGCAATAAAATGAAAAAATAAATCTATAATAAAAATGAAAATGGTGAATATAAGTATGGCTGTTTCGTCTAGCTTTTTGTAAAAGTATTCTTTGATTTCTAAACCCCTATTCATAAGTTGCTTAAACTTATTACTTATTAAAACAATTCTTTGCAAACATTTCTTGTGAAAGTGTTTCTATTATTTTGTTGGCAACTGTATGTATAATGGTGTACATATATATTTATATAAGAAATATGAAATGCTGGCGTTAATGAGCAGTCTAATGCAGAATGTTTGATGTTTGAACAGCTGAAATTGGGTTTCAGACAGGACTTGGGGATTGGGATTGGATCTGAGTAGTTGAAACTGGCTGAGTACATAAATAAAGTGGGGCAAGACTGACTAGTGGGTCAGTCAATCAGTCAGTTAGTCAGTCAAACAAATCGCGTGAAGCATTTCAATTATGGCAAATAGCTTTAAAAAGCTTATATAGTTGACAAGTGAACATTTGCATTTAGTCGAGTTTAATCTGTTGTGAAAATTGCTGTGTGTTTGAGTATGGGTCACTTCGATTTAGGCCTTAAATATGATATTCATTGCAATCCATTCAAATCGCGTGCCTCAAATTTAATAAAGCAGTCAAAACATGGACAAACAATGACAATGACATCGACCAACAGCTGAGCCAAAACCAGCCGAAACTCAAACATACATTGTCGGCTTGGCACGACCTTAATTGTCGCTACACTTATAAAATAAATCGCCCTAGAAATAATATATAAATATTGATATAAATATAAGTATAAATATAATAGATAATCCCAATCTATATTTTCAGGAAAAATACTTTCTAAAATTCAGAAACAATCAATAATATGTAAAGTCTAATAATACATAATGTACAAAATATAAAAATAGTAACTTAATAAATCATCTATAGTATAGCACATAAGAAAAACACTCTGAAAATTTGAGTTATTTTTAGAGAATTTAGAGAAATTTAAACAGATTTTCAACAAATTACTGCCAGATATTTTAGACATTTACTATCTTAATAAAGTAAGTGAGTAAAAATATAAAAAAAATAAATATATCTGAAATATTAAAAAATTTAATTTAATTTAACACAAAAACAAAGAAAAATAATTTTGTTGAGTTTCACGGCAGTTTTCTAAAAAGCATGGTAATTTTTTCTCTAAGTGTAGGTAGTCCCGGCTTGCATGTTGGTTGACTAGCCTGACTGACTTATTTGTCGGTTGCCAGTTGCACTTTAGCATTGTTCGTTCATCTTGGTAGGTCGTCGAGAGTCGAAAATCGAATGTCATATCGCAAAAGCAAAAAAAAAAGAGAAAACTAAATGCAAAAAGCAAAAGGAAAATGGGAAATAAATGTTCGATAAAGGTTGCAAGGTCTTAACATTGATTTTGATTTCGGCAATATGCGTTTGCATGTAAATGCCACATGTGGCACTGGCATTTCAACTTTGAAGGACTTAAAAAACATTTTCGTTGCTGTTGCAAGGTATTTTTTTTTTATGTTAGAGTTTTCATTAGCTTTAGCGAGGAAAATTTACGCTCAGATAAAAAACAAATGCCGAGCCTAACTAACAATCTTTTTTTTTTAATTTATATATTTCTAGTTTGGATAAATTGGTTAACTGCTATTTCTAATATCTAAGAATTATAAAATCCTTTTTTTTATTTGCAATCAATTTCCAATCTGGATTGATTTACTAAAACTTGATTTACTAAATTAATCGAATAACGAATTGACTCGAAAAATAACTGAAATACGTATTGAAACATAATATTTTCGTAGGCGTTGCCAGTCGATTAGGTTTTCATTTTGTTTTTTGCTGGGAAATCTGATTATGAAAATTCCATTAAAAGTTTTATGAGCTTGGCAAAATGTTTGAAAATCACGCACCTTGGAAAGTGAGCGGGAAATCGTGTTAGCTGCGGGGTAACGGGGTCAAGAATGGAAGCGTAAATGTGACGTAAATAAATGCTGCACTTGCACAAAAACAAGAGCAACAGCAAGTTGCATATGCAACGGCAACACATTTTGCTGCATGCAATTTAAAAACACTGAAAATTACATTACAGCAAAACGCATTGCGTTTTATATAATTTGTGCAAATGGCTTAGTAGAAAAAATTTACGTGCTTGCACTATTTTTCACATTGTTAAATTGTAATATATTATTTAAGATAAACAGTTTTATGTAGTTACATATGTTTAAAACACATGCAAATATTTATAATTCATTTTCTTTCTGCAAGTTATATTGTTCATTTAGAATCACCATTCCAGTTGGATGGAAAAAATATGGGCAGATAATGCAGAACATTTTTTAAACAGTTTTTATTCAAATTGAATAAAATGATATACAATTTGTTTAGAAGCCGAAATATATGTATATATTTAAATATGTATACATCTGGTTGAAAATAAATAATAACATATATGTTTTGCCTATTTGCTTCGTTTTTAGTTTATTATAAATCAGTTTAAGAAAATACACAACCGTAAAAAGTTTATGCCTACAAGGGTTTTTTTTTGTCAAGATCCTCGCTGCTGGAATATTTGAGAATCTGTTGTGTGTTGTAGATAGATCATACTACATATACTATTTTTGCGAAGCTGTTGCACTGATCGCTATATATTTGCGTCCATTGATTGTCACATTCTGCATAAGTGGCGGAGTCAGTTTTCTAGTGGGGGCCGCAGTAATATTGGCATTTGGTTCTGGAGCAGTCAGCCTTGTAGTGGCGACATTGGTAATGCTGAAAGTTCCCGGCAGGATCCCTTCTCCGGTGAGATTGCTTGTGGTAATGCCAACGGTATCCGCAGAGTTCAGTTTCCTAGTGGAGACACTGCTGATGGTGGCAACGGATTCCGATGGGGTCAGTTCAAGTGATTGAGCAAATGGCAGCTTTCTGTACATATTGGAATCGATTTCCGGTGAGGTAAATTTTCTAGTGGGAACACTGCTGGTATTGGTAGCTTTATCCGGCTGGGTAACATTTCCAGTGATATTGTCAACTGTTTCTGGTGGGGTCAACTCTTTGTTGTTAATGATGGTAACTGTTTTCATTGTGGTCTCTTTTGACGCCATTTTTTGATTTCTCAGGTCTTTTTTGCCTCCTCCCACATGCTTTACTTTTTGCTGCGCTTTTCCCTTATACGCAAAACAAGTCTGTGAATAAATAAAACAATTACTTTATATTTTAACAGTCTTTGCAATATTTATATTCAGCTTACTGGACATAGGTAAATTCTCTTCAAAGTTTTCGGATCTTGTACAACTTTACGGGTTCTTTCATTACAGATCGAACATTTGGAAAATTCAGCCATCTTCGCCCTGACTCAACCAAAAACTTGCGGAAACTTGTTAAAGTGTGTGGGTAAGCAGGGTTGCAATTTATGTTGTAGTGTTGTTCAGCGCAGCTATAAGTATTTTTAATAGAAACATTTAATTATTTATTTAATGTCAACTGTGGAACAAAAATTCAAAATGGTTTAAAGTGAATGTAAATTTTACATTAAATAACAAAAAAGAAAAATAAGATATTTTTATAAGATTTATAAGAATTCCTTTAGATACAATATTTTAAAGTGCATATTGCATGCTGCTCATTTTTAGAGAATAGACTTGGCAAGTTGACCTTTAACTGACAAAAATGACTGCTGACTGTGGTTGTTTTAGTCCTGACTCGTATTCGCATTAACGCCATTAGGCCAATTTGGCAGTTTGCCCAGTCAAATAAAAAAAAACTCACACAAATGCAAGAAAAAAGCAAACACAAATATAAAAAAAAAATGCACAAAGGTAACCGAAAAGCGTCTCCTCAAAATAGATGGCAGACAGAGACAGAGACATAGACACAGACGGTGACGGAGACGGAGACAAAGACATCTGCAGAGCTGCATTTTACCCCTCTCTCCTAACATATGTCTTCTTTGGTACACATATCTATGCAAGTTCAAATAGAAGTCAAGTGAGAGCAAAACAAAAACGAAAACTAAACCAACTAAGAATGCTGCAGTCGACTGAGATCGACTTTGCGATACCCTGCAACAAGTTGTTAAATATTTCATTTTTTTACGACAGGCCGCAAGCACAGGCAGGGCAGCGCAATTATTAATTTTAGAGAATTTGTTTCCTTATACTTCGAATTTTTTTAAAAAACTAGAAATATCTTTGCATACTATATATATATAAATAATATATATTTATTTTTAATGTACAGACGAACATCACTCGATGTTGATCAATAATTAATATGCCTTATGAGATCGAAATGCTTCCTTCTGCTTGTTACATACTCTTGCACAAAACCCATATACAGCCTCTTACTCATTTTGGATGGGTATATACAAAAAGTTTGCAACTGCCAGAGCTGTATTTTTTCTTGTTGTCACATTTCTCTTCGTTAACACAAGTTCGCTTTAATTACGACTCTAACCTTGCAATTTAACAGACATTTTTGCATTGTTTCCACTTGCTGCATGCCTCAATTTATGTTCATTTGAGAGTCCCGCTAGTTGCAGATAGATAGAACTTGTTGACCAGCGCTGCCAAATGGCAACTTGAAGGCAACTCTGTGTTCCACATGCTCTTTGCTTATTTATTGCCTGTCAAATGCTATAAATTGGAACTCTAAGCATTTTAAATTGGCTCAGAATTTAACATTTAAATTATATATTTAATTTCTTTCATGTTTTATTTAAGTCAGCGACTAACAGATGCTCTTTATATTAAAATCAATCAAAACAGCAGATTAACAAAAAAATAGCAAATAGTCGATGCTTATCGACTTTTAACTTAAGGTTCCTGGTACAATATGAGCGAATTAAATAAAAAACTTCTTTATACAATACCATCACGGATGATTTTTGGTATTCCATATATAGTAATTAGTCTGTTAACTGTTCACCAGAAAACTGGAAGATCTCCTGCAGGCTGGACCTGCTCATATAACCACTAACTCGTCAATGTCTCAAAGCCGTTTTAAAGTATTCAAAAAAATCCCACAATATCCCAAATAACAACTTACCATTTAATTCACTTTAAAAAAATTAGGGATTTTCTTACCTTAATTTCAGGGCAAATTTGTTTACATACTTTTCTTTTTTTTCCCTTTATCAATCAGTTAGGACTCCATTTAATTTGATGTGTGTTTTTTATTGTTGCTATCGATCAATGCCACTCTGACATTTGTAATTGCAATTGACAATTGTTATATGTACATATGCATATATATATATATATATATATATATATATAAATATGTATATAAAGCTCACCAAATTGAATGTAATGGAAAGTGGACAGCCGAAGTATTTGATTTATTAGTTTTGTCATTAAACAAATTGTCGAACAATGAAAAGCTCAATGGAAATGCAAATGCAAATGTCGATACTAATATTGATATATATATATATTGATATATAGTTATATGAGTGAGTATGCATATTTACAGAGTGTACTGGCTACAAATGTACTTAGTGGAACTTATTTATGTATATTGATATTTATTTGTGATAAACACAGGCATTGACGCAAATTAGAATAAACATTTTCATTACCCAAATTGTACACGAGCCCCAAAGGACCTCAAAAAAGGACTCGTTCACTGTGTGAAAGCAATCACTTTGCTTCAATTGGTTCTCTGACTGGTCATCATCCGAGAATAATGACTCCACCACTACACTGTAATTTATGTGTGTGTTTTCGAGAAGGGTTCATTATTGGTAGCTAATGATTATTGCAGTGGCAGTTAATCACTCAGTGATTGATTTATGGCTATATATAAATAATAAGCGTATATATATATATATGTCTACACAATTAGATCAATAAATGTACACAAATCACTAATATCTAACATATTTTGGTCTGTTTGGGCCATTTTACGCATTCACAATTTTTCCGATAATTTCATATTGATTTATTTATATTTAAGGTTTTATTTTCTTTGTCACCTTTTAAATTTCTTTTTTTTTATTAATAATTTTAAATTTTTTACTCAAAGTTTTATCAGTCGAAATTTGGGGAATTCTCGCACACTGAATATGTTTTGTCTGAAAATTAAATGGAAAAATTCCTTCCTGTTGATGCTGCTGGTGCTGAACCTATTTTGTGTCGCTCAAGGTCGCAACATGGGGCGCATCCGCACCGATAACGATGACGGCGAAGGCAAGCAATGCGTTCGATCCGCACACCTAATAACGGCCGATAATCCAACGGATGAGGATGTGTATGGCAGAGCAATTGGAGCAGGTCAATCAACAACGGGTCGCAACTGTTCCCAGCTGGCAGCGAATATAGCGGCAAAGGCGGCACAAGTTGCCATAGCGGCAAATGAGGCACAAGCGAGTGCCGCCGAATATGCCGCCAAAGAGGTGCGTATTCAACTTGCAGGCAAAGCGTTGCAAGCTTCTCGTGCCGCACAAGCAGTGCTCGAGGGCAAAATAGCCCTTCTCGAGAAAATCCAACGGGAATTAATTGATTTGGAGGAATGGATCAATAAGATAAGTTCCTCTTTGGAATCAAGTGAAGCGAATGCAAAAAAATCTGAACTGGCTGCCAAGTCAACGGAATTGCATTTTAGCAGAGTCAACGATCTGGTTCAATTGGTGGCCGGCCGTTTGGCGGATGTGGATGCTCTGGCTGTTCTCGGCCAGAGTGATCTTAAGGAGAAACAAGAAATGCTTGTCGCCGCCAAGGAGCGCAGCGATCGCATCCAAAGGGACATCTCTTGCGCCCGCGAGGAATATCAACAGGTGAAGGAGGCTGCTTATCAGGCGGCATGTGCCGCTGTCGATGCCAAGAAGAAGGCGGCTGCCATGGCGGGGGGTGGGGTTAAGGGCATCTGCGGCAAAAAGGGCAAGATGTCGATGCAACGCAGGCACGGCCGTTTCCATCCACAAAGCACTAATCTGAAAAAGATAAACGATATATAAATATATTTGATTTTTTCTGTGTATTTTGTTGCAATTGTATATTTTATTAAAAAAATTTAAAAATAATTATATATATATATTTTTACCATGATCCCACCATTGATCAGGATCAACAGCCGAGTCAATATAGCCATGTCCGTCTGTCCGTCTCAGAGAGCTCTTTAAGAGCTAGAGACTCGTATATCCAGAGCAGGCCAAGTTAGCATTATTTTTATTGATAACTGCCACCGATTCTCATTTTGGATAGCAATAAATGTCATTTTAAAGGCACTCTTCTAATTAATTCAGAAGACTCGTATACATATGAATATTATAAATCAATAACCAACATTTTTACTAAGATCACTGAACAAACACCCAAGTTATTGTCAAAAATATATTCTTGTATTAATCTCATTTCTACCAGCAGCCACAAGCATTTTCTGTATGCATAAATATGTGAGAAAGAGATGACACGATAATCGTTAACATGTTTCTGTGTGTATTTTACAGAGCCCCCTCACCCACAACATGTATGTATGCCGTTTGTGTCAATTCGGGCATGTGGATAAATAGATGCGCTGCATTCGATTTTTTTTTTTACTTTTTACTGCATTTGCTTGTTATAAGAACTGAGTTCACTTGCAGCCTGCTTACATTTGGGTGGCAGACTTTTGGCAATAGGCAATAATATTAGAATATATTCAACAGCTGTGATCAGGGCATATCGTAGTCGAACTGACTTGACTGCAGAATTCAGACTTGTCGATTTTTTATTCTGGCGCGAATTACAATTTTTTTTTTTTTAGGTTAAAATGCAAACAAAGCTAATTTTACTATTATTATTTACTGTTTTGAATTGTGTATTTTGTTAGGAACTTGTTCATTACAAAATTATAATATTAAAATATTAATGAAGGACATGCGGTAAAAGATTGTCTTGGAAATTCTGTCGCATCAGGAAAAAATGTTCAAATACGCGAGATTTCTGCAGTTTGGCTTCATGAATGGCAGTTTGGAATGTGGGATCCATGTTGACGTTGGGAGCATAGCTTCGATTTACCATTCTCACTAGGACAGCCTGAACTTGTTCTTCGGTTATGTGCATCATTATTAGGCGGTTGTTCTTTGTCCAAACGCGCAAGCACTGCTGGCAAAGACCGGCGACAAAATCGGTCACTTTATTATCACACATCTCACATTTGGGCACGAGCCACATCTGATCGCTCTTGTACATCGTATTTATTTATTTCACATTAATTTATGTCGCAGATGTCCGTTTGCAGTTTGCGGTGTGATTTGAGCTTCCACGTGTTTGTGGCTCCGTTCAGTGGCCAATCACTAAATGTGATCAAGATGCGTTAAATTATTTTCTAACACATTTTTTTAACACATGTTTACAAAAACAAAATCCAATTTGTTATTAATAAAGTTTGAGCAGTAAATATCTGTTGAACGCAGCAATTCTTAAAAAGCAGGGTTGCATAATTTCTTAATTGCCAGAGTTTAACTATTATTTTGGTATTTGCAGCATTGGTTTATCGATAATTTCAACATGCATTATTTTCTATCGAGATATCTACCTTTTTACTGTGCAAAGAAAAATTATAGATTGCTACAATATCTGTGGAAAACGACAAAAAACATTTTCATGATGGAGAATTGCGTTTATCATTTGTTACTGTGTATTTAAGAGCATAGGCAATATATAAAGAATGTGATGATTAAATATAATCCATAATTTATATAACAATCATTAATTTATATTCAAATTATAGTTTTTATATTCGAAAGGGTAATTTAAGTATCTTAGTTAATGGAATCGAGATACAAGTAGACAAATAAGACTTTATTTCTCTTACCATCTCGAAATACATTCCTTATTAAACGCTGTAAAAAATTCATAATTTAGAGCAACTTAAGTTAAAAATGTATTCGAATGACGAAAATGTTGCTTGCAATTTTTGCATTTTCGGTTTGTGAATCAATTTTATTATTAAAGCCTTGGCCACTGGTTGTTGGCATTTGGGTTTTTGCTGTTTTTGGCTAACCCTGTTGGCATGCCCAGGCTGGGGCCAACTGCGTGGTTCTTTCGTTTCGGCAAAATTCATTTAATTTCTTAAATTGAAATTATGGTAATTTCCTGTAGTCATGCAAGCCTTAGCGCCGCATTTCGTGTCTGATCAGATGGCCAAAGGGGCAATGAGGGGTCGAATATGACGAGTGGGAACGAGGTGGGCTAACCAAAAGTCAAGTTCATAAGTTTAAAGCGAAACAAAAACTGCAATCGCCTTTTTGACTACTCATCCTCCTCCTCCTCCGCCACAACTTAAGTTTTGACAGCCGATAAATGAATGGTTTTGGGGCTTTTGTTACTAGGCTTTCGTCATTGAGTCATTCCGTCATTTTGCCATTGATTTGCCACTTTTCAAGGCTGCCCGGCCAATCGATAATGACTTGAATAACTCGCACCTGATTCACTACTCACTACTCATAACTCGCACTGCTAAGCGAGTTATTCAACTGTTGGCTTATTTTCTGCTTGTCCTTCTAAACCACAAAAACCAAAAATAATCACATATTATTTAGCTCGTTTGATGTGCTGCATCCACAAATTTCAGATACTCTCTGCTGCAAAAAAAAAAAAACAACAATCAGATATATTAATAATTAAGTTAAAAAGGATGCACCTAAAGCTAAGTAATAATATTATTGGAATACAAAATACAAATTTTATATGTAAACTATTTTGAAAAAATTTATATTTTACGCCTGTAAGCTTTAATTTGCACAACTTGTTTTTGAATATTAGAAAGTATTTCTTCTAAAAATAAGTTTTTACATTTTTGATTAAGGAATGCGTATAATATCCAGTAAATGAAACTGCTTGTTTCTGAACTGTAGAATTTTTACTTAATAATAATTATAATTATAATAAAATTAATCCTTTTTTTGGGATGGTTTATTTAAGGCAAGTCTTTATTATTTAAAGAAAAATGTTTTCTAATATTTATAAATTATTTCTATTAACATTCAGTTCGATTTTGATTCCAAAATCGCCCAAATAATCGTAGCAAATTCGGCACAGACAGTTGGAAAACAAGGAGCGCTTCCGGCCAAATGGCAACTTGTTAAGCTTGTTATTCTCCGAATTGCGTCCTTTAGAGGCGTTTTGCTCGAATCGGAATCAGCACACCTCTAACCACCTCCACACTTCCACACTTCCCACACCACACCCCCTATTATAAACCCCAACTTCATCTAGGCACCGCAGCCCTAACAAGCAATTTGCCATTTTCATGGAGTTGAACGTGTGTCAAGTGAGCGACTTTTGGATACCTGTTGAGATGTGTGTGGCGCCATGCCCGGGGCGCAATTCGATTTGTACGAGCAGCAGGCAGAAGGCAGCATGTTGCACCGCACTCGTGTTGAGCATGATTTGCACGATTAGGAGGCGTGGTCTCCCCAAACACTCAGAAAAAATAGGATAACATCTTAGAAATTCGTCAAGATTCGTCACAAAATATATTTCTAAAAACATTGAGTTTTTTTTCCTAATCTTCTAAAAAAATTATGCCTAATTTTCAGGATACAAATACATTTTAGTTTTTAAGAAATTATTAAATTTTAATATTGTAATAGTACAATAAGTTAATTTAACTAATTTTTTAATTGCATATGCTATTTTTTTTCTAAGTGCAATTCAGTGAAGAGGCTTCACTTTGCTCCAATGTTGAATTTCCGAGAACGAACCGTTGATGTTAAGTCCTTTAACTCAGTAATATTCGCAGTTGGTATAGCAAATTGCAACATTGAGTTTTAAATACCCACAAAGCCATAGTACTCAAATAACCACAATACTTTGTTGGCAACAATCAAAATAGTTCTGTGTAAGCGATTATTTATTGGTTGAATCAATTGTTGAATTTATTTATGCTTTAAATATTTGCTGTTATTTCATTAGTTGATTTCGAATTGAGTCCGTTCAGAAGTAATTCATTCTTTTTTTGTGGCTTAAACTCGGATTACATTTTCCATTTACCATCCAGCAAACCTCCAGCTGAATATTTACAAATAAATTGCTGATCTGCATTATCAAATGCCGTTTTTATTTGTGTTCATTTAATGTGAACTAAAATCTAAAAAGCTATATTTCAAATTTGAAGACTTTAACTCTTGTAGTCTCTGATATACGCGTGTTCATACAGACAGAAAGACGGATGAATAGGGGTAGAAGTTGCTTCCTTGCAACTCGAATTAATGGAAGGAAGAGTTCTTAAAAGAAAAATATAAATATATTTTTTGAAAACGTCTAGGATATAATAATATCTAAAATTGCGTTCTTAATGGCTATGAAATATTTAACAAGCAATTATTTCTCGTTCACCTGAGTACTTAGCACAAACTGTTGATATTGAGCAGAGAGCTAAATGTTGTAGAATAGTTGTGGAATATTTGGGGCATATTCGACACTTTGATTGCAACCACTGACCAAGCATTACTCTGGCAATAAGCCACAATCTTGTTTTGGGCACCAGAAAATCAGGTAAATTCACTTTCAGATTGAAATGCGTAGCCCACAAGCAAAGCAACTTTGAGCTGAGGACTCTACGAAAATGAAATTGTGAAGGAGGTGTGCACACCTACCCCACTTAGTGGAGTGGGAGTGCGAGTTGGTTGGTGAGGGTGTGCAGTGGGGTGAATGTTTTTGCTATGCTTCGCAGTGCAGCTCAAGTGTAAACATCATCATCGACGTTGTTTCCCCTGCATTGTGGAATGGATCTTTAAGTGGAATTGAAAGTGGAAGGGCTGCTTACACTCTAAAAAAATTAATATAAAATTAAAATAAAATTTAAAAAGAAACCTGAAAACTATATAGTTTTTCTCGTTTTCTGAATAATTACCACCAAAAATCATTTAAAATCATTTTCTTAACTTAAATTTAAATGCTATAATTTAGTATTCTAAATATAATTAGGTTCTACTTTTTATTTGGAAAAAGCTTACAGAAATTTAGGGAAGAAAAATCATAGTTTTTAACAATATGCATACCGAACAATAACCCGAGTTATCCAGGTCAAATTTTTCTGAGTGTATTTGACGATCCCAGTGTGTTAGCCGGTAACTGTCGCTTTTTGTTGCCTTCCGATGGATGTCTTTGATTTCATTTCACTTCATTTCATTCTGTTGTCTGGGAGGCAAACTTGCGACTTGCCACTGTTGCTGCTGCGTTACGCCAAGTGGCAAGTGGTAAGTCATGTGGCTTACACATCCACCCAAAACCACCCACAGAATCAACGGCCCGGAATTGCGGACGACGATGTCGGCTTGCGATACACATTTTGTGTGATTGTTGTTGTAGTTGTTGTTGAAGCGGCTGTTATTTAGGTGTACAACATTTTGTTGCATGGAAAATTCATGAGATTTCTGTAATTCACTTCATAGTAGTTGTCTTTGTTGATTCTGTCGTTGTTATTTTATTCGTTTTCGCCAGCCCAAAATGACACCAGCTGAAGGCTGCATTAAATTATTCGATTATTGCTCGCTAAAGAGAAACAAACTGAGTGCTGAAGACATACAACAAGCAACAGTTCGCACTGTGTACATAGAAAGAATTCTAGAAACATTTACTTGAATTTCAAAAATAATTTTTAAATAGAAGAAACCATTATTTGTTATATTAATTAGAAAAACTTGCCCTAAGCCGACAATTCTAAATTTATGGAATATTTGTTATATATTCTTTAAGTATATTTTTAGTTAATAAGAGATCCATGCAGCATACGAAACATACATCCTATAATATTATCTTTTGTAGAAGCGAACCAACGTTCTCCGCTTCGCATTGGCGCATGAAAAATGTTTGTGTCTTTAAATTATTTAAATATATATTTATTAATAATATTGGTAACATAAAAGGTGTTGAAAATTATGTTATTTTACATTCAATGCAACCGTGCATCAATACATATGTTAAGTCGATCATTAATCGATACTTATAATGTTAACAATTAACAGTCTTAAATACACAATGCTGATGGGACTCAGTTATATTTTCTTGTCCAAGCATTCCCTGACGCGGGGAAAGGCTTTCGCTCCAACAAAAGGTAATGTAAGAATGCTTCTAAATTGTTGTACACATTATAAACAAGTAAAAACAAAAAGTTATGCATAATTATTCTACATTTTATGAATGGATCACTGATCAAACAGGTCTCAGGTTTTGGAATTGTAGACCCTACCAAGTACCTACCTTGAAATATAACAACAAGTCGGTTTAGACAGTTATCAAATCTGGTGTCCAGTAAATTTATTAAATCTTAATAGTGATAAATATAAGTGAATATATTTATATAGGCAAATATATTTTGAATAATTATTTTCTTCTTTACTTGATTGTAATAAATGTGTTGATATTTGAGTATTATTTTAGATCCCAATTGGTGTATCTTCTTCTGCTAGTCAAGGCTTTGGTTTGCTGGTCGATTTCAGTCTTCCCTTTTAAACTTGCTTACTGCAATTTTCATTTCCCAACTTACCCACTTTAAAAGTTTTCCACTCGGTTAAAAAGAAAATAAACTTTGAAAATGTGATTTCTTTCAATAATATTTCATGTTTATTTTTGAATATGCGCCTAGTTCTATTTGTATTATTATTATTATTATTACATATTTCGATTATATGTTTCTTCATTATATATATATATATAAATGTTATTGTTCATTGCGTTTTCATTTCAATGCTTACCATTTGTATTATTTGTTATATTTTTTTTATGCTTTTGCATTTCTTTTTCGT
Organism: Drosophila fungiperda; assembly: GCA_035042345.1. NCBI lineage: Eukaryota > Metazoa > Arthropoda > Insecta > Diptera > Drosophilidae > Drosophila > Drosophila fungiperda. The sequence continues at coordinate 366,550 of JAWNLM010000205.1, forward strand.
TTTTTTTTTCAATATATTTTTTATTCAAATTGCTTGCAAATGAAATTCTTATAAAAGTTTATAAACCATAGACTTTGAAGCCAATTGTAAAAAATGTGTTGTGTGCAACTGTTAAAAATTGTTATTAATTCATTATTCATACCTTAACTGCATATGTATGAATATTTGAATGCATTTATGTATTAATGTATTTATGTATCAATGTAACAACAAAATAAATAACGAGCATGTTCAACATGAAGCGCGTGTATAAAATGCATATTTTGTAATATTTTCTTTTTCTTTCAGTTTTGTCTTTTTTTAACTGTGATTTTTTTTGAGAGAGGCATATTGTTTTTAGCTATCCGTTGCTTAGTTTTAGTACTCAATGGCATTGTGTTTTTTCTTATTTTTGTTAATGAGTTCAATTCGCTTAACTATCAAAAATTATATTTATGCATTTCCATCTATATTTCTGCTCAATTTTATTTACATTTAACATTTGCTTTACTTGTTATTTTTATCATTATTATTTTTTGTCTCTTAACTATGAACATTTTGATATCATTATTAGCATATCTTCGTTTTGAACTTATCATATGGCTTGGTATTATTAATACATGTGGCTTTCACATTTATATTAAAAAAAAACTATGCCAATTTTTAAAAATTAAACACAATTCTGCACCACTCACCGAAAACACAATATGTTATTTTTCCAATGTCAGCTTGAACAGAACAGAATATATATATATATATATATATATATGTATAGCTTATTTCTGCAAGAGCATCAGTAAGTGGTTCTGGTAAGTGATTCTGTGAGCGGTTGTGTGAAATGCTTTCAAAACAATAAAACAAATTCAAACAACGTTAACACAAAATATCAGTTTATTCTTTTCTAAAAATTATATATTGTCAAGCACAATTTTGAGTTGTGTATGAAGCATACGTCTTATTATAAATCATAATAATAAGAAACACTTTCTGGGAAAACGAGTTTTGAAGCGCATCTAATTATAAAATAAAAAAAAATAATATATATATCAAATAAAATTGAGCTGTAATTCATGAGAAAATTGTTAATTATTTTCACACCCAATAAAATCTGTTGAAATGGTTCTTCGAACTATTCTGGGAAAAAGAGTAAAATAAACTAAAATATAATATAATCTGAAATATACGCTTATAGATATAAGTACATAATATTTGATATTGGTACCTTCAATAAATACAGCTGTAACTTATCAAAACACTTTTTAAAAAACATACCTAAACCATAAATGAAATACAAAATATAAATATAAAAATATTAATCTTAAATAAGCTTAAAGATTTTCAATATGGTTTTTATTGCTTTAATTTATTCGCCATTTGGGACTTAATGTAATTTTTTTAAAATTATACTATTTAATAAATATTGAAGCAAGACTGTGAATTTAATTGCTTATATTCGTTTGGTTCAATTCAATGTATTGGAAAGTTTCCCTTTTAACAATATATTAATTATTTATGTTATTCATTACTGATCACAGTCAAAAACAATAATTAACTATGTCATTAAATATTTACAAAAGATGTTTGCTGCATTTTATTGAACAAAATTTGTTTGGTGTGAAATTTAAACAATCTCTATTTTTATACCTATAACAAAAAATGTATATTAAACATAATTATTTTTTTTTACCAAATACATTAACTTGGGGCACTTTGTGAAGGGCTCTCATCAACATTTTCTTCGACTTGGACAAAGTTCAAAATATTTGCCAAAAATTAACAACAAATAACTATATTAAATACTCGTATAATACAAAACTGTGATTGTATTCAAAAAATTAAACGATTCATTTGAAATAAATGAGAGTTGAAAAGTGGGTTTTTCTGTTTTGCAGATTTTTTCAATTTTTTTGCTATCAGTTGTCTAAATTAAGCTGAACTTTTATTTTATTTTCTTTTCCCTTTTCTTTTTTTTTTTATTTATCACTAATGCATTACAAACTTATTTAGAAACTATGCAAAATTTTACATCTAATGTTAAATTTTGTTTTCTTTTACTTTCTTCAGCAGTACAAAAATTATTCATTGCAAATATTTTACTCACAAATATTGTTGTTTAATTTGTTTTTTTTGTTGTTGTTTAATTGTACATAACTAAATTTACATTTTCGATACACATTGCAAAAACTTGTCTCTCGTGTTTAATATACACCTACTACATTATTACATAAGTACTTAATTTGTTGCTGTTTCAAACACAATTCTTACGCAATTCTTATGAAAATATGCGATGCTGCATTCTTTTACATATATGTATTTATGTATGTATGTATGGATGTGTGTATGTATGTGTTTATGTATGCATGTATATTGAATACCCTATGCTTAGAACTAGTTTCGATTTTGGTTTTTTGCTTCTCTTGCAGCCAGGTTTAAAAATCATCATTTACGCTAAAAATTAACTAAATGTAATCAATCTTAGGAATTATTCAGTTGGATCAATTATTATTATTATATTTTGTTTATTTTGTTTGTGTCTTAGTGTGTGTATTTTTTGGTAGTTTTGCTAAAACTTTGTAGTGTTTTTAAGTGTCCACTGTAGTTGATGGCGGCCTTGGCCCTGGCTTTTGGGCACCTCAGAAGTTCGTTTGATTTTGGCCGCCAAAGGGGTCAATGGGGTTGTGTGTGAAGATTTCAGTTCGCTTGACTCGATTGACACTGTTGTTGGAAGAACAAATAGATTATCCGTAGTTTAGTTCCGCAGTGATGATTAGCTGCTGCTAGAAATCGCTACTCGTCGATGGATTCCCTAAATTGCTCTCCACAGTGTCATCTTTGTGTCAGAGCGGCGGCTTATATACTTCAATAGCTGGCGTCAGCATATCCACTCGCGTCGATATCGAGGTGTCACTGTACCACATGCGAAAAAACAGAAATTTAATCAGGAACATTAATAATTGCTTACAAATTCAAATTAATTAGTTAATATAATTCATTTTAATACAATTTATCGAAAACTGCTCCGATTTCAAGTTCAGATTTCTGTCTGTGATTAATAAAATACCCATTTTTATATTAAAAGTTGTCTAAATTCAATTTTTATTTTACTGCCAAATAAGTGCGATTTATTTCGAGGTAAAATTCTTGTGAATAAAATCAATTAATCGTTATTCAATTTTGATTTCAGATAATATTTATATTGCCGTTGGTTTATTTTTTATTATTACTCAAACATTATCCTCAGCAATAACTGAGCAATTCTTTTTAGCATCGTTTTATCGCCATTTCTTTTACACTGTCTACACTTAAATAAAAATATCAGAATGACGCCCATTTGTTTTACCCAATTTTATTTGTGTTCTTGATTTTACATAAGGTTGAGCGGAGCGGAAATTGTTTAATTATGCTAAAAAGAAAAAAGTTTGTGGCAACAAAATTTCAATAACTTTGTATTCAATCGAAAAGTTGTGTAACACATCAAAGTCCTCTTCTGTTCAAATATTATGCTAGCTGAAAGAGCATAAAAAAATGCCAAGAAAAGCAGTTAAGCACCTTTAAAAAAAATTAAATAAAATTAGCTTCAAGCGATTTTCAACCAAACTAAGTTTTGGCCAGTTGCTAGATCCGTTTGCACTGCAAACATGTGAAAATCATGTGAGAACATTGTGGTCGACTCCAAACTGGCTACGTGTTTCTCGGAAACCAGTTTAATACCAACTGCAATCATTTTAAAAAACCCCTGGAAGAAGGCAGCGGGGGTGGTGAAAGCGATTGGGGCACCCTTTCAAAAATGATGCCGAAAACCGTTGTCCTTTGCGGACCTGCTACAAAACCAGTTTGTGCTTCTAGCTTCCGCATCAGAGTGTCTCTCAATGTACAACATCAGTCTGCACAATACATTAGGTATACTGAGAGAAAAAATCACACTGAATTTTAGATAATCGCATAGAAAACTAGAAAGTGTTGCCTTGTATTTAGAAATAATTTATAGATTTAAGAAAAATGTATATAAACCAAACAATTTGAAACGATTTTTTTATATTTTTGGTAAATGTTTTTTTTTTTAATGTGAGAAAGTAGAATTAAATTTCTTGAATGCTATATTAGAATTTAGCTACTGCCCAACTTAGAGTTTAGAAATATTGTATCTGAATAATAAGGTGAGTTATTATATGCTTTCTAAAATGCAGTGTGATTTTTTTCTGAGTGTATGTTACGTGAAAACATTTGTATCAGCTGCTGCTCATATCTTCCATATCCCATTTCTATTATCTGGCTGGCTGCATTGCGACAAGTATGCCTATCGTTGACCCACTATCCGATAACAGTTTATGAGCCTCCATTTTATTCATTTATTTCTGTTTCAATTGTTATTTATATTAAGGTTCGCTGCTTCTTTCTTTTATTTTTGTTCAGTGGAACTCTGTTGCCAGCTTCCTCTTGTGCACCAGTCTGGTTCCAGGTTTTGGGGGATGAGATTTGGTTACGCTTTGCAAATGAAATGGAATTAAATGAAATGTGCAATTTATTGTATTTAGGGGATACTTTGAATTGCCAAATGCGCCAAAATGCCAATAGCGAAATCAAAAGCCAAACGAACAACGAACGAGAAACCAAACCCAAATCTCATTTCCGTTTCCTATTTCACTTGTTGTTTGTCTAAGTGTGTGTGCGTGTGTGTGTGTGTGCGTGTGTTTGTCCATACATAAGGAGAATAGCGAAATGTACTGCACGCTTTATTGACTTTTTATTCGAGGTTTATTTATATTTATATCTAGTTTCCCTCTCCACTTTATTGTTGCTCTTTGCCAACTTTCTGCATTAGCAGCGCATGTTGGTTTAAATAGACAACCAGCTTTGTTTAACGGTACTTATTATGCCTTGCATAAGTTTGCCAAAGATGGTAAATGCATATAAAGCATATGGCATATATATGTTTAAATTTTGGGATGCCAATAAACTCAAATTGGCTTGGGTCTTGTTATCTTCAGACTGGCTAAAACAGACAATCTTTTTTAATTAGACAAAAAATGAGATGGCCAACAGACAGCGCCTCAATTCAGACTTAAATAGTTGTTTATACTCAACCAGATAAGTAGAACGTTTTTCATGTTAATTATAAAATTTAATTATTTAATATTTTAATATTTTTTTTTTGTATTTTTACAATAAACGTGTTTGTATTATAGAAATTAATCTTTTTTCTTGAAAATTATTCATTTGAAAAGAAAATAAGCAACATCTTTCATTTTTGAAATACACCTGCAGAAGAATAAAATTTTCGTCTTTCCAAAATTCAGTTGTTTTTTTTTCTGAGTGTAGAATACGGCAAACTTAAACCGAAGCAAGCTGCAGCCGCAAGTTGGGCATTAAATGTTTAATTGAAAAGTGGAAAACTCTAAATCGATTTGATTAAAATTCTAACTTTCTAAATTGTAAATTCTAAAAATAATAAAAACTCCAACAAAAAAAAATCAAACTAAGCTAATAAACAAGTTTGCTCAGCCTTTAGTGCAAAACTAATTACAACTTGAAGCAATAATAAGACAAATAAAATACGATTGTGTATTTAACAAGACTAGCCTTTGACCAGTGTCGTAAATTGTCCTTTTTTGTGTTGCAGATCCTTTATCGCACACAGCTTTAAGTTGGAGGGTCGACTTCCGGTCCGGACTGACCACAATCTGCAACACTTGCCCGAGCCATGTGTGCCAAGCAGACATAATTTACACATGTTTGTTGGCATTTCTGCACTCAGAAAAAAACTGTACATTTAAGCAAATCTACCTTAAATGAATACGTTTTTCTATTTATTAACAAAACATCTGTAGAAATTAAAAAAAAAATGTCTGAAGTTTAAATTGATAATACAAAATATATGGCAATTAGTTTAATTTCTAAAACATACATTTAATTGTTAATAAAAAAACATTTCAAAAAAATTAAAAAATAGATATTAAACATATTTTTTTGTATATATTTAAAAAAACTCTTGCTGAAATTTGGAAATGCAAATCATAGTATTTATAAAGTCACAGACAAAACAATTTTAGAAATAAACTTTCTGAATAATATGCCCACTAAAGTATGACGAATTTTAAAAATTATGTTTTTTTTATGAGTGTGGGCAAAGGGCTATAAAAGTTCGGTTGTGTAGAGATTTTTGGGAACTTTTGCTTGAAATGAAAATTTAATGTGGCCAGGTCCGGGCCGAGTCGACACCCAGGCATCAACGCGCTTGTAATTTAATTTACACACGGCAACACAAACAAAATGTGCCGCAGTGTCCGCGTCGCATTTTCAAATTAAATACATGGCAAGTTGGAAAAATAGTCTCTTCTCTCTCCTCCCCCCTGCTCCCTGCTAAACACCTGCTCTTCTGACCCAGATGTTCTGCATTTGGGCGCATTTTCAGCACTGGTTGCGACACTTTTTTGGCCTGCGGCTCCTGGTTCGCACAGTCATTTGTAATCAGTTTGTTGTTGTGTCTGGCCGGCTGGCGAAATTAAGTTTATAAATTTGCAAATTTAACGGAGAAGCCATTTACATGTTTATAAAATGGCTAAATTGCTCGTTGGGCTCCATTTATATTTAACAAAGTTCAGCTCGAGGATACACTTCTGATTTGATGGTGGGCCATGTGATGAGCAGACTCCTTAATCAGTTCCAAAGTTTGATGGGACTTGGAGAGGAACTAACTTTCTAGTTTCCATGAACTTCTCAACTAATTGAATGCTTTTTCTGCTGCAAATTATGTAATTGCTTTGAAGCCCTTCAAGCGTACAGTAAAATTCCAGAAATCGTTGTTTAAAAACTTTGTAATTCATTTAAAACTGCTCTAAACTCTGAGCACATCTTACAGTCTTACCTAGTGAAAATGTATTTTATCATTGTGAAAATGTATTTAAATCTTTATAAAAATAACGATGAAAAATTCAACTTAATCTTTATTATTCTTAATCTTAATCTAAATAATTCACGTTTTAAAGTTCAGCGAATCGCTAAGCTTAATTTTTTTATTTTATTATTTATTTCCCTTAATTTATTCAATAAATACACAAACCACAGAATAAATAAAGAAAAAATATAATATATATTATATATTATATATTAAAAATTAGACCCAAAAAAAAAATGTCGTTCAACAAACTTATTTCATAATATTTAATTCAAGATCTTTTTTTTCTTTATATTTTTAATCTTCTTCTATAGCCCGTTTTTTATGTGATTAAAATCTTGCTAGGCCTCAATTTCTGCTCTCATTTCTACTTGAAATTAAATTCAAACATTTCACACAAAAAAATCTATTGAACTTAACTTTTAAAACACGAATCAGAGCTTGACAATTTTTTATATGAATTCCATTCGTGTGTTTAATGGCGGTTGGGTGGGTGACTGGGTGAATGAGTAGGTGGGTGAGGAGGATGTTCGGGTGGTGCCTCGCCCCGAGGGCAACACACTAAGGCACACCACGTTGTTGGCCATATGGCAGCACTTTAAATGCAAATGAAAGTTCTGCTCGGCGAGGTCGCCTACATTTTGCAAAAGTGTTTTCTGTTGTTCTGTGTGTGTGTGTGTGTGTGTGTGTGTGTTTTGATGTGTGTGTAAGAGTGTGTGTGTGGGCGTTTGCCTGGGGAGCGCTGAATTTGCATAAAGCTCTAAACTAGCATGCATATTCGGTTAGGCTTTTTGGCCGCACGATTTTGTCTCCTGGGCTGTGCTGTTGTTGGGCTTTTTGTGTGTCAAGGCGCTTGTGGTAGCTGCACCAGATACTTGTTGAACACAACCTTGCAACTTGAGAAACGCAATACACACACACACACATGCAGGCTAGATGCCTTGAACATTTCAATGACTGCGGTTTCTCAAAGGTCGCCCAATGCTGACAGTTCGCAGCGAGGCGCTCAAATCAATGTTTGAAATTAACGCTCAAAAATGCTGATAACTCGAAATTTCATTTCTTGTTTTTGAACATTTGATTTGACAGTTTCAAACTAAGAAGGCTATATTTCCGAGTGTATGTGTTAACAATCTTTAATTTTTAAACAGACGAACTTGAGCCAATGATTGGGGCGACAACTTTCTGGTGTGGTTGTGTCTTGCGAGGGCGTTACCAATCCCAATACCAATACTAGCTGCCAACTGGCAATTGATCAACATGCATACAACTCAAACAAAGCGCCACGTCTTGGCCAAGTTAATGTCAACACAATGGCTATCGCTGGCATACTAAGCAAGTGCCACAGACAATTTATCATTCGACTTGGTTGTTCTTTTTTTTTTATTGAAATTTTGTTGTGTGTTGCCCTTCTTGTTTTGTATCGAAGGCGGCCATTAATCAAAACGGGGCAGGCTACGTGATTGCTGCTGTTCCATAAATAACTCGATTGCAGGCGGCTCGATACGTTGTTACACTCAGAAAATTACAAAAAAAAACATTGAATGTTTAGAAATAATTTAGAGTACATTTTGAGATGCCTGTTTTAACAATACGAAAAATATGACGATTTTTTAAATTTTTTATAGTATCACGAAAAAGATTGCAAAAAGTAGAAATGCAATTTTTATTGTTATAAAAAACCATTTTGTAAAAACGTAAGTTTGTCCAAATTATTTTCTAGGAATTTGTCAATTACAAAAATGATGCCTACATGTTTGCAATTGAGTCAAATTTTCATATAAAAATGTTAATTATGTAAGTAACAAGAAAGCTTCTTCAAGAGTTTTTAACATATAAAAAAAAACAAGGCAACTTTTAGAATTTAAAATTTTACTTCCTCAATAATACATCGCCTCGAAATTAGAGGGATATTTTGTGCGAGTGTCGATTTGGCCAGGCCCAAGACAAGGAGATTTGTGTGCTAATAAATGTATATACATTGTAGATTAGGGGGGAAAGTGTTGTACGGGAGAATAATCGGGGAAGAACCTTCAACACTTAGACATTTACTTTCCGTTCATTAATTTCCGCTTAGAACTCAATCATCGCGTTTTCTTTTCTTATTTTTTCACGCCGCGACAATTTTGCGAAAGTTCATTTTTTTTGTAGCAGCTACCGGAAGAGTCTTGGAGCTCCAGCTTCAGCTCCATGTCCAATTACAATTCCATTTCCATTTGCTGGCCGTGTTTGCGGTTCATGGTCAATTTCATTTTGGCCCGGTTTGTTAAAAAAAAGAGTTTAAAAAGCACAGTCGGATGATTTATTTGCCACTGCATTGATTTCAGTCTCGGTTTCAGTTTCGATTTCAGATTTTGGGTTTTTCGCATTTCGCAACTCGCATTTTTGATATTGTTTGTTGTGTAATTCAGGCATTTTGTGTGTCGCATATTTAATTGTCAAATCGAATTGTGATTGTGAGTAGCAAAACACGGATACGTAATGCGATTATAAACGTGTTGATTACAATCAGATTAACATTTTAATTTGCTCCACACACTGTCTGGCCATAATTGATGCTGACTAACATACCGCAACCAGGTTTCAATACAAATCCCCAGCACAGTTTGTTTATTATTTGCTAATCCCATTTCCGCTAATCCCATTTTAATTCAGCATTAGCTTTTAAATTATAAATTTAACTCGGCTTTAGCATTTTACAGAAATTTTAAAGTTCTTTTAAACTTAAATTGGAAATTGTTCATTGACATTGAAAAAAAATGGTAAATTCAGCATTAGCCTTTTAAATAAAAAATAAACTTTTGCATACTGTTTTTACTCAATTCATAAATATTTATTTTATTAATAATTGCTTTAGCTCAAGTATAATATCATAAGAATATATATTATATAATTGTCATATTTATTGTCATAATAAATTTTCACATTAATTAAAGGAATAAACGTTTTTCATTTGCTATTAGTTTTTGCTGCTCAATGCAATAAAATTTGGTCGTTTAATTCTGATTCGCCAATACGTTTTAGAGTTTTCCAGGCGGCAAATAAATAACAAACACAGTTCAACAGTTAACTTCACTTGGCCGGCAATAAGCCAAATAACCCTTAACAGCCACAGCAAAGTTTGTTTAGTCCGACCAAAAAGGTGCCCAGCTGGGATTGAGGCAAATTTTACGTTCTGCTGCACCAAAAGTTAAAACTAAACAAAAACACATAAAGTGAGTTTGACTGCGAGATACCCTGCATTAAGTTGATATTTTGTTATTCTAGTTTTATTGCAAAAATTTCGTTTTTTAATGTGTTGCAGGCTTTTGCCTTATTTTTAGGATGAGGATGAGAATTTCCGATAACGATAATTACAACTAGAACATATCAGTTATGGTTTTTTACAGCGTCGCTCAGCTGATCACAAAAACGTTAAGTTAACAGTCAGTTAACAGTGCGTTAACAGTATGAATTTCAGTTTTTAAAATACGGCAAAATTTAGCAATAAAATAAACTGAATTTTTATTGCCTTTGAAATCCGTTTTCAGCGGGACAGGCGGACTGGTTCGCTTATCCTGATCAAGATTATACAGTTGCGGTCAAAATAATAGCACCACTCTATTATTTTTCACACGAATAAAAACCAAACAATTGGTTGTGCAATATTCTCGTTATGTTAATGTTAATGTTATTTTGAATATTTTGTATATATAAGTAAAAGTTATTACTGCTCAAAAAAACTCCTTTCAATTTGTGTTTTCATTTGGAAAAGTTTATAAAAGTAGCGATTTGTTCGATGTTGCCTCCCTCTGCTGGTTACAAATAATTACATAAAACCAATATACCCATTTTAGCCACATTTAATGGTTTCATGGTATAAGCAGCATTTTCGACTTTGGTGCAGCAATTCGAAAAAAAACGGCTATGTTTTTTTTTTTGAGGTAGGCGCTGCAAGTGTTTTTTAAGCCAAAAGTTTTTTGGCTCGCACGGCACGCAGCTGTTATTCCTGTGTTTTGTTGTTTGCCTCTGGTTTTTGACGAGGTCAATTGCAGTGGCAGCCATTAAAGTCGTTACAATGTACCGCTTAACACAACCCGACGCAAACCAACCCAACTCACATGCTGTGAGTAAGTCTAGATAAATAGCTTGTGATCCACACTGCAACTGAAGCGACTGCAAAAGCGAAAAGGACTTCACTAATTGCACATTTTAATCTCAATTATTGCGGCTTATGTCTTCTGGACTCCCATTTGGAGTGGTTATTTGCCTGGCAATGCTTTCCAAGCGATTTGTGGCTTGACTCCAAGGATTAAACTCGGCGAATGCATTTCATTTTAATCTGTTTGTTGCGTCTCTTTTTTTTTTGAGATGTTTGGTATACAGCTTTAAAATGGAATTTCTATCGGAATCGGTATAAGAACCTCAACTCAAAATATTAGTAATATTTATATATCGCAACTGATTGTATTTATTTGCTCCTTACTCAAAATGTATTAAAAATGCTTGACATTGAAAATCTCTACCACAAATAGTAGTCTTAGCTCTAAGTTGCTCAGCAAATTTCATTAAAACTTTCCAATTGGCAATCTTTTGTGAAACGAAAGTTTTGCTGCACTAAAAAGATTAGACTAAAGTCAATTTTAAGAGACCCCCTCTGCCTAGACAAATATAAGTGGCAAACAAGTGGCAGTCATTCGAAAAATGCCCCTTTTGCAATTTCAAGCCATTATCGTTAATCTCGAGTGCTTGTTTAGCATTGTCTGGCAACGCTGTGAATGCATGCAAACACAGCTGCAAGCCCAACTATGATAAACGCTGCCAACGCGCAGTGTTGCCAATTACTAGCAGAGTCAACAGAAGCGCGTCAGCAGATTGTGCGCCAAAAAGTATGCAAAGTTTTCGATAAACACACACACAGAGTTTACACTTAGAAAATAAGCCGACCAGTAATTTACAAAAAGCTCCACGGCAAACTAGAGAGTATTTCTTGTTTTTCGAAATAATTTTAAAATATAAAAAAAAATTAAATAACAAGACAGGCTTCCCTTAAATCAACAAAAGTAGAAAAATATTCAACAGTTTTTGATTATAATTTATTTCAAATATTAAGAAAAGAATTTTATTAATAGTAGTAAAAATGAAAAGCACTAATGGACATTTCTGCATTTTGGGAATGTATTTCATAATAATAGAAATTAGTTCTAAAGATGTACAAACAAATTGGACTTTCTAAATTGAAATTTAAGAATTATTTTTCTTAATATTTAGAAATTATTTTAATTTACGGCGATTTGCTAAGATTAAGTGAGGTTTATTTTTGTCTAAGTGTAGCACGTTGTCAATGAGCTGAAGTGAGTTTGTTGTAATTACCACAAAATTCAATATATATACACACCCTCAGTTGTGGCACCAACCAGTGGCAGTGGCAGTGGCAGTTGCTGTTGCTGCCACTGCTGCCGTAGACAAACATCATTTGGCAGAGACTCGTCTCGTTTGCCTTAACGACTGACAGACTCAGCCAAGTCCTGCCAAGATGCAAACACCAAGCACAAACCTCATACGCACAGTTGCCAGCAAACCGCGGGCACAACCCACACACCCACACACACACACATACACACACACACACGGCGTCTACCCTCATCGAAATGGCAGCTGTAAAAAATCACAGCATAAGCATAAAAGTGCTTAAAAGCAGCCGACGTGTCCTGCGCTCGTATTTATTGGCTTTCTCGGGTATTTTTTTCGTCTATACCCTATATACATTAATAATTGATTAAAGTGGGCATTCTGTTGTATATCCTAAGTATGTAACAAGCCAAGGGAAATATAACAAAGAGTTGTTTCTCTTCTTTTTTTAACGAAGTCGATTAACAGCACAGCTGGGTAGACAGGGTATCTTCAAGTCAAGATGTCTTCCGATTAAGGCACACTTAGAGGTATTTTTATACGCCTGTTTTTTGCCACCTATTCAGATCTAAACACATCTAAACAATCGCGTTTGGCAGGGTCCTATGACATTTTGTGTTGAAAGTTCTTTTAGCATTTTGATTTTCTATCTAAATGAGAACTGTCAGATTTTTAAAGAGCAAACGAACAATTTAAATTTTCCATTTACTTGCCGCATAACGTGGCAAAATATAATCCAATTATTAAACAAAAAAAAAAAAGAAGCACACAAATAATTAACCGCGCTGATTTCCACAAAACTGATATCGCTTTCAGTCCACAAAGACTGCGACTCCGGCTTGGGTTATTTAATCTTATTTGCAGTTCGGAGAAGCGTCAATAATAATATTGCTCCATGGGTTGGCCAAAGTTGCTGCTAATGCCGTGTAACTTAATTCAATTTTGACTTTTAATCCAATCAGCAAATTGAAGAATGCTCGTAATTGGCACAGCCAGGCAGGGAAAGGCAAAGGCAAAGGCAAAGGCGAAAGCGAAATCGTTATGAGTAGATAATATTACCATTTGCATTTTAATTGGGATTTACTAATTAAAAAGTTTTCAACAAGAAACAGAAAGCAGACAAAAAATTATATGAAAATTTAATTGAGATGCAAAACTGAAGGTTTTGTTGTTTATTGACCTCCTTTTCACCCCCATCAGATCAGGTTAACGGACTGTCGAGCTTTACCAACTTCTGTGCATTGATTACTGATTGAATTAAAAAAAGCAATAAGTTCTGATATGCAATCATTTTGTGGGACATTTTAAAAATAAATCGAATATATTAAATTAATTAAACATAATTAAGTTCATTGATTTCTGATTAATAACATTGCTTCTGCATAATCAAAACTGAATCCATTCCGTTCTGTTAAATTGAGCCTGACTATTATAATACTATATACAAACATTCTAAAGGGCTGAAAATAATACTAATTATCTTTGATGATAACGTTGTTAAATGATACAAAGCGAACAGAAGATGACGATTCCTGGGTTCTCCCTTGTTGGCCACATTCTCCTTCTATAACCTAAACCAACCTCGATTTGAATAATAAAATACCTTTGGCTGCTTTATTCAGATCATAAAATTTACACAATAAAATGAGAAAAAAAAAAGAACTATAAGGTTATAGTATTGGTGGGAATCGAGAGTGCGTGACATAATAAAATGGAGAGCGATGAAGTAAATCGACAATATTGCACATAAATGTGTTTTAAATTACGCATTGCTCATACGCAGCGTATGGCAATATTTCCGCTTCATCGCATTTTTAATATGCAGCAGCAGAAGAATTTTGATGCTGGCCTAAAGGGACCACTTAATATTCAAGTCATAGAAGCAGACACACACGCTAATGGAGAATGGCAATTGGGACAAGCAACAAGGACTCCAATCCCTCAAACCCACACCTAATTCCATCCCCAAAACATCCATCCATCCTTCCATTTGGCACAATGAAATGCTGGCCAAATGCAATGCTATTGATTTTTCATTTTTGGTTTCACTCGCTGCCAACAGAGAACAATGGCAAATAGCAAATAGCAAATGGGCCAACTCGAATGCCAAATGAAAATTAGCCAAAGCACGCATTCGGCTTTTATTTTACTTTTCCGTCTCTTTTGTTTTTTATATTTTATTATTATTTGCTTTAATGCCTATTTTGGTCGATTGTCCTGAGCTGGCCACCACGCACTGGCCATACACTCAGCGAAAATTATCTCCCTGAAAACTAGAAAGTTTTTATCGTTTAAGAAAACATTCAACAAATTAAAAAAAAACTTACCCTAAATTGACATTCACTAATATTTTGCATATTATCATGAAATGCAAAAAAAAAAAAAAATTCTTATTTAAAAAAAATAATCCTTTGAAAAATTTAGAAACAATTAATGAAATTTATTTACTTCTAAATTGTACCAAAATAAACTATCTGAAAAAGATTAGCTTAATGAATTTATTAAATTCAGTGCGATTTTTTCTGAGTACGGCCACGCCGTGCTATCGTGAATGGTGAGCCAATACTCATACACACACACACATACACACACACATACACATACACACATACACACACACACAAAGAGACAAGGGACATCGGCGACTCAACTGCAAACATTAAATTTCAAGTCAAGTAATAAAAACGCCTGACAGTTTCAGTGTAAGTTCAGGGGTGGGCGTGTAAGTGTGTGTGCGTGGGAGGTGTGTGTGTCGCGACTTTTTTCGAGTGGGTTGCTGTACAAGAACAACAATAAAAACACCAACATAAACACCAAAAGTAAAAGCAAAAGCACAGCAAAAGCAAAACAAAATTAGTTCCATAAGTTTTTTATGAGTTCATCGCTTTTTTGTGTGTGTGAATATATATATATATATTTCTTTTTTGTATATATATATATATTATATATATTATTATATGTTCATATACTTGTATGTGTGTGTGTGTGTGTTTATGGTGTGTCCACAGCAGCGCTGACTGACTAACCAGCTTTTCTTGCCAAGGGTCGCGTGGGCGACGTCTTC
Source organism: Drosophila fungiperda (assembly GCA_035042345.1). NCBI lineage: Eukaryota > Metazoa > Arthropoda > Insecta > Diptera > Drosophilidae > Drosophila > Drosophila fungiperda. Next base: position 381,879 of record JAWNLM010000205.1, read on the forward strand.
TTCTTTGCTGGCACTTCCGCAGTACCAAACTCACACACACACACCCACACACACACATACTTGGAAAATAATTCACAAATGAAATATAAAAGTATATAAAGACACAGTAACGAAAACAATAATAGCACCACTCTCACAAGAAATATTTATGAATGCGTTTTTATAGCTGGAAGATGACTCCTTAAAAAGTGAGAAAGTAGAAACCATAACATTAGTTCAAATTATAAATAAGAAAATAAATTTTTTGTATATTGAAAAGAACAGTATTTTATTTTTAATGGAAAGTGTTAAGCAATATATTAAAAATAAATATCGTAGTGGTGCTGTTATCTTGACCACAGCTGTACATATAAATAGAGCAGGAAGCCAAGAAAAATAAATGTATTGCGAGTAAATTTCTTTTGTTGCCTGGCTAGACGTTTAGTCCGGTGTGTGTGTGTGTGTGTGTATGTGTGTGTATATGAATTGTAAAGAGAGCTCAAGCAACGGCATCAAGAAAGTAAAAGAGAGAGAAATGGAGTCGAAAAGAGAGAGAGAGAGAGAGTACAGCAGGAACGGTGGCGACAATTTGTTAAATTGTTATTGTTATTTCTATGTTAAATGCTACACTGCCCACACAATGAGCTCTAACAACAACACTCACACACACACACACACACACACGCTTATACACACATACACAGAGCAGACCCATTGCAAAGATTTCTTTGGTTTGCTGGTTGCACGTAAAGTCGATCTGCATAAATTATGTGATATTTATAAGGACAACAAAAAGGGACAAGCTGCAACAAAAGCAACAAAAGCAACAATAGCAACAACAACAACAACAAGATCAACAATAACAACGACAGTCACAGCTGGAAGCTAGAAAAACTTATTTCGCAAAAGCAAATATTGTACAACAATTTTATTTAATGTTGAACTTTTCTTTATTTGAGCTGTCTGCTGAAAGCTGTCATTTAAACAAAGAGCAACATAAAATAATAACACACACAGACAAAAATCAAATAAAGGCCAACATATAAGCAAAAGAGCAACAATTTCTAAACCATGCTAACGATGCCAGGGTTGAGCTCAAACAAACCTATTATATACAGTTGGAACCCAAAGATCTGTGTGCACAAACTGGAAATGTTGTCCAGTTGTGTATTTCTAAGTTATCTATTTATTTACGAGCTTTGGATGTAAAACAAATAAAATAAATTGTCAAAAATTCAAGAACAATTTCAAAACGGATAAAACTTATATTCAAAGGATGAAGATCTTCATTTGCATGAGTTCTAGAGTTCCCCAACTCAAATGTTTGCGTTTTCGAACTAATTTAAAGTTATTCATATATGAAATATGACTTTTAAATAAATAAAATATAAAATCTTTCTACCAACCTGCCAACAATAAAAATCGAAGTCGTATATTATTAAGTAAAATAAACAATATATAAATTTAAAAAAAATCATTACACAATCGAAAATGTTCGACAATAGAAAATATATTAAATAATGACTCATTGGCTCTAAACTTCGCAAATATATAGAGATACAACTGTATTTATTAGTTAAATAAAATAAATAAATAATAAATCTTTCTTTAGATATGAATCACAATAATTTCCATGAATTTAAATAATATCCCATTAAGGCATGCATTAAAACTGCTCTAACTTATTTTGAGTAATGATTGAATGGAGTAAGAGTTTTGCATAAAAAACCGAATAGTCTACCTATGATCAATATTTAAATCAAAATTAGTAAGTCCAAGGGCTGATTGTGGAAATTAAATAAATTAACACACCCATTGCCAAAAAAAAAAACACTTATCAATCTGTCAGAATAATGAAGGCCTCTCACGAATCCCACTAAAAATATTCACATATTTTGAGAGCCACATTAGAGGCATGTGAACATAACGTATTCAAATGGTGAAATGAGGAATACCTGCTTCTACCTGATACTCATAACAAGAACCAATAACACATGGCACATGGGGCACATGGGGCACATGGGGCAGGAATGCAGCAACTTCAAAAGCCAAACAATGTGAATAACGAGCCAGAGCAAATCGTGTGAAGCTTGCCGATTTACTGTCCTAAGTAGCTGCCTGGCTGGCTGACTGGCTGACTGCTATTGGCCCGGCCAACAAATTTGAAAAACTGGCCAACAAGAGGAACGGCAACCGAGCCATCTACTCTCGATGAGCCGCACAAATTGATTTTCTCACACCTGCACATCAAAAGGCGACAAGTTGATTTCCAATGTGTGTTTGCCTCAGAGTTTTGTTGACTGACATATTATTTGGCTCGTACAAATGCGTAAATCACGAAAGCATGACAAATAAGATACCAATATATAATGTGTAAAAAAAATATATAATTCATACAATATGAAAAAAAATATATATAAAAAATAAAAGTTAAATTATCATGTGTTTTTCATTTTTCATAAATATTCCCATATAAAATTAAAAAATTAAAGTAAATAAAATACTTCACAATAAAATATACTCTAAAAATAGTAGATAAAAGTTAAAAATTACGATAATTAATAATAAATGAAAATTAAAAGCTAAAATATCCTTTTATATTTCATATTAGCTACAAAATGCATTAAAAAAATAGTATTTTATTCACTAAAAAATAGTAACATTTAATTCAATAAATTTAATATAATATATAATTTAATATAAAAAAAAATCTATTAATTATTTTCTACATTACTTTTTGCTGCCTTTCCAAAACTAATCCATCTCTAGCACATTTGAGAGCACATTTTGTTGACTTGTGGCTGATTTGGCACGTCAAGTACATAATAATATCATCTGAAGGCGAAGTTTCTGTTTGATATTGTATTTAGTCTTTATGTATGTCACCTGATGCCAGCAGGTGTCAATTATGTAAGCTGAAAATGAACGCAGACTGGATGCGTTGACATATAAAAGCAACAAATTAATCCACACAATATTGGGGAGTGAAAAGGGGACAAACAGGAACGGTACAATTGAGTTAAGTTTGGTTTTTACAGACATTTAAGCATCTTTACATATTCACATTTAAACATTTAAGAAAAATCTGAAGAATTGTCAATTAAACACATTTGTTGTATACTTTAGAAAAATCAAAAAAAGTACTTTCTGATTGATATGGTGAACAACTATTGGCTCTAAAATTATGCCGACTTACTAAAACTTAGTGTTTTCTCTTTTTATAACTGTAGTTAAGTTGGGTGACCCCTACTGACCTTTGATTATATTACGTATGTTGTCTCCCATGGCTATTATATGACTGAGCAAACAATCATTCGATCTCACAGCTTTATTGGCCCATCCACAACAATTATGCATTAAGTCATTTGGATTATAATGCATCTTAATTATTGACCCTTGTGCGCAAATTAATTTATAAAAGAGTTGGAGAGAGACAGAGTGAGAGAGAGGTCGTCCCATTTTCCCAATTTCAACTGGCGGCAGCTGCGAATCACTTCAGTTTTTATGAGCTACTCTCTTTTTGTGTGTGGAATTTTCGTCTTCGTTTTGCGCTAATAAATTATGAACCAGGAAAAGAGTGGCAAAAAAAGCTGGGCAAGAGCAAGAGCAAGACGGGAAAGCTACTTAGCGGCTTAGCAGGCAGCAAGGGGAGTAGAGAGGAGAGGAGAGAGCAGGATTAGCGTCAATCGAGTGCCGACAAATGCGAATTGCAAATTCATGTGGCTTTGACACGTGCCACGTGGTTGTGTGATACGGATGCGGATACGGATAAAGATTGATGTTCTTCTTCATCTGCATCAGTGTTGTACGCTTAAAAGTTTAGTGGGAAGCCATGGGAAGAGTGGACAGTATACTCCAAAAAAATAGGCTTGAAATCTCGTCATTTATTATACTTTTGGCATAAGGCAAACTTACCTTACTATTTACAAAAATAAATTAAAATTCAATTTGAAAAGCTTATCTAAAGAAGATTTTCCAAAAATGTAAACACTATTCTTTTCTTTTACTACTATTGGGATTTTAGAAAATAGTTATTCTTTTATTTGTATAATACTATAATATAATCTTTCAGAAAATAGTTTTTATTTTATTTGACGAACGATTTATAAATACTGTCACGAAAAATTGAACGGCATAAAAAAATCACTCAGCTCCGTGTGGGGGTTTTTTTAAAATTAATTATTGACTTTAATTAATTGTGCGCATAAAGAGATTAAAAGTTGAGCATAAAGCGATTTGTATTTCATTCCCCCCCGCCCAGTCACGATGCCATTCTCATCAACTATGGCTTCATTTGATTACGATTAATTTGTGTTGACTGCATGTTGCTCTGGGCTGTCCTTGTCGGAGTGCAACTGAATGGCGTTTCAATTATAATTCAATGTGAAAAGACAACATAATTGATGTGTGGTTGCCATACTCATGCACACAAACATACACTTACACACACACACACACACACACACACACCTCGAGTGTCATGTACAATCATCAATATTGTCGGCTCAACTAGGCCAAGAGTAAAACTCGCGGCAAAGATCTTGGCTTAGGCAGCTTATTGTAATTGGAATTTCAGCTTATTTTGAGCAAAACTCAATGTCAAGTTTATAAATCATAAACTGCTATAAACTGATACTTTCAATAAATTAAAATTACACTTAAGTAGCTTACCCTTAAAAGTAGAAGGATTTCTAATTTTTCGAAATAACTTTTAAATATTACGAAATAAATTTATAAAATTTAGAAATGCCTGCATATCTTTCGTTGCTTGAGTAAAATTATGAAAATAGGCATGCGATTACAATAATAGTAAAGTGAATTAAATATTATATTGATTTATTATATTGTAATATTATATTTTAATTAGTATTATTTATTTATTATTTTGTACCATTATTATTATGTTCTCGTTCCATCTGATTTTGCTACAACTGCAGGGGGCAGAATGGAATTTTTAACAACTGATATTTCTCTTGAAACGGTCAAAGCAAAACAGAGCAAATCGCATTGATTTGATTTTCTGCTGTTGGCTCTGCAATTTCTCTGCTAAAGTTCATAGCAGAGCCATATTTTTATAGCTCTTTTTGCTATGCATTAGTAAATTGAAACTCTGTTTGATGACATCCGATAGCAGGCACAAAAGAGTAAGTAAAAATAAATAAACAGATTAAAATTAATGAACTTAGCACATTCTGTGACTAAAGCTCCATTTCACAATCGGTAGCAGAGTGTAAAAAGTACACAATGCATGCAAGTAAATATTGCATTTGTGCATTTGCAAGTCAATTAAAAATTGGTTTAAGCTTGCACAGACATTAGTTCAATTTTAACAGCAACACAATAACAATAATTACTCTGCATTATTTAAATGAAGTTAGCCATATTAAATTGCCATTGGCGCGGTGAAAAGTCAAATGAAAGCCGATTACGTGACAAGATGGAAATTGTGCACACAAGTCATGTGTTACCCGAATTTAATAGGCAAATTAAAGTGGCCAAGAGCCACACACACGCCCCACATTCGTCCAGTCAAAGACAATTAAATAATTGTACGCCGTTAAAACGCTAAAACCCCCAAAAAGCCAACTGCTAAATGGAACTGGTCCGAAATATTGGAGGCAAATACCACAATTTAATGGTCAATAAATCGATTTGGCTTTTTTTTTTGTTTTTTTGTTGCCGCCATCTCAGTGCAACGATTCAAGTTGGTTTCGAGTTCCTAACGGAAGCAACACTCAGAAAAAAACTGTTCTGAATTTCAGAAATTCCCAAGTGAAATATATTTAAAATTTTAAGCAAAAAATGTTCTCTATAATTAAGGTTGTGCATTTGAACTTTTTAGAAATTCATTTTTTAGTAACATGAATTATTCGTAAAAAATAAAAAAAATATTCTGAGCGTGGAGCTGGTGCCTCGAAGTTATCGGCATGCATGCACAACAGCTGGCGGCAATTTGGATACGCAGATAAAGCATTTATTGGCCACATAAAACGGGAAAAATGACTTCCCAGTCGCCACTTCCGTTGCCTTCGGTATTTGGGCACCATTCGAATTCACTTTTATTGTCCTGCCCTATCCTATTCTGCCCTGTAGTGACTGGTTTTCTCCCGGTTCCCCTTCCATTACCCCCGATCCCAACTTGACCACTGTTCAACTTTGCTTTTGTAATTTCCTTTTGTTGTCGTTGGCCCCGTTGAATTTCGCCCAAATCAATTTACGCAAAAAAAAAAAATATTTAACAATCTTTGTCATATTTTTGCTATTGAATTTTCGCAAAATGAGACAAATAGCAGCAAATTAGACAAGTTGTGCAAAGTAGTTGATAAAATCCTAAAAAGGATATTCATTGTCCCAGTTTTTAGTTGCCATTTCCTTTCAGAGCAGTAAACATACCTGAAAATAAAGAAAAATACGCAATTTGTTAGTTGGTTTAGAAGTAAATTTGATTTTCATGTATTTTGTAAATACAAAAGTTTTATTAACAGTAAATGCAGCTCAAATAAATAATATTTAATTTAAATTTAAGTTGAGATTTGCTATATAACAAGTTAAAATTTCTTACGTACAAAATGATTTTTATTAAATACTAATTATATATTATATATATATATATATAAAAAAAAAGATTGATAGTTGTTACATATACATACATATACTTATAGATATAATTTTGCCTATATTAAAGACGAGTATTTGCCAAACGAACCCTTTTATTTCTACTGCTGCTTATTGTATTGTTATTCTAGTCCTTGTGCCAGGGCACAATCATCCAATTTGATTGTCCTTTACAATTTGTCATTTGAGGCAACTTCAAACGAGTGCTACTGAAACTTTTGTGTCGTAAAACGGGGCGGAAAAAAAGTTAAATTAAATAAATTAAAAAATACTTGGCGTGCGACAACAATGCATTTAGGCTAAGAGAAAAATGATTAGGTGAGGAGAGCAGAGTTCAGAGTTCAGAGTAAACAAAAGTTCGCACAGGCTGCCTGCCAGACGAGGTCGAGACGCGCAGCAAATGTTTAACAAGGATTCGGCTTCGGCGGCAAATTAAAAGCCACTAAAGTTGCCCCCATTAATCATGTGCCACGGAGAAGACAAAAAAAACCGAAAACAAGAAAAATGCTTCAACATCAGAGCCTAGACAAAAAGTTACAATCCACATACACACACACATATGTATACCCTACACTGTGTGTGGTCAACAAATATAAAGTCCCTGAAAGCACTTTAAAAGTGACTTTTATTTGTCATTTGTTTCATTCAGAATAAATCTAGTAAATTGTAAAATGAGTTCATACTTATTAAATACTTAAATGTTTAAATTTAAAATATTAGTTTTCGTTTTCATTTAATTTAATTTATTTCTAAATTAACAATATGAAAACAATATTTATACCCTATGCTTTTGTGTCTAGAAAAGGAAATCTTTGAAACTTTTCAAAGCTATATAATTTTTATTAATTATATTTTATAATTTTTATTATTTTTGGTACAATTTAAAGTTTTTTCGACTAAACAGTTTTATTTTTTTTTTTATTGAAATTTAAATATCAATTTAATTTATTTCAGATGTAACAATTTACATATATCTATATCCCCATACGTATATACAATTAATAATGGATATATTTAGTCTGCGATTAATGGAAAAAAATCACAAAACAAAATATCAATATTGTTGAATTGTTTAATACAAATTAAGACTCTTGACCAATGAAAAATTGTTGCAGAGTATTTTGAAGTGTGCACTTGTCATATGAAACATTCCCACTTAATCCTGATTGGAGTTGGCGAACTGGCAACACAAACAAGAAAACTACTGGCAGCGGAACACGATGACAATTTAAAGCAATTCGCAAGTTTCATTTTTTCAAGTGTTCTCTTTTTCCCCCAACGAGAGAGAGAGAGACAGGGTGAGAGAGAGGGGGAGTGAGGGAGAAAGTGAAAGCGAGGGATGTCCGAAACGCCACAGACAACAAACAATTTAAATTGTGAGGGCGGCCGAAAAAAAAACAACAAGAAAACAGGGCCATGGAATTGCGTTGAAAGGTCCCGAATGCCCCATTTGGTGGAGTGTCCTGCGAAAAAGGCCAGCAGAAGAAGCGGAAAGAGGAAAGTTAGAGGATAAAGAGGAGAAGGGGGAGAAATACAAACAAGAGCAACAACAATGACAAATAAAAATATGTGACACGAACACAGCGACAAAAACAACGACAACGTTCCGGAAAACAAACGGAAATTGTGAAATATACAAATGTGTTCGCATATCTATAGGTGAACTACATAAAAATGCACACTCTCCTCCAACGCCCCCCCCCCCCCCCACACACACGCTCTTACACCTCGCCACTCCACCTTGCATAAGACAAGCCAAAACAAAGGAACACGAACAACAAAAGCAGCTTATATAATTGTGGAGTTTTTAATAAAAATATATATGTGGCACGGGGCCTGGACAATCGTTACATGTTTCGTTAAATTCTAGAGAAAAAATACAAATGGGAGTATTTTAGGTGGATATGAACGACTACATGATACTCTGCTGCTAAGATTGCAAGAAATCTGCCCTTGAAATTTGTTCAAACTAGTTTAAACAGTTTAAACTAGTTTAACAACAACAAATATAACAAACAAATATATTGTGATTTACATAGTTACTTTTTACCCTGAAAAGTGAATGAATGAAAGTGCCAACCCTGATGTTTAAAACGTTTTCTTCTTGATTTTACTATATTGAATTGAATATTGACAAATAGAATGAAGGTATTTAAGTATTCCTCTTTTATGTGTTTGTAAGTCGACTGTAAAATTGCAGATTGCCAAAGAGCGGAAAACATTCTTCATGATAAACTGGATGAATAAATGTTATCTTGGGAAAACTTTTCAATCATCTATTCCCAGTGCTCTGAATTTTAATATCAAGTAAAATGCAAGGCGGCGGCTTACTTTTGCTTTTGGGCCAGGAAATTGTAATTTAAAATTACGAAGCTGTTCTGTTAGTAAGGCAATTACCACAGTCGGACTGTCCAAAATCATTGCAAAATATTGAAATATGGTAGAATGCAAGTCCAAAGGCAGCTGGCGCATGGCCAAAAAAAAAAATGAAAATAGAAGAAAACATTTGAGGCAAACCATAGAAAAATGAGGCGGCTGCTGCCAAAAAGGGAATTGTAATTACGAAATTAAAACTGTGACAGCTGCATGATGGACTTGTCTCAAATAAATGAATTGATGTGGCATAGACGAATTGACAGGCATGCTGCATGCTACATGCTGCCAGCTACATGCGGCATGTGGCCGCTCCGATCAGCCTTGAGGCGTGGCGTTGCAACAATGTGGGGCACTTGAGCTGCTGCTGCTGCTGCTTCTGCTCCTGCTCCTGCTGGGATGCGGATGCGGATGCTGTGGTTGGCATTGGGCCGACGCCTGACGTGTCCTCACCGAGGCCGCAGCAAGTTGCAAGTGGGCTGGTGAAAGGCGGCAGGTGGCAGGGCGACTGATGCCTGTGCCTCTTATCGAAATTTGTTGCATTATACTGGGGCTCGTAGTCCTTTTTCAGCCTACTTGGCAAAATGTCCTTGCACGGCTTGATTGTCAACAAAATGTTTTTGCTTTTGTTATTTTGGTTTTTTTTTTATATTTTTTTTTTTTCAGTCTCTCTTTATCTTGTGGTAAAAATTATGCTAGATGGCATTTACTGGCTTTGGCCACGTTACTCATACGCCTCGTTCGCCTCATTCGCCCCGCTTCATTTAAGCAAATTCACGTGCACATTTAAGCTTAATTGTTTTCTCGAGTTAAGCATAAATAAAAATAGGCGCGCAAAACGTGCTTCGACAATAATAAAATTATCTTCATTTGCAGCCAGGCACTGTGTGAATTGAAACTCAGATCTTAATGCAATTAACTTCTCAGTTTTCTCAGTTTATTGCTCTTAGTTTGCGACTTTAATTTCTCCACACTCATATATCATGTGTCAAACAAATAGATATTTCCATTTTCACACGCACTCAAATGCTTGACCATTGCAGGCACCACACCTACACTCAGAAAAATCGCGCTAAAATGGAAAACGCAATGAAAACTAGTTTTCTTTCATATTTATCTATCTTTCTTATTATCAAAAAGTATATCTTTTAAGAATAGAATATATTTCGAAATATTGCAAATGAAATCGCTGATTCTTGACTAGTTACTGAATTTGTTCTCTCGAAAATATAATGCATTAATACGAACGAAAAAACATATTATCATAATTCTGTGTGTGTACATATAAAATAGAAACGTTCTGGAAATTAGACTTATTTTTTATAAATTATACAACAATTTTTACTGCAATTAAGATAAAGAAAATAAAGTTTTGTGGTAAGCATTAAATTACCCTTTGACTTATATAAATATAAATGTACAATATTTATCAGAAAAGAATGACGATTTTTTTCTGAGTGTCTGCTGCCTTATAATTCATATATTTGTTGGTATTGCATTAATTTATTATGGGTCGTCTGTTCTCGACGCTGACATATGCTAAGAATAAAGCGGCCGATCATAAATTCGCTTTAATAACATACTCAAATCTAGATATTATCTCTGTGCAATATTCATATGGCTGTGCGAACATATATCTCTATATCTCTATATATATATATATATATATATATAATTTTTTTGGTATATCTCCCCGTTGCCCTCTTTTTCTCTTGAGAGCAGTGTCTACTGTATTGACAGCTCTGTGGAGTTATGGGCTTTACTGAGTCGTCTGCGGCGAAACATCTTTGAGTCGTAATAATTTTTCAAGCATTTCTCACGTGCTCCTCGAAAAGGTCTTTGAGGAATTTGTATTTCTGTTTTATCCTTGCATGATGACATGTGTCAAAACTAAGCATGCTTTTGACGTGCTTATGAAACACTATATTTTTAAAGTCAATGTCGCAACTGCATATGCTTTGTATTATTACAGTATTATTAATTGTAAAATTATTTGTTTAATCTAAAGTTAACTTAATCTAAATCTATGTCATTCAAACTCATATATTTTCCTCGATAAGGCGTTACATTCTCTTAGGATGGAGTTGAGAACTCCTCCTCACCTTCACAAAGCCTACACTGAGAATTTACATTTAGAATTTAATTTTGACTATATGTTTGTTTATTATAATTTCAGCATGAATATCTGAAATTTAATTGAAACTTAAGGCTTATGTTATTTTAGTATTACATTTTCATTGCATACTTGGGGGGGTTGTCAATAATTTTGTTGTGTAATGTTTTCCCTAGAAAATCTTCTTATTTGTGACAAATTAACCCAAAGCTTTAGCTTTAAGACTTCCCTTAGCTTAAAGCAACTACAATGGCCAACTTCAGGGCTTTTATGTGCGTTACTTGCGGCTGACTACATACACTCAGAAAAAGTTCCCTCCATTAATATTATTCAGAAAATATTTCTCTAATATTTAAAGTTAAGGCTTTGTAAGAAACAGGTTTGATATTTGTTAATTTTACAAAAATCATGCCTGACATATAAATAAAAAACTTTTTTTCCCCTAAAAAACCTATTTTTTGTAAATTATTCAAAAAATCAAGAATGATTGGTTTTTTTTGGAATGATTTTATTTATTTTATGGCCATAACTAAAATGTATGGGGATTTTATTTTGCTGAGTCTGCATAGTCCCAATAAGTCAGTCCTCATATGTATGATAATCTAGGTGTGTGTGTGGGCGTGGGTGTGGGTGTGGGTGTGTGTTATTAATGAAAATGTCTGACTGACATAGATTGCTGACTGACTTAACGGACTTTCCTTGCCAACTCCCATTGGATTTGACGGGGGATTTACTCCAATATAGTGTTTGTCGGCAAAGAAAATATTTACCACTGCTGCTGCTTTCAGAGCTTGACAAGTGTTCCATATAAGTATTATTATTATTCTTTTTTTTTTTGGGTCATTGGGGAATTAGATAAATGAAAATGATTTTCTATTTCTATTTTCATTGCATTTGAAACGCATGCTTATTGAAAGGGCGCTCAAATGCTGCGCATTATAAATATCGATTTTGGGGGCGTGTTTCTCACTGAGTTGCCTAGCTCAACACTTCTCTTATTCCCACAAACACACACACACACACACACACACACACACACACACAGAAACACACATATATGTATAAGTCGTCTGTTTCCATGCGGCTGATAAAAAGAACAATAGCTGCCATTATTATGATTATTATACCCTAAAGTCATTCAAGTGGGGTAAAATGGGTATATTGAAATTGTGCAAAAATTAGTGTTAGACAAATTTCAAAGAAGGATTTCTACATATGTATATAATATATATATGCCGGAATTAAGCATAAACTAAAATATCCTTCAGAACAAACATATCAATGTATTTGGTTTCGTTAATAGTTTCAAAGTGTAGAGACTATATAAGATTATATATATTCAGAAATCGAAATCTTATCGATATCGATTTGTGATAGTAATAAAAGTCATATTGAACATATAGATTTGATAAATAATATTCTTTATTATAAAACTTTGTCTTTGATATTGTCAATTTAGAAAATATTAATTAGAATCGATTTCCGATTTCATAAAAAGTAAAAGTTTTGAAATGAAAGAAGTAGAGTAGAACATACACCAGACATATTTCATTGACTTTATCAATAGATAAAATATTTTAACATATTACTGATCAACTGTACATTATAAATCAAGTTTTGTAAAACAAATTTAGATATTTAACTCATTCCACAGGATCTTTCATTTGCTTTCAGGGTGACTCTTGGTCGAGCTCCCTCGACTACAACATTTACATTTGTTTTTCTTTTCTTTAGCTTGCTTTGACTGTTAAAAGTAAGCCACATTTGAATGCTAGTTTCTTGCTTGCAGCTGTGTAAAAAATAAAGAAGAAATACGAGAAAAGCTTTTAAAAGTGCAGTTAAAAATCATTATAAAAATTATTTACCCAGACGAATAATAATAATAATAATAATAAGCGCTGAGGCTTTTTTAAGTTTGTGGCATGAGCTTAAAAAAAATTCACAATTTCAAATGTATATAAAGAAGAAGAAGAAGAAGAAGAAGAAGAAGCGTGGTAGCAAGTAAAGCGTAATTGTCAAGTTCTGCTTTTGATGCATTTGAAAAGCAGCAGCGCTTAGGAGAGAAATGAAAGACGTGACTTTAGCGCATTTTGTGTTCATAAGCAAAGATAAATTGATTTTTTTCTTCATTTCTCTCTTTTTTTGTGTTAAGTTGAGTTGAAAAGAAATACACGTTGCAACGAAATGTGGCACACACACGCAGCACAAGCAGCACAAGCAGCACACAGCAGCAGCAGTTGCAGTTGCAGTTGCCACGGATAAGTAGGCCACTTTAAAATGCAGCCAAGCAGCATCTTTGCCTCAAGTTGCACTTAAAGTTTGCTACCACAGCTGCTTTGTTCAGCCAAATTTGATTGACTTGACGCTCGCAACGTGTTGTGGCAAGTCAGACAAAGGCGATAATTAGTTCAATAATGTTTCAAGTGTTGCATTTCAAGTCGTTTCACACTTTAGGTATTTCATTTAACAACGCTCACAAAAAAGAACACGCCACAAAAGCACTTCATAATTAGCATCTCAATGACTGCCATTAAATACACTCGAAAAAAAATATCGCACCGAAATAAATAAAAAATTTTTTGATTTTCAAATTCACAATCCCGAAAAACGTCGTTTTTTAAATTTTATAGAAATGCACACTAAATTACAAAAAATCCTTTTCATAAAATAATTTAGGTTTTTTAAATTAAATTATTAGAATATATAAACCATCTAAAATACGTTTGCATATTTGAAATTTTAAACACAAGTTAATAAATTAATTAATATAAGTAACAAAACAGCTTTTATAAAAATTCCGTTTCGCACACTTTGTTTTTTACTTTCTTTTTCTCATAATAATAAAAATATACCAACTATAATAATACGCAATAATGAATGCATATATAAAACATATAACAGAAGTCACCTTCATTAATAATAATAGTTAACTAATTGAAAAGACGTTTCAGGTTTCAGCTGAGCCATTGACCAAGTAATAATATGAATAAGAGATTTACATGCCATAAATATTTAATTTAAAGCCTAAACTCATTTTTATTAACTAAATGTTATATTAACTAAAGATATTTTCTCACTTTCCATTAACTAATAATAACATTTTATGTACTATTAGCTAATTTAATTAAATAAATGAATAAGCTACTCAACATAATGATTCTTAGACGTTTTTACAATTCAACAATCAAATAATTTATATTAATAATGAACATCTTAGTTATTACAAAATGTATATTAATATTAGTTAAAATAAGCTAAATTAATTAGTCATTTTCCATTAAACTTTAAAAAGCAGTTAGCTTTTCCCACTTGACATGCTTTAAATAATCCCAGAATGTAACTCAAATAATATTCATTTCAAGCTGAGACATAAGTTAAGCGGATTATGTAACAAATACAGGTAACCTCATGTGTGTGTATCCATTTACACACAGCACACAGCACACAGCACACACACACACACACACACGGTACATGCTGACGGCAGTTTGTTTTGCAACTTTTCAACAGCTCTTTTTCAACTGTTTTTATTAGTGATTTCCGTTGAAAACAAGCTAAATTATGCGCAATTCTTTTCTTATATTTTTTTTTGGGTTTGTCAGTTACCTTTGCTTACGACAGCGCCACCTGGCGACACCGTTCGATAACTTTGCCTCAACTGGGAAACAAATCTTCAAAAACTCAGAATTTCAAAGCAACAAATTAATGCTTATCTCGAGTGTTGATAAACTTTGATTTTGAAGAGTTATTTAAATAAAAAATATTTATTTTATATATATATAAATATGTGTATATAAATTATACTTTTGATTTCATTCGCATGCGCTTCGATAAATGTAATTGTTATTGTGGCACGTAGACGTCCAACAACAAAATGAATATCGAATGGGGCACAAGAAGAAGAAAAAACAGAGTCAATCGAAAGTCGGCTTGTCAATAGCTCAGCAAATCAATCATACGCAGCGTGGTGCAAGGCGCACGGTGTGTGGTACGTGGTGCGTGACTTGTGCACTCCTCACACTTGGCAACACAAATAAATAAATAATACATAGCCAGTCATTACTGTACACAATATGTATTGCATAGTACTTGCTGCCTCAAATAATTAAAAATATCTATATTTGCTTATAGCTTCACTTAAAATCCCTTCGATTCCTTGGATTATTTTACTTTTCGTTATATTACATAGAAGTTTTATTTCACCTATTCCCCAGCTAAGTAAGCTAATAAATCCTCTCTACCCATGTTTTAGGCGACTCTGATTTGAGAAGTGTCACAAAGATTGGGATGCAAATAGTTGCAAGTAACTTGGGACAGAGTTGCATGACCACTTGATGTGCTGGCATTCGCCACAAGTTCAGCTGCAGAAAGTGGACACAAGTTGAGAGAAAGTTTTGTAAATTTCATTAATTGAAATGAGCCAGGAATTTGAAGTCAACTGAAACTGAAACTGAATCCAAATGCGACGATGCATGCAAATCAACGGAAACTCGACAAAGTTGACAACCAAGCTTATCACTAGGATTAGCTATACTTAATGATAATTACAACATTCTCACATTTTATCATACAAATGAAAATATTTTTATAAAATTTAATTTTATTATTTTAAATAATTTGATTGGAAAACGATGAATAAAAGTATATATATTTCTTTCTATACTTTTGTTTAGAGTCCTCCACTTCTAAAATTTTTAAATGAATATACTTCCTTATAAAAAGAAAGCAGGTGTTTCCACTTGATTTACGTCCACTTCTGCACCATTAATTATATTTTATATTTAATTCGCAAATTTTGTTCCCACTTTATATTTATTATTAAGTAAGTTTTAAACAAGATATGTGTTTTTTTACTTCTGCATTAAGTCAGAGATGCATTTAATAACTTTATAATAAAATATTTGTGTCTACTTAATTTCAACAGACTTAAAATTCACACTTAGTCCTCTATTAAATCGATTAATATCTATAACATAATTAACAGTGTATATTATATACTATTTTTAATTTGTCTTTTTGTAATTTTTATGTAAATTATTTGTTTTCTCTTTATTACTGCATCATTGTTTAAACTGTTTTCACACTTAGTTTGGTCAAACATAAAATATTTGCTTCCACATTAATGTATCTTCCGTTTGACCAATTCTAAATCTATTTTTGAATAATTTTAATGCAAAATATTTGTTTCCACTTAATTTTATGCATCATGCATCATTGCACTTTTTGCACACTTTTATCAGTTCCCATTTTCATTAATTTGCAGTCACTTCTTCATTATGAATCAGAAGATTAAACATTATATGAACAGTTAGTTTGACCTATTTGAAATGTATCGATATTAAATACCGAATAAAATTTAAAGTGAGTGTAATTGGTATGTTTGCATTTGAAATTTATCGTTTAACAAAACATCATTGCATTTGACACTATTTTTCACACACATCTGTCTGTTGGCATTTTAAAATGAACAACCTTAACAAACAATAATGTGTTTCCACATGAGTGCAACGTGCACCACACTGTTCACACTTTAACAGTTCCCAGAATGTTATTGGTGGTGCTGCTGTTGCTGTTTGCTGATCAGCTGTTGTTACTCACCTGAGATTCTCGATGCGCGGCCTGCGACACTGCGGCCGATTCCGTCGATGGCTGCGATCCTTTTTGCAACGGCAGTCGCAGTGCATGACGCAGAGTGCGATCGATGAGATGACCGTTATCACAAAGGGGACGACAAAGAAATTAATGATTAGCGCCACCTGATCGTCATGGTTGTACGAGGTGAGCACAACTGTTTTATTCTTGCGCGAATAAAAGCACGGATAGATGGCGCCTTCGATGCCATAATAGCCATTAAAGTTCTTGCAAGTCACCGTCGGCGGATAGCCGCAACCCTTAATGTTAACCAACAGTGTCGCTTCGCTTGACTGCTCCCACTCCGACGTGTAATTAGTGTAATCGGTCATATTGAGCGGTATCGTTATATTCTCCTCAATGAACGTAACATAAATGTGCACACACCTATACAGATCCGAGGTGCAGCCCTCGCGGCACGAGCTCCACGAACAGTTGAAGATGCCGACGAGATCTTCGCGTCGCGTCGTCGTGCACAGCGTAGGCCGATCAATGAAATCGTGACTCAGTGTCGATATCGCCGGATCCACGTAGAGGGGGACGAGAAATAACAGTGAGGCACCCGCTGTTACCGAGAGGAAGGCAAACGTCGACGTCGAATAGAAGCTAACACGTTCGCGCCACGAACGAAACCGACGATTGCCATTTTTCTTTTTTGGTGCCAGTTCACGGATTTTACGTAATCGCTGTTGCTCCTCTGTCAGTGGCTGCTGTTGCTGCTCCTGCTGTTGCTGCTGTTGCTGCTGCTGCTGCTCGAGTAGCAATTCGGAACTGCCACTCCTCATATTATTGTCAATGCACAAAACAGCGACAAACAGCAACTGTTAGTGCTGCTGACGCTGCTGCTGCTGACGTTGCTGCTGACGTTGCTGCTAACGCTGCTGCTGCGTTACTGCTGACGTGATATTCTTGTTGTTCTTGTTGCTGTTAATGCTGACGTTGATGTTGCTGTTGTTATTACTGTTAACGTCAACGTCGACGTCGGCGTTGGCAACAGCGAGCAATGCTATTGCTTTTGCAACTGCTGTTGATTTTGCTGTTGTTATTGCCGTCAACGTTGGCTGCAGTAGCTTTTGTTGTTGGATTTTATATTATTGTGGCTGTCGTTGTTATTGTTAACGTCGGCAGCAACAGCAGCTTTTATTGCTTTTGCTTATATTGCTATTAACGCTGCTGCAGCTGATATTGTTGTGCTTGCTGTTAACGTTTCTCTCGTAGCTTACGTTACTATAGCTGTTAACCTTAGCGTCGTCGTAGGTAGCGAACGATATTATAAATTTCGCAGCTGTTGTTGTTATGCCTGTTAACGTTGGCAACTTTTATTACTTTTACTACTCCTGTTGTTGTTGTTGCTGTTGTTGTTGTGTTAACATCGGCGTCGACAGCAGCAGCTGTTATTTCGGTTGCTGCTGCTGTCAACGTTGCTGCTGCTGTTATTGTTGTTGTTAATGCTGGTAATGTCGACGTCGTCGCCAGCAGCTACTATTGCTTTTGCTTTTGCTCCTGCTGCTGGAGCTGGTGCTGTTATTGCATTTGCTGCTTCTGTTATTGTTGTTAATGTTGATGTCGACGCCGACAGCAGCCAAAGCCTACGGCGTCGCTGCTGAATCGAGAGTTGACACGAAGTTGAATCGCTGTTGATGTCGTCAATTTGAGCGAGCGTGTAACGAAAGAGTAGCGGAGAGAGTGACGGCAGAGCTCAAAAAAAATTGAACGTCGATGTTGCGAAGCGGCGTTCCTGCTGCCGCAGTCGTTGTTGTTAATGTTACTGCTGCTGTTACTTCGGCTGCTCTTGTTGCTGCTGCCTCTGATGCTGCTGCTGTTGTTTGAGGTTATATTAGACACGCGTCGACGCAGAAAAGGAAACCGCATAAACAGCTGTTTAAACAAAGAGAGAGCACTTCACAGAGGAGCAGCGCACAGAAAAAACACTTCAAAGAGAGAGAGAGAAAAAAGTTGACAGAGAGCGCAGTTAACAGAGAGCCGTCCTTAACAGCGAGCGTTTAACAGATAAGGAAAACGCGCCCGAAGCATTAAAAGTAAGAGTGACCGACAGAGCGAGATATAGAGAGAGCGACAGAGACAGAGAGATAGTCTGTTAGTCAGTCAGAGGGAGAAAGAAACACGCTCGCCAGCGTCGTCTTCATTTGCATTAAATGAAGCGATTTTTATTTTCGACTTAATATTTGCAATGTATTTTGCATTTATTTTTTAATTTAATTTAATTTTTAAGTTGTAATTTTCACTCGACGTCATTTGCATTAAATGAGGCCATTTGATGCATTATTCATTTTTATTTTTTGTGCACCACTTTTTTAAAATTAATTTTCCATTCGTTGCTTTTTCTTTTTTTGTTATTAATTCGATGTTGTTGTTTTTGTATATAACTGTATCACTGTGCAGGAAGAAGAAGAGGCTAAGGCAGAGCAACAATGTTAAGGGCAGGCAGCAAAAAAATTTAAAAAAATGCGCTTTTTGCGTGGGCGCCGCTTTTTACAGCTGTTGATGTAGGTTAGTTTGACACGAGAGAGAGAGAGAGAGAGAGAGAGGAGAGGCATCGAGAGAGAGAGAGAACAGCGAGTGGAGATTAAAGTGTAGCGAATGCAGCGCTGCTGTGCTGTCAACGCTGAACGCGACGCCAACGTCGTTTTTTTTTTAGTGTGTCGCCCTAGTGACTGTAATCTCTTTTCATTCTTTTTTTTCTAGCTGCTGCTTGTGGGTGGAATTATTTATGCTACAAAATGTAGCTGTTGTTGCCCCTTCAGTCAGTCAAAGGCATTATATGATTATTTCCCAGTGTATTTGAATTTTTGCGCAGCTCACTCAACGAACAAACAAAAAATAAGTCAAATAAGAATATAAAAGAAGAACAATAAAATAACATATATGCATGATTTATTATAGTCAAACACAATCCGCTCAATGTCTGGTCAACCAGAGTTGCTGCATGCTCTGTAAAAAGTTTAACCAACGACTGGATAACCCCTATTTATAAAACTATAGTAAAATAAGTACAATTTATAGAAATTCTATAAATAAACTATTTTAATATCTTTCAAATATATATTATATATATAAGCATAATATTTTGATGTATTTCTATTTTCCAACTAGAGGCACTTTTGAAAACCAATTTTGATATGCTTCGTTTTAGCTGTATTTTAAGAAACACGTTAAAGCTATCGGTGAATACTTTAAGAACTGGAATTGTTTGCCAACATTTTAACTTATTGGCGAATACTTAAACAAAATGCTTATAGCTCCATTATTTATTTTATATTTACTGTTTATAATAAAATATAAGAATAAGATAAGTACAAATAATAAGAACATAAAAAGAGTAACATAAATAAATCATAAATGGACAAATGTATATATTTTGACCCACTGTAATTGGTATGCTAATGTGTTGGCTGCTGTTGTTAGGCTTGTTGTGGTTGTTGTTGCTTGTTTTGCAAGTACTCGAAGTGGCAGCAATTGTATTTGCCCCAGCCAGGACATTTCTGTTGCTGTTTTTGTTATTCATATTCCCATATTCCATATCCTATATCCAATGCTATTCTTTTCAGTTCTGTACCTTTCTAGTCTTTTCCATGACACTCATTATTTACCTACATATTCTATTTGAGGCAGTTCTTGTTGTTGTTCTTGTTTTTGTAACTTTGCGTGACTCTAAACACTGGTCACTTTGGACATTAGCAACACACTTTTTCTCTTGTTGTTATTTTTCTTCGTTATTTCATTCCTCTTCTCCTATTTTTTTGCGGGAGTTGAACGCATTTCAAACACACACACACACACACACACACACACACCATGCACGTGTTTTGCCAGTGTATGTGTGCGGGTGTGTGTGTATTTTGGATGATTTCATTCATTTATGCTTCATTCCTTTAAATGCGAACAACTAAAACTCCTCACACACGGCGTATGAGTAATATTTGATGACAAAGCCAGTCTTGCAAAACGTTGTTTTACTTTCCAAGAAAGAAAAATAATGCTGAAATAGAAAGTTAAAGTCAATTTTATTGATAAATTAAATAAATTCATTGGAACAATGTAACAAATAAATAAATAAATAATAATGAGGAATTCAAAATATAAAAATAATTATATTAATTAACAAAATTAAGACTATCTTTTTATTTGTTTTTTAGAATACCAGAAAATTAAAGCCTATACTTAAAGACATACAGTTGTGGTCAAAATTCTAGCACCAAATGGTTAAGATCAAATTTGTAAGCTTAAATTTTATTTACGAATACGTTTTAAATAGTGAAAGAAGACTCGAAAGAGATGAGAAAGAGGAAAATCATAAATATTCTCCGGTTTCAATTTAATTCATATTAAAGTAAAGTTCAATTATATGAAAAACTAAGAAAATTATCGAAACAAAGAATAACAGCATTTTTAAAATATAAATACTAAGCAATATATTATAAATCAACATTCGGGAAAAATTCAAAGTGCTGCTATTATTTTATTCGGGTCTGTATATAAAAAGATGCTCAACACTTCCACTCTCATTTTTTTCGCTATCCACTATTTTTTTTAAATCTAAATATTTGGCAAGCTTAAAATATATAGTAAATATAATGTCAATATATATAAGTATATATATATACATATAAATATATATATACTTATATATATTTTGTTTAATTTGTTTTACAGAGTTAAAAACAGGTCCCGCCCACGCCACGCCTCTTAATGCTGTAAAAAAAAACAACGTTGAAAAACAAGTAAGAAAAAAGGCACACATTTTCTATGTGTGTTAACGATATGAAAAAGGACCTGTGGGAAAATATAAAATAGGAAAATAAAACTAACTTTTGACGGTTGATACGAGGCTGCCCCGCACATTGTTGTTGCAACGAACACCCCCGCCAACGAATTTGTTGCTGCTGCTATTTATCTATATTTATATATATATATATATATATATATATTGTTGCAGTTTCACATGGGATTATTATTTATATGATTTATTTGTTATTATTTTTGATTTTGTGGAGATTACAGCAGCAGCAGGATAATTTTTGCTGGCTGGTCTTTTGCACACACGCACACGCACACACAGAGGCATAGACAAACACTCTCACTCACACATACACGCACTCGCACACGCACACACTGAACACAACACAGCACAGCAACAACAATCGAGAGTCGAGAAGCGCGACACGCTGTGGCCCTGACGTGCCTCTCGGAGTGTTTGTCCAAAACTGACTCCAGCCAGCCAATTGCTACTGCTACTGCTGCTGCTCCTGATTTTGTGTGTGTGTGTGTGGATGTGTGTTTGTGTGGGTGGCTGCCTGCCGCCGACTGCGCAGCACTGCCAACGCCAACGCCGACGCTGGCTGCAAGCAGTGAGCACTTTTCGCATATGCGCATTAACAGTGGCTGCAAAAACGAAGACGAAACCAATTTGCACTCGTTAGCTTAGCTCGCCCTGCTTGGTCTGGCATTATGCACTCGTTGGGTGCTAAGTGCACTGCTTCAAAATAGGTGAGACAATAAGCATTGCGGCCCAATTAGCCGTAAATATAAATATCTTAATTATTAATATTTCGTCTTGTTAAAATTACATTGAATATGTATAAAATTAAAATGAATATTAAATTGAAATATATCATAGCAGAGACATCAACAAATGTGCAGCAGCTCATTGCGCGCAATGCCGCTCAGTTGTATTTTAATTTTACGTTATTATAAATATGAAACGTAGCCTTATAGATACATTTCGATTATTATTATTATTTCTGAAATTATTAATGCATAAAATAAGTATAATATGTGCAATAAATTAAATAAATCCGTAAAAATCGTGTAAAAATAATAAATAAACCAGCTTTAATTTAAAACCCAAACCAAGATCAAAGTGGCACTGCTTGCTATGCTTGATAACAACTGCTGGCTTTCATCGTACTGCTTGCTAAGCACACGTTAGCCGAGACAACAACCGACAGCAGCATAGCTGCTCATTTAGCCTTTCTCTATTATTTGGCCAGAAAAGTGCCAGAAAAGACATACTTAAATAATAGCATTATCCCACTTCCCCGGTTTCGGAATTATCTGAGTGGGCAAGTGATGGATGCGCACTATGGGTTAAACGGTCTCAGAACTTCATTAATTAGGCAAACAGAAAAAAATCAATAAACTTAATCAGCAGCCTATAATTGATAATCAATAATCAATCAATTATTGGCCAAAAGTGATCATTTTGAATCATCTGCAAAACTAGTTCATAGTATATACAGTAAAGCTTCCCATTTTCCTCTATTGTTCTGTCTAATTTACTCTAAACTTGGTAGGCCTGACAACCCTGCCAATATCGCATATCGACTTAAATGCACTCAAAGTATTGATAGCGATATACATTGTCATTCTGAAAGACTCTACACAGAAGAATAGAAGCTTTAAAAAGTAGTCATTTTTTATATATACAAATATTTTATATTAAACAGCGGAAGTTAACAAATAAATAAAAAAGGTAGGAAGAACTTACTTACTGCTCATTTTACATTGCAATGGCAACCTGTGTTTGACAATTAACCCATGGATGGAATTACGATATATATATATATACATATATATATTTGTTAAATATATAAAATATATTAACTATATAACTATATTATTAACTATTAACTATATATGGTGCGGTAATCGGCCTGTTCGCATAACCTTAAAAAGTGCACGTGCTATTTTTTTTATATATCTCCTTCAGTTTCTAGATATTTCCATAGGCCCTTGCAGAATCCGCTTCGCTTTAAAGAGACGTTTTACACATGATTTTTTTTTGGTATTTATCTACGAAAGGTTTAAGTATTTTAATGTTGTTATTTATATATTTTTATAGCAATTCTATCGCTTTAAGCTTACTTAACTTTATATATATAAATTGGGGGTTCTGCACTGCGTTTATGATTATAGCCGCCCAAAAGAAATTTGGCCTGTCGGAGTCTTTGTGTCTCGTTCCTGCCACAAAACGATTCTGGCCCTGTTAGAGGCCTCTCTGCTGCATTCTAGCCTGCTCATCCGTCGCTTCGTCCACTGCTATTTCCATGTGTCTTGGGACCCATCTCAGGGTAAGCATATTGTGAGCCACGAAATTGGTCAAGCTTGGATCATACTTCATGGAATACTTTTGAAGTTAATTTCGTCCAACTTATAGCATTTTTTGTTCCTATACTATCGGATAGGTTGGCTATGTCTGCATTCCGATAGTTACGTTTTTTAAATTAAATTTCGCACACCTCTCTATGGCACACACCTCAGCTTGGAATATGCTTGGAATGTGCGTCCCCAGAGATTCATGGTAGGATATCCAATGGCCCACCAATCCCAGTGCCTGTTCGCTGATTGGTGTGTGATCCATCTGTATACCATTTTATGGTGTGCGGTTTCATAGGATGTACTTCATCTAGTGTCGTTCATTCCTTCTTGCTGCTGGTTTGAACTTTGAACTTTGCTTAAAAACGTAGCTTTCGGTTGGAGCCTTGTGGTGTGATGGAGTGGCGGGTGCTCCATTAAGGCTTAATCTTCAAACTATTTTGGAGCTTGGAAAAAATAAAAACGGAGAGACAGAAAAATGCTTTTTAAATATCCTTTGCGAATCACAATAATTAATACCATTGCCAATTATAATTCGTTCCCTTCTTGCAGATTTGCATTATTTGTGGCTTCCAAATTTCCCACTTTCGTATTCCTCATACATGTAGCCGATGGATAAATATATTTCAATTCCATATCGATCTATGAAATATAAAAAAACGTTTCAGTTAATCAAACTTTGCATAAGTCGACCAAGAAAATAGCTTAATTTTTACAAAAGGAAAAGAATATACAAAATGTTAGTAGTATTTATTTAAGTGTAAACATTTCGTTACTGTACAATATATTAGGATATATACAACCTATTAGATCTATATCCCAGTTCCTGAACGAATGCCAGAATCTTTGATGGTTTGATTAGAATAAAAATATGAATATTTTTCGCTTGTTGCGGTTTTTCAAATTGAATTTTCGAATTGAATTGAATTGAATAATTATGTATATAAAAATACCTTTAAAAGCAATCTCTTAAAATGGGTGCTAAAACTGTTGGCAGATATTTAAAAAGAATTTAGAAATCTAAGAATGTAAAGTCTAATAAAAGTTTAAAGTTTAAAATATACATTAGAAAATGGCTTGAGAATTTATGGTACGATATTATAAAGATTATTTTGAATGTAATGTATAATTTTGATAAATTGTTGAAAGATCCGGTTAAAACTTAAATATTTTGAAAGCTATAAAAAGTTCGATATTTTTTCACTGTTATTCACTATTATTCGAACTACAAAATATTAGTCATAAAGTCCAACTCAGCTCAATATTATTATATAAAGTTCCCAGAAAACTCAATAAATAAAATATATATAAAAATCGTACGGGCTTCAACTATTTCCAATTTAAATTCAAATGAGAATGTTATAGTCGAAAGTAGTTGACTACGATATTATCTGGATAGCAGTAGTTAAATTGGAATGTCTTCAGAATGAATTCATCGATATTTTAACACAATAATCTTCAGCTTACGCTTTTATATATTTATTTAATATTAGTAAATTTATATATATATATTTATATATTATTAGCATATATATGTTGTATTTTTCAAGTGGTATTACTTCTCTTATATACATATATATTAGCTCAGATTGCCAGGCTGTTTTTCATTATTCACACATCTGAATTAGTCTGATAAGAACCACATAATAAACTCAGTACAATAATCTAGAACTTGCACTGAAATTAACTGTATTTAAATAAAGTATTCAAATAGAAGTTATTAGAATATATTTCATACCTCTTGACATGACTCCGATTTAAATTTAACACAAAGTAATATATTATATATACATTTTTAAAATAATTAGATTCAACATTATCACTTATAAAAAAATGCTTCCGCTCGGTTCAAAATCAAATGCAAAATGAAAAAAATGCTAATCTGAATTGAAGCATTCAAAAACAAAACCAACATATATATATATATATACATACTTACATATATACTTGTACTTACATATATATACTGATAATAAGCCCGACTTGCTATAACAGAAAACTTTCTAGAATCAAGTTTAAAAAAATGTATTTTGCGTTGAATGGTCGCCAGTTAACTGCTTTTTTGGTCAGAATATCAAAAATAACCACTTTGATTAAAGCCAATAAATACTTATCAATATTGATGATTTTATTTCTTTAAGACACTTCAAGCTATCGAAAGATTAGATTTAGTGACGAATTTGTATTCCGTTAGTATAAGTTGATAATTAAATACACTTTCTTTAGAAAGTTTAACTTTTCTGTGATTTTCTTATTTGAACTAACGAGCAAATAACAATATCCATCAGTTAAATTTGTATATCTTTTTATATTAGAAAATGAAGATCATTTGGATACTATTCATTTTACTGACCACCGGCCTATCCTTGCCCACCTTGCCGGACTCTCCAGGAGCCATCTGCGGATGCTTTGGATTGCCCATGGGCTCTATTGACTGTTCGCATGAGGAGAATATCAACTTTGAGTGCTTGTCCAGGGAGGAGCCAAGGGAGCTTCTGCTCGTGGGAAATAATTACACAACACTGCCCGATGAGCTTTACAAGTACAACTTTACCAGCACTAAACTTATTGACCTATCGCATAACAATATTAACTGTCTGCGGTATGGAATTTCCGAATCACTGCCTGGCCTAGAGACCCTGATCTTGGACCACAACAATCTGACCGATCCAAAGGAACTGCTCCGGATACCCAAGGGTGTCAAAGTTTCGATAAATCGCAATCGATTTTTATGCGACTGTAATTCCGATTTCGATAAGATCCGCCAACACCTAAAGGTTTGTAGTGGAAGAACTCAATGAATCGATAACAAACAAATTTTATCAAATTTTTCAATTCTTTATTTTAGGATATAAAAGGGACTTTGGTTTGCCGCTCGTGTTATGATAATATCGAAA
Source organism: Drosophila fungiperda (assembly GCA_035042345.1). Classification (NCBI taxonomy): domain Eukaryota; kingdom Metazoa; phylum Arthropoda; class Insecta; order Diptera; family Drosophilidae; genus Drosophila; species Drosophila fungiperda. The sequence goes on from JAWNLM010000205.1 coordinate 408,603, forward strand.
GTGCTACTATCTGGTATAAACAATGGCAATTTGGGCTTTGTGTAATTACTTTTTGTATTGTTATAATTTGGCTTTTCGGTGAGTGTTTTAAAAGTTGGATACCGAAGGTTGGCACCTTCTTCCGTGGACTTAGAGATAAAGTCTTGGAAATTTAAACTTTTAACTTTTTATAGTAACAGATATCAATGTTAGAAATTAATATGTCGGCCGATAAAAACAGAAAGTTTTAACTAGTATTAGGAGTTTTGTATAATAATTAATGATAATTAATAAATAATAAGTTTTTTGTAATAATTTGTAATATGCGTATAAAATAAAAATTGTATTATCTTCTCAGAAATGGTATATATTAGGTGCCAGATGTGCCAAGCTTGGATCAGATGCACGACCTGCGGCAAGTTTATGCCAAGGCGTGGCCAAGGCTATCGCTGCAAATATCTCGCCTGCAAGAAGTGCACTCTGAAGTGGCACTTTGAATGTTTCCCAATAAAGTTTGACATTCTGAAGAATGCGCCATGCCGGCGCTGTGACGTCTGCAATCAGAAGATAGCCGGGGAGCAGCTGGTCATGTGCTGTGCCTGCGTATATGTGTATCACTTGGATTGCTATTTGCCAGCCATGATGGAAGTGTAATGGTTGTGATCACTCCTATAATTTGAGTGAATCGAAGGTCACAGCTGACGGCCCATAAATCCAAGGCTTGCCAAATGAAGCGGATCACTTCCGATACAGCTGCAAATGGCATTGTCAAGAAACCATTGCCAAAAGACAAGAGAGTGCCGACTAAGCGTGGCGGCGACAACGAAGACAAAGACGAAGATTCTATTAGATTCGCCTACCAAGTTAAGCAAATTGGTATCCAACGTCTCAAAGAGCGCAGCTAGAATCATCAAGAATAAGTTGCCAATGAGTAAGCAAAAGCCGGCAACGAATGCAATTACTTAAAAATAAAAAAATAAATCCAGTGATGATAGTGCTCAATCAGCAGAGTTGAACATTGGGCCAGCTCCTGCTCTGTTGGCGCTGGAGGCTTCTGATGCTGAAGCTGCTCCTGATACTGCTGTGCTAAGCTCAACGGAGTGCAGAAAGAGTGGGGTCAGTTTCTGGTTCGTCAATCAGGTTTACAAGTACGTTAAGGAGCTTTCTCCATAGCACGCAGACATCTCCAAGAAACAGGAAATTGATGGTCGTGCAATAATGTTACTCTCTCGTAACGACAGCATTCCAGCAGCTATGACAGCCTCCGCTTGAGTCACTAAGCGGATCCCAGGACATTTTTGTCAGAGCTCAAAGTCCCAACAGAGGCTCAGGCTGCAACGCTCGTTATTTCACTTGACTTCGCTACGGATCAACATGTTCAACATTAAACTGCATTTGTCCAGATGCAGAAATACGGACCTACAAATTGTGAAATGCAGGGAGGACGATAAGAATGGTTCTGACTTGGGTAAATTATCACACGGATGATCCGCAGCCGATGGGAGCAAAGAGAAACGCAACGCACATTTTTCGAATTGGGACCAACTGATGTTGACCTGCAAGAATATTCGAGAGATGTTCAATATCAAAAAGGACGGATGCATAGTCCGGTCCTTATTCCATTAGTTAATAAGTCACACATAAGAAGTATTCTTTTGTGGCAAGGACCACTGCAAACAATGGACTCCGCATCCAGTGCGTCGACAGTAAAGACCTTTAATGCAGTTCAGGCAGTGCTCGCTGATGATGGCACCAATTCCACATGCTCCAGCTGAAAAGCGAGAGAGGTTTTCGTGTCATACTGCACCACCTCCATCAAACGACTCCCAGCGAATGGCTTGGGATACTCTACAAGATTTGTTGAAGTCTGCCGGTGCCCATCCATCAACTGCTTGCACCAAGCCGAAACAGGATGACCCTAAATGCGCCAACTGTGGCAACAAGCCTATCAGCTGCTATAAAGGCCCGATCTTTAAAGAAGTCAAGTCCAGACTCCAACCACGGTACTGGCAACTTGTTTTTGTAGCGATAAAATACTAATTATGTTTAGTATTTAAGAAGGCTGCCAATAGGTAATCAGATAATTAAATCTGATTCATTTAAACTTTGTAGGCCTGACAACCCTGCCAAAATCGCATATCGACAGGTACTTAAATGCACTCAAAGTATTGATAGCGATATGCATTGTCATTCTGAAAGATTCTACAAAGAAGAATAGAAGCTTTAAAAAGTAGTCATTTTTTATATATACAAATATTTTATATTAAACAGCGGAAGTTAACAAATAAATAAAAAAGGTAGGAAGAACTTACTTACTGCTCATTTTACATTGCAATGGCAACCTGTGTTTGACAATTAACCCATGGATGGAATTACGATATATATATATATATATATATATATACATATATATGTTAAATATATAAAATATATTAACTATATAAGCCGGTGCGATCGGCCGCATCGGTTCGCATAAGTGCAAGTGCTCTTTTTTTTTATAGCTGCTTCACTATTTTTTTTAAATCTAAATATTTGGCAAGCTTAAAATATATAGTAAATATAATGTCAATAATTGAAAAACAAGTAAGAAAAAAGGCACACATTTTCTATGTGTGTTAACGATATGAAAAAGGACCTGTGGGAAAATATAAAATAGGAAAATAAAAGCAGCAGAATAATTTTTGCTGGCTGGTCTTTTGCACACACGCACACGCACACACAGATAATATTTATATAATATTTGTATATATAATCGGCCTGTTCGCATTACCTTTAAAAGTGCAAGTGCTCTTTTTTTTATATAGCTGCTTCAGTTTCTAGATATTTCCATAGGCCCTTGCAGAATCCGCTTCGCTTTAAAGAGACGTTTTACACATGATTTTTTTTTGTATTCATCTGTGAAAAGTTTAAGTATTTTAATGTTGTTATTTATATATTTTTATAGCAATTCTATCGCTTTAAGCTTACTTAACTTTATATATATAAATTGGGGGTTCTGCACTGCGTTTATGATTATAGCCGCCCAAAAGAAATTTGGCCTGTCGGAGTCTTTGTGTCTCGTTCCTGCCACAAAACGATTCTGGCCCTGTTAGGGGCCTCTCTGCTGCATTCTAGCCTGCTCATCCGTCGCTTCGTCCACTGCTATTTCCATGTGTCTTGGGACCCATCTTAGGGTAAGCCTATTGTGAGCCACGAAATTGGTCAAGCTTGGATCATACTTCATGGAATACTTTTGAAGTTAATTTCGTCCAACTTATAGCATTTTTTGCTCCTATACTATCGGATAGGTTGGCTATGTCTGCATTCCGATAGTTACGTTTTTTAAATTAAATTTCGCACACCTCTCTATGGCACACACCTCAGCTTGGAATATGCTTGGAATGTGCGTCCCCAGAGATTCATGGTAGGATATCCAATGGCCCACCAATCCCAGTGCCTGTTCGCTGATTGGTGTGTGATCCATCTGTATACCATTTTATGGTGTGCGGTTTCATAGGATGTACTTCATCTAGTGTCGTTCATTCCTTCTTGCTGCTGGTTTGAACTTTGAACTTTGCTTAAAAACGTAGCTTTCGGTTGGAGCCTTGTGGTGTGATGGAGTGGCGGGTGCTCCATTAAGGCTTAATCTTCAAACTATTTTGGAGCTTGGAAAAAATAAAAACGGAGAGACAGACAAAATGCTTTTTAAATATCCTTTGCGAATCACAATAATTAATACCATTGCCAATTATAATTCGTTCCCTTCTTGCAGATTTGCATTATTTGTGGCTTCCAAATTTCCCACTTTCGTATTCCTCATACATGTAGCCGATGGATAAATATATTTCAATTCCATATCGATCTATGAAATATAAAAAAACGTTTCAGTTAATCAAACTTTGCATAAGTCGACCAAGAAAATAGCTTAATTTTTACAAAAGGAAAAGAATATACAAAATGTTAGTAGTATTTATTTAAGTGTAAACATTTCGTTACTGTACAATATATTAGGATATATACAACCTATTAGATCTATATCCCAGTTCCTGAACGAATGCCAGAATCTTTGATGGTTTGATTAGAATAAAAATATGAATATTTTTCGCTTGTTGCGGTTTTTCAAATTGAATTTTCGAATTGAATTGAATTGAATAATTATGTATATAAAAATACCTTTAAAAGCAATCTCTTAAAATGGGTGCTAAAACTGTTGGCAGATATTTAAAAAGAATTTAGAAATCTAAGAATGTAAAGTCTAATAAAAGTTTAAAGTTTAAAATATACATTAGAAAATGGCTTGAGAATTTATGGTACGATATTATAAAGATTATTTTGAATGTAATGTATAATTTTGATAAATTGTTGAAAGATCCGGTTAAAACTTAAATATTTTGAAAGCTATAAAAAGTTCGATATTTTTTCACTGTTATTCACTATTATTCGAACTACAAAATATTAGTCATAAAGTCCAACTCAGCTCAATATTATTATATAAAGTTCCCAGAAAACTCAATAAATAAAATATATATAAAAATCGTACGGGCTTCAACTATTTCCAATTTAAATTCAAATGAGAATGTTATAGTCGAAAGTAGTTGACTACGATATTATCTGGATAGCAGTAGTTAAATTTGAATGTCTTCAGAATGAATTCATCGATATTTTAACACAATAATCTTCAGCTTACGCTTTTATATATTTATTTAATATTAGTAAATTTATATATATATATATTTATATATTATTAGCATATATATGTTGTATTTTTCAAGTGGTTTACTTACTCTTATATACATATATATTAGCTCAGATTGCCAGGCTGTTTTTCATTATTCACACATCTGAATTAGTCTGATAAGAACCACATAACAAACTCAGTACAATAATCTAGAACTTGCACTGAAATTAACTGTATTTAAATAAAGTATTCAAATAGAAGTTATTAGAATATATTTCATACCTCTTGACATGACTCCGATTTAAATTTAACACAAAGTAATATATTATATATACATTTTTAAAATAATTAGATTCAACATTATCACTTATAAAAAATATGCTTCCGCTCGGTTCAAAATCAAATGCGAAATGAAAAAAATGCTAATCTGAATTGAAGCATTCAAGAACAAAACCAACATATATATATATATATATACATACTTACATATATACTTGTACTTACATATATATACTGATAATAAGCCCGACTTGCTATAACAGAAAACTTTCTAGAATCAAGTTTAAAAAAATGTATTTTGCGTTGAATGGTCGCCAGTTAACTGCTTTTTTGGTCAGAATATCAAAAATAACCACTTTGATTAAAGCCAATAAATACTTATCAATATTGATGATTTTATTTCTTTAAGACACTTCAAGCTATCGAAAGATTAGATTTAGTGACGAATTTGTATTCCGTTAGTATAAGTTGATAATTAAATACACTTTCTTTAGAAAGTTTAACTTTTCTGTGATTTTCTTATTTGAACTAACGAGCAAATAACAATATCCATCAGTTAAATTTGTATATCTTTTTATATTAGAAAATGAAGATCATTTGGATACTATTCATTTTACTGACCACCGGCCTATCCTTGCCCACCTTGCCGGACTCTCCAGGAGCCATCTGCGGATGCTTTGGATTGCCCATGGGCTCTATTGACTGTTCGCATGAGGAGAATATCAACTTTGAGTGCTTGTCCAGGGAGGAGCCAAGGGAGCTTCTGCTCGTGGGAAATAATTACACAACACTGCCCGATGAGCTTTACAAGTACAACTTTACCAGCACTAAACTTATTGACCTATCGCATAACAATATTAACTGTCTGCGGTATGGAATTTCCGAATCACTGCCTGGCCTAGAGACCCTGATCTTGGACCACAACAATCTGACCGATCCAAAGGAACTGCTCCGGATACCCAAGGGTGTCAAAGTTTCGATAAATCGCAATCGATTTTTATGCGACTGCAATTCCGATTTCGATAAGATCCGACAACACCTAAAGGTTTGTAGTGGAAGAACTCAATGAATCGATAACAAACAAATTTTATAAAATTTTTCAATTCTTTATTTTAGGATATAAAAGGGACTTTGGTTTGCCGCTCGTGTTATGATAATATCGAAAGTGCTACTATCTGGTATAAACAATGGCAATTTGGGCTTTGTGTAATTACTTTTTGTATTGTTATAATTTGGCTTTTCGGTGAGTGTTTTAAAAGTTGGATACCGAAGGTTGGCACCTTCTTCCGTGGACTTAGAGATAAAGTCTTGGAAATTTAAACTTTTAACTTTTTATAGTAACAGATATCAATGTGAGAAATTAATATGTCGGCCGAAAAAAACAGAAAGTTTTAACTAGTATTTGGAGTTTTGTATGATAATTAATGATAATTACTTAATAATAAGTAATTTGTATTAATTTGCAATATGCGTATAAAACAAAAATTGTATTATCTTCTCAGAAATGGTATATTACTGAAACTCATAGAATCACTTAAAAATTGTTAACTATGTTTTGTATAAATAATTAATTAAAATATTAGGCTTCAGGTGATTTTCATCCAAATTAATTTATTTTTTTTTTACTTTACTTATTTTCCAAAACACAATTGGTTACCTAATTACAAACAATGTTTATTTTATTAATTTTAGTCTTATCAATTTATAGCTTATAAGTTTATATATAGTAAAAAATTCCAAAATTTTTCAAATGTACACAAATAATTTTGAAATTATACAAAAACAAATTATTTCTAATATATTTTTCGCCTTTTGTAACTTTTCCCTTCAAATGAAGAAAATAAATTAATTTTATTTAATTAAAAAAATGTAAAAGTGGTGCTATTATTTTTTCGCAGCTGAAAAGCATTCTTTTTAAGCATGCTGGCAAAATGGGGCTTCAAAAATATTGCATACTTTGCGGCGTGCAATAAAAAATAAATATCTTTGCACAAATAGTGAGCCACCCTAATGTGTGAGTCGAAGCACAGGCAAAAGCTATCGCTTAAGCTCTTTGTGCATGTGTCAAAGCTTTGCCCAACACACACATATTATTGGGAGGGAGGGGTGGTAGTCGACCAATAGCAAAGCTGTCCTAGTTAAGCTCGGCTGCTTTTGACATGTTCCGTTTCACAATGAACCACGAGAAGTGGGTCAAGTAGCAAAAGCTTTTGCCCTTGGCACAACAATTTTCGTCCTTGATGCGACAGCTCAACAGAATCATCCGTGTGTATATATATAAATATATATATATATATATATATTATATATATATTATATGTGTATGTATGTGTGTGTGTGTGCATTCAGCGTTCGGCATTGGCACATTTTTCTTTGAGGTTAACCATTTAGCCTGAGAGAAAAGGCGAAAGGCGATAGGAGTCTTTGAGCTGCGAGGCGTGACACACATACATAACTACAGTTAAACACACACACACACACACTCGCACATATATTTACATATGTACAATGCTGAAATCTGGGTCAGCATATTTCTGATCTATTTACTTTCAACTCGAAGGTTGCCAAAAAAAGCATATTCATTGCGGGCTGCAATTTATTCTTAAGTTCTGTTTTCCCTCCAGGAAGGAAAAAATTTAAAAATATTTTAATTTGAGGACAATGCTAGAGTAATTTCTGCTTATAGCCAAAAATAAGTTAAAATAATTATCAAAAATTCGCAGTTGCTGTTGAAATAACTGTGTCAGTTCAGGAAAAGGGATTGCAGCGAATTTTTCGTTAGTAGAAGAAAATAATAATATGTTTAGAAATCATATATTTGTTTTTAATTTTTTATTTAATTTTCTCTAAGTTTATTTTTTCATGTTACTTTGTACACACACACACATACAGAATTATCTGCCTCATTTCTATGCAACAATCAAATTGTCTGTTTTGGGTTTTTCTGCTTTTCAGCAACTTTCCACGATATATTTGTATGATCCACCGTCAAAATTGTGTGTGTATATTTGTGTGTGTGTGTCTCTGGCACATGAGTGGGAATTTGATGATCGGTGAAATTAATTTGTTAGCCACAATAAGTATTATACTCTTTGTATACACTGAAAAACAAGTTTAAAAAAAACGAAAGATGCTCGATAATATATATATTTTAATATATATTATAATATCTAATGTCGACTCGTTAAATATTGACTCTGGAAATAACCATTTTAAGCATTTCTTTACATCCTTGCGAAGGGTTTTATAATTTTGTCGCGAAAACTTCAAAAATCTCCCTTAAGAAAAGAGAATGTTATAATAAACAGTTTCTAGATACACGAAAAAAGAAATTCTTAAAATTATAAAGCAGTTTTACCTATTGTTTAGAAATATATTCTTAATTATTATGCGAGCCCAAATTTGTATTCTTCTCTGAGTGTAAAATAGTAGAAAATGAGGAAAAGTTAACAGAAATATGTCTAAAAATTAAAAAGTATTTTTTTCTTTTTTTTTTATATATATATTTATTAATAATATATAATATATATGGCATTTTTCCGAGTGTAAGATAGTCGTTGTTTCTTGTTGGTTTTGTTTTTGCCCGCTGCCCGCTGCCCGCTGCCCACTGCTCGCTGCCAGCTGTCATAGAGTTGGAGTTGGGGGCACCCCACTGCCCCCGACCCGCTCCCTTAAACAGGTTGTCAAAATGCTGGACATGACATAAATTTGTATCTATCAACTGGCAACTAGCAACTACCAACTGAGAGCTACAAACTACCAATTTGACGTTTTGTATTGCCAGCTAGCAATGTATTCTGGTTGCTCTCTTCCATATACACTGAGCGAAAATATCATTCTTTGCGCCAAGTGTGCAGCGCCCTTTTAATTCAGTAAATGAATTCTTATAATTTATTTTAAGGGAATAATTAATTAACTATAATAACAATAATAATTAAAAAATAAATGAAATTCTAAAAAAAAAATTTGTCTATAAAATTGAGTTTTACTTTTTAAAAATGTGTTTATTCAAAATTAAAAAATGTATAATCTGTTAAATAAATTGACTGCATTTTCTTATTTTCAGGATTTCAGACGACTTACTAAAAATGAGGGGTTTTTTTTCTAAGTGTGCATGCATACATAAATAAATATATATGTTTCTTCATAGAGAATTGGCGCTTCCCGGTGCTGAAATGTGGACATCAATCAATGTGGACTTGAATCGCCTCGCTCAATGTTTGTTAACTTGATTTTCGTTGTGATCTCGGTTTCACCCTCCACAAATATAAACAACAAGCAGCAAACAAACAATGGAAGCAGCAACAATAACAACAAAAACAACAACAACAACAAGATTCTAATGAGCCAGCACGCAACTTGCAACAACTGTTTTGTAGTCTGTGCCTCAGTTAGCCTTCAACTAAAAACAACAGCTCTGTCCACTGCCCATGTCCATTCTGTCCACTGACAGCTAACTGAAGGACAACTCGGCATACTTGCCCAACACACACACACACACACAACTTGTCATGCGCCGTGGGCAGAAAAAGCAAAAAGCAGAAAGCAGCAATTTGACTCATTGGGCAACATTATTTGTGGCACAGCTGAATGCAACTTAAGTTTTTTTTAATAATTACAATTTCATTCAAATGCCAAAGAAATTTACAAATTTTTTTTTGCTAGCATTGAGTTTTTAAGCAAAATTTTCAAAGTAAACAAAATATTTTTGGATCATATTTTTAGTTTTCAAATCTGTTCATTTATTTATTTTTATATTTTCTTTGTCTTTTTTAATTTTAAATTAATTGATTGGTTTTTGGTTTTGTTAATTTTTATCAACAATCAAAAATAAAAGATAAACACTTTAAATATTATTTGTGATTTTGTTATATATTTTACATAAATGAATAAAATAAATTAAAGAATAAGTTAAATTCATTTTTATAAAGTTTAAACTTCTTCAAATTTTTCATTTATATTAAAATATACTTTTTTTTTGTAAGTTTCAAATGGATTTTAATAATACTTTTTTGAATACTTTTTTATGAACATTAAAATATCAAATAAACATTAAAATTTTGTTGCAATTGTAACTGAGCTTATTACTGAGAAAATAAAATTCTAAAAATATTTTTAATTGCAAAAAAAACTTTTTTTTCCTTAATTTTAAAAAATAAAAAAACTGTCTAAATTAAAGAGTTGTCTTTTTAATTTTTTTGATTTTTTACAATTACAAAACATAAGTTTTTGAAGCTTTTTTATATTAAAAATGTTTCTCATTGAACTGAATTCGATAGATCGAGATAAATCGAATAATTTCAAAATATATAAATGGATATTTATGTTTTGCACGTGTCAAATCGTGCTTAGACGTGTTCACTTCAAGACTTGCATGCACGAACTTGATTAAGAGCAGGTCAGTCTTTTCTGGCTCAGCTGTTAATAGCGATAACGGAATGTTGCTACACATGCATACATGTACATATGTGTATATATATGTATGTATAAATACATAATGAAACAACACTGTAATTGAAATGTAATTTAAAAGCCATACACACAAATACACACACACACACATATGTAAGCATGTGATTTTCGAAATCCGGTTTCGAAGGCAATTCGAATTCGAATCACATAAGGAAAAAACCAAAAGTAAATACAAAATAAATGAACAACAACAAATGATTACAGATTTACAAAAGAAATCAAAAACCAGTTTTATATTTCACAATAAAATTACAATAACTATCCAAGGCATGGATAATGTTATATATATATATATTTATTTAAATTTTTAAGGCAAACTTTGTGAGCCACCCACTGGAAAAAACAGACTTCCAATTAGAAATAAGGTCGCGCTGTTACCTAACAGCGGTTCCCGTTCTAATTCCGCTCTCTTACAATGTTAAGCTATGCTCGCTCTCTCTCTGTCTATCTGTTCTCTGTCTATCTGTTCTCTGTCTATCTGCTCTCTCTTGATATGCTCTCTCAACTGGTTGACCTATTTTCCAGTTTGCATGTGTGTGTGCGCTGTTGCTGTTGTCTTGCTCCATCTAACGCTTTGTTTTGGTTTAGTGTTTTGCGTTTCTTTTCGTTACACACAGATTGTACCCACAAGCAAATTGGCAGCACCGGCAGTTTTGTGTTTGTGTTGTTATTATTTTGCTTCTTGTTCATTTCATTTTTGTAACTGCGTATTTGTTGTAATACTTGATGACGTGCTCTGTTGAGCACAATGCTGTTGTTGTTATTGACGTTGATGTTGTTATTGTTGCTGTTGTTGTTGTTTTCGCCTTGGAATTTTCACTCGAGATATGATTAGCTGAATTCGTTCAGATCAACACAGCTAAATAACAAATAATAACACTAAAAAAATATATAGTTTAGATAAGTCCAATATGATAAAAATTCAATAAGAGGTAATAATAATAAAACAAAAATAATTATTATAGCAATATAAATAAGAAATAAAAATAATGTGGAAATAAATCATAAAATAATGTACAAATAAATAATAATTAAAATATATAAATAAAATGGCATAATAATAAGTAATGAACATTAATGACAAATAAAATAATAACTTTTATAATGGTCTAATTAACATATAATAAAACGGCATAAGTTGTAATAACTATAATAATAATAATGTATAAAATGTATAAATATATTTTTTTTATTATGTAAATAATATTTAACTATATTTTATTACTTAATATTTTTATTTACAGATTGTCCTTATAAAAAGAAAATTAAAATAGTATATATAGTATATATATATACATGCAAACAATCAACATTTATAATAACAAATAAAATAAAAAAAATAATAAATTAATAGGTGTGCATAAAATAAAAATATTTTATTTATTATTTTTGAAGAGATATTACATTTTATTATTAATTATTTACATTAAAAATTAAAATATTTATTTAGCTTTGAAATGCCTACATACATAAATATGTACATATGTATAAATGTATATGTATGTATTATTCACATTTACGCAAACATACAACTTCCCCACAATTTGACCCACACACGGAAAACTACGCAACACATTATTTGGACCTCGCATGAAATCCACCCCAAAAATACGTCAACAACAAAAGCAACAACAACATAAATCTATGCTCCTATACATAACAGACACACACACACATACACCAAGTTATGCTGATGGATATCGAGGCAAACGCCCAGAAAATGCCAGTTCACCGTCCAACCAATGCCCCTTCAATCAACATCACTGCTGCTGATGTCGCTGTTACTGTTGCTGTTGCTGTGCCTACAGAGGTCATTCCAATGGCAACAACAATGCCAATAACAGCCCAAAGCAAGCATAAAGCAACAACAGCAACATAGACGGCCCTTCCGCCTTCTTCCAAAAAGTAAAAACAATCAGAAGTATGTGTGAGCAGCAACAACAGCGATGTAAACAATAACATAATAACAGCTGTGCTGCTGCTTCTGCTGATAGGGGAAAGAGAGCATGATCACGCTCACTGAATATACACTTACTCACACACACTCAACCACAAGCTCAAGCAAAACAAAGCGCTCTCTTTAACTGTTAAATTTGTGACGTTGACAGAAAAACCGGCCGGCGATTTTATAGCAAATACCCTTCAAACAGTGAGGTATCCCCAACATGGCAAATTTATATAGACATATATTAATATTAAAATTTTATTATATTACTATATGAATGGTATAATTAATATTTTATATATATATATATATATTTATTTATTTATATTTGCAGTTACTTAAAAGTGTTTTCATTTTTATTGTTTTATATAATTAAATTTGTTCTTTATAAGTATTCTTTTCAAATATATATTTATATTTTATTTATATTTATTTAAATTTGATCATACACATTTTATTTTCAACATGACTTACTTCACACTCTCTTCAACAGCTTAGAGTATTTTCAGGTCTCTCAACTTTTAATAATTTCAATCATCTATTTTTGTTGCTGAGTTCCCTGCTCGGCTCAACAGCTGTTTTCGCAACATTGTTGCTGCGCTGCCAAGCAACAGCTGTTATCAGGTTTGCAGCGCCGCTCTCTATCGCTCTCTCGCTCACTTGCTCTCTTGCACTTTCAACAACAGATACGCACACGCTCTGTTGACGTTGTGAAAAATGTTGACAAGTGCTCAATTTTTTTTTGTTAACTGCGTAGTTTTTTTTGGGTTGGGGTTGGCAGCAGCAGCAACGACGACGTCAACATTTGGTGTTATGTTGATGGCGTCATAGATGCCTATGCATGCGTGAGTGTGTGATATTGATATCAATTACGTAGAAAATATATTACGTAGTAAAGGAAACATTTCTTTTTGCAATTGGTTACTCTAATATATATATATATATATATATATATATATATATATATATATATATATATATATATGTTGGTATATTATTAAAATTTAATAGCTTTTTTGTCATCTGTTATTTGAATGCCGAGGCCTACTTATGTTAATATACATATGTTTACATGTATGTGTTGCTTATGTGTCGATGTGTGAATGCATTTTGCCTCGCTTTCAAGAGCATGTTGCTGCAAGTATTTAACATATTATGCTGGCTGCACACAAACACAACACACACAACTGTCGCTTTTCCAAGCAGGTATGCATATGCATGTTTGCGAGTGTGTGTGAAGAGAGAGCGAAACGAGCGCATGAGAGAGAGTGAGTTATGTTTAGGTGTGTGCGTTTGTGTGTTTGCTGTGTGCTCGTCGTAACTGTAACTCGCCGTTGCTCTTGCTTCAGTCTTTGATAGCCAACGCTCGTGTGTAGACCGATAAGCGCTTCTCATTTACGGATTGCGGATTGCGGATTGCTCAACGACGTAAAAAACAACAATTGAACAATTCATAAAAAACCCCAAATACCACAATAAATCATTTTAATCAAGCAGTCAATCAGCCATTCAATCAATCAACAAAATTGTGCAGCCTCTGAAGCGGAAGAAAAAGAAGCAGTGATAGCAGATTGCATTCATTTTGCTCTCTTACGTTATTTGTGTGTGCGTGTATTTGCGAGTGTGTTTCCGTGTGAGACGTAAGAAAAAGTGAAACGACCGGCAGCGAACGCAGTGTGAAAGCAAAACAGCTGATAAATATAAATTTGACACACATACAACAAAACAAAAAACATATCAAATAAAAAATAAAAATTAAAAAAATACAATTTTTTTATTATAATTTTATATTTGTCGTTTTTTGTTGGGAAAACAGTGGCATAAAAAGGCCTAAAATTGGATTATGCTTAGGCAAAAACGCAGCAACAGCAGCAGAAGCATTCTGCCTGGAATAACAGCGACTTCGACGTCGAACGGGCCAAATGCACATCTATCAACGGCTTGCTTCCAGCGACTGGAACTCAATCGAAAGCATTTAAGGCAGCGCATCGCACTCTGCCTGCAACTTCATAATAAGAACACTATCAAAAAACCGAGCGACAACAAAAACAACAAAATCAACGTCTACAAATTGACCAAAAACGTTGGTCAGACTTAAAAACTGTGTTTATATGCAACAAGTAGCAAATTTATTGCATAAAACAATACGCAAGTGCAATCAGAAAACGGCTAGCAAAAAAGTAATAAAAAGTCGAAAATAAATGTCTAAAAAAAGGCTAACATAAAATCTAAAAAGGATAGAATAAAAATCGTTAATACAAATCAAAATAAAAGTGTAAAAAAAAACTTTAAAACCTTCCCGCCGAACAATCAAGTTCAAGCGCTAAATTCATAGTAAAACAGCAAAAAATAGCTTAAAAAAAGATAAGCAAATAAAAACTGTAAAGCTACAAAAACTGTGTGTGTGCAACAATTTACGCCTAAAAAAGTAAATGTAAAATAAAACATATAAATTCAAAAAAATATATATATTGCATTTTTGCAAGTGCAATAAAAAGTCTTAAAAAGGCTTCACAAAAGTCTAAAAAAAAGGCTGTAGTTCAAGTGCTAAATTCAAGGTAAGACTAAACAGCAAAAAAAAACCATTGCAAGTGCTTAAAAAAGGCTAAAAAGGTTAAATATTGTATAAAAAGCTAAACATCTTAGCTTAGTTCTAGTGTTAAAACCGTTGTAAAATTAAAGATCAGTTATAAAATAAAAAAAATTACTGTTGTAAAAAAATTTAAAAGAGGTATAAAAAAATTAAAAAAAAAAAACCACAAGCATAATTCAAAAGCTGACAAAATTCATAAAACCAGACAGCAAAACTTAATTCGCCTTCAGGCTTAAATAAAAGTCTATTAAACAAATCTAAAAAACCCCAATAAAAAGGGATAAAAAATGTCAAATGCTAAAAATTCAGTTTCCCGCCACAAAATCATAATTCAAGTGTTAAATTCATAGTAAAGCAAAAGAGCAAAAAAGAAAAACTATTGCAAAGAAAAAAGCTTAAATAACAGGCTAAGTTTCCCACCCCTTTCCCTTGAAAATCCATAATAAATTCAATTAAAAAAATGTCCACCAGCCGCCGCTTGCCCAAACGCTCAATAATCGGCATCAAGGTGTGTGCCCCTGGCCCCGATGGTCTTTGGTATTCCGGCGTAATTCAGGACGTGAAAACGCCCCCTTCCACAACATCCTCCATGTCCTCCAACGGCTCCTCCTCCACCGCGTCGGAACCGATGCCGCCGCCGAGTTTTCTAGCTCCCGGAGACACCCAATTAAATGCAGATACTCGATACATTGTCCGCTTTGATTTCAAGACACAATCGAATCCGGCTTCGTCGACGGCGACAACTTCGCTAGCTGCCCCTTTGCACATTAGTCCGGCGCAAGCGTTGCGCCGCAATGCGATGACTAAAGAGTTCCGTGATACGGATCTCATCGGACCCGGTTTTCGTTCCATAGTTAGTATCCAACTGCAGCCCGGTCAACGCATCTTTATCACCTACAATGGACGCGAGCAGAGCGGCGATGTTGTCCATCACGATGTCCACGGTGATGAGGTCATCGTGAAGATCACAACAATTGGAAATGAGGTAAGTCTACTTTCCATTTATTTTATAAAGAATACATATTTGGGGGTATATGTTAAGGGTAATATTGAGTGATCAATCAAAGATTACTTACCGAAAGTAGTTGAAACAAATGCAGTGATTGAAGTTAGTTCCAGGCTACTGGGAACGGGATGCTCAGACTATAAAATTACATGCAACTCTCTACTTAACATATGATATCGATATCGATATCGATATTGATTGACAACAATGAGGTGATCATCAGCTTGAAGAGGAAGACTAATCATTGTGAAGACGTTGTGTGTAAGACGTATGTGTTTGAAAGATTATCCTCTTAGTTGAACAGGAGATACAAAAAGTAGATAATAAATAAAAATGTATAAAAATGAAATTGTAATTTAAATGTAAATTTAAAAACAAATATGAAATATTTGCAAGACATTTTCTAGGAATATGCAAAATGGTGCAACATATGTGGCATAAGTTGGGGAAACGCTAGAAAAACCAATGATATACAAATATTATGTGTATTAAATACATTTAAATTTCTCAATAGACAAAAAACGAAAGCAATAAAAAAGTCAGATATACAAAATAAATATTGCTAAAAAAAAGGCAGCAAATGATTTTCAAGGCGTATCAAATAAATTGAATTATTTGAAATCAATTAAAGCAAGGAATAAAATGATGTGTTTACTGAATTCTTGACACTTTGGCTTAATTCAACATCAGGTTTTCTTTTATTTGTATCCACCCACGTTGCATGTTGCATGTTGCACATTGCGCATTGAGACCGCCCACAACATGATTGCAATTGTGTCAAGGTCATCCTCAACCCCATTCGCTGGCCCAGCCTCAGTTACAACAATCATGTTGGATGGGGCATGCTGCACATATGTATGTGTGTATCTATGTATCTACTAGTTTATGTATCTATGTATCTTGGCCTAGCAAGGGGAGCATATAGCGCACATTTCTTATCTAGCTTATATACATATGCATATATTTATATATATTTATATGTGTTTTGGTGCACTTATGTGCATTCCCAGCATGTATCTATGTGCCACACTCTGCTTTGGTCACTGTCAAATTCGTTTTGAGGGTCGCATTTCGCGTTTCAGAGTCACGTAACTGGGTTAACACGGCTAACAGAGGCACAATGTGGCCTTCTTCTTCAACTGTCCTGGATATGCTCCAAATCCATGACCGAAACAAGCAAAATGTCTGTATTAAAGTTTAAATGGTAGTCTTAGTCTGATGTTTAAATAAACATTTATTACTTTTTAATTCTGTAGAAGTAAATTCATAATAAAAATATATTCACTAATAAATTACTTATGAGTAAATATATATATATTTATATACATATATTATGTGTAAATATATATATATTTGTAAATATATATATATATAGTCATCTGTGATTTTTGCATCCATTAATATAGGTTTATTGAAGCATCTGGAAATGCTGAAAATCATTTTTTTTTAATAATAGTTAAATTTAAATATTCTTCCCGTTGTTTCTCACTCTCTCTCTCAATCTCTTTCTTAATCTGCTTTACTCTCTTTTCCTCATTTACTTCTTGCATATCAGCGCATCGATCTTTATTTCGTGTGCTTTGTTTGCATTTGATTTGATTGCTGTGGCAAAGTGATATATCATCTCAGTTTACGTTTCGCTCTTACGTCTATCGTTTCAGTTACGATTAATATCTCTTAAGCCTCGTTTACTATTGAAGTCGCAAACTGCTAGAATCTCTTACATCTGTTTCGAGTTCAAGTCTCTTAAGTAGATTCCAAGATTACAGCTAGAATTTTCAAGTTCTCTTCTCAATTTACTGTTAAAATCTCTTACGTCTGTTCCAAAATTACTGCTAGAATTTCTAGCGTTTCTCCCAGTTTACCTTTCGTTACTGTTGTCAGTCAGTTTGCTGTTCAGATTCATTTAGAAACTGTTTAGTTTCGCTTACTGTTCATTTCTCTAACGTCACTTGCCAGTTTACGTATCCCTTACGATTCAAATCTATTACGTCTTAGTTTGCATATCGTTTACTGTTCAAATCTGAAACATTTTCCAGTCAAAGTCCACATTAAATGACGTCGTCGTCTCGCGTTGTCTGAAAAAAAGAAGAGAGAACGTTTCGAGGAATTTATAGAAACGATCCGATTTTTATAGCAATTGACTATAATGACGAAGCCAATGCCGATGTCGATGTCGTAATAGAAATAGAAATCTGTGCGTTGTTTAGCGTTAGATTCGTGCAAGAATTCGGTAGACTAAAAATAACGTGACGAGAAGCAATGTGCGATGCATGTTCAGGGTTAAATAAACAAGCAGACTATGAATATAATATATATATATATATATATTTATATGTATAAATATATATATACATATGTTATATGCATACATATGATTCAATTGAAATTTCTTACGCTGTTGAGCTAATTATACAAAAAAAGTTTTCTTTTTTTTTTGTATTGTTGTCTTATTGCGTCATAAAAAATATTGTTGATAGATGTCATAGATAGTTGGATAAGCGACGCCTGCAACTCATACATCTGTGTCTGTGTGTGTGTATGTGTATCTCTCACACACACTGACAAAAACTGAGACCGGCCTCGAGCTGCTTTTACTATTTATCTACAATTCTTGCTCCCTTTTCTCATTCATTCGCTCATTCGCTCATTTATCGCATCCACTTCCTACACCCGTGTTTTCCTTTTGTTTTCTGCTGAGAATTTTCATTGAGGGTATATTGATTATGTGCCCAGGTATGTAACAGGATATATATATACAGGTATGTACAGTGCCATAGAGTATATATATATATATATATATATTCTTGATCGGGATTAAAGTAAACATAAAACTGGAAAATATTTAACATTATATATGCATATATTTAATTATTATCATAATAAATTGAACAGCTAAATTGAAGAGCAGGGTATCTCGTATTTAATCACAGCCGATTACAGCTTCCCTACTTGTTTTGTTTCTCTGAGTTTTTCTAGCTGGCTGTGGCTCTTCAGCTAATAATCGCTAAATAGCCGTACAATTTGCAATTGTTGCACTGCGCTAACTTGTCTCAGAAAGACGCACACGAGCAGATACAGACACAGATACAAATGCATAGATATAGCTACAGATACACAGACAGCTACAGATACAAAGATAGCCAGTCTCAATGCCAACTCAGCGGCGCGTTTCTGTTCCGTGTGGCTTGTCAATACATTTGTCAGTCAGCATGCTGGGTATGTGTATATGTGTGTGAGTGTGTGTGTGTGTGGTTGTTGTTGTATCTCAAAGAGCGTGTCAGCTCCAAATGTATCTAACAGATGCGCAACGACATCATCTCATTGTTCTGACAATGTTTGCTTTGTTTGAGTTTTGTGTAATTTACAAACTACAAATATGGAATCAATTTAAAAAAAGCTAAAAAACGAACTTCAAAATTGGAATTAAACTAGAAATTAATCCGGATTAAAAAAATTTCAAGTCTACTATATGTTTGCCATATTTGAATTTACTTAAAAATAAAATATAGCCTAGAAATATATCTTATGTTTAAAATTGTATTTAATTTAATGTTTTACGCCATTTTTATATTCAAAATAGTTTCATTGCATTCAGTATTTATTTTAAAGATTTTTAAAAAATTAGAATTATATACTTATCTAATTAATCTTAATATTATTCATTTTATTTCATTGCTGTATTAATTTGAATGAATTAAGTGAGGATTTGAATTATCTCGACATCATATATATGTATATATATATATATATATATATATATGAAATAATCGAACTTAATAGAATTAGCCTATAAATGCATCTGGTTTGTTTTACATTAAAGCTCGAAATAACAAAAAAGAATTAAGAATGGGAATAAATCTAGAACTAAATCTGCTTTACTATTATTCATTTTGTTCTTATATTCGAATAACCGAATACATTTGAAATAAACACGGAAGATAGTAGTCTACTTTGTTTTTTTCTAGCCAGCTTCATTTGAGCCCTTACGCTTTACAGAACAAATTTGTACATGACCTCATCAATCCTCAGTGTAAGCCAGTTAGCCATTTAACCAGTTACATATCACCTAAGCCAAAAAGTTGACTGCAACCTAAATTTAAGATTTTTTTATTTTAATCGGTATATCAACAAATGATTCTAAAATACAAATAAATTGTGTGTCGATAAATATTTGTATTAATTGTTTAAATTGTATGCTGCTAGATACATATTTAAGTAGCTGTAGCTTTAGTTGTAAGAGTATCTGACTGTGTAAACGTATCTGACTGTGTAAATGTATGTCTATATTTGTCCGTCTTTTTGGCCTCGCGATGGGCCTGTGTTTTGGGGCATGTGTGGCTCACGTGCGTCGGCATCGAGCCAGTTTCAAATTTATACAATGAGCCGTTGCTGTTCTTTTTTGTTGGGGGAACGAAAAAAAAAATATTTGAATT
Source organism: Drosophila fungiperda (assembly GCA_035042345.1). Taxonomy (NCBI): domain Eukaryota; kingdom Metazoa; phylum Arthropoda; class Insecta; order Diptera; family Drosophilidae; genus Drosophila; species Drosophila fungiperda. The sequence continues at coordinate 428,970 of JAWNLM010000205.1, forward strand.
TAAATGTTGACTTGAGCAACAACCTTTTTTTTTATGGCACAGACACAAGCCGGCCAAACAAGTTGGGTTATATATATATATATATATATATATATTGGTATATATATCTATGACGGAAACGTGAGGCAATTTATTCTAAGGTTGTTTTTGAGCGAGCCAAACTTGTTGCTTGTCGCATTTTCATTTCATTTCCATAACGATGCCGATGCCGATGACGTATTCGCCCCATCAGCCGCCTAATTAGCAGTCAATGAATCAGTGCAAGACACAGCCCTACATAAAAATATATATTATACAACAATTACCCAAGCAAACATGCAATTTAAATATTATTAAATTTCCCTAAAATAAAATATATAATGTTTTTCTAAATAAATTAAATTTTTTTCAAATTAATACATATGAGTTTCTTTAACTTTGCTAAATGTTTGTATATATATATATAAATTATGCAAAAAATAATGCTTAACAATGATTCAAGTAAATAAGCTAATAGACGAACTCCCTGCAAATTAAGCATATATTTTCTAAATTTCTTTAAAATCCACAAATTTAATTCTGTAAATCCTCATAATTTTTAAAAATTTATTTATGAAAGTATTCAGTTGCAGACCAACTTGATGATTTAAATGAAGGACGACTTTATTTTTAAGTGCATATAGATATTCAAGCCCAAACCAAAAGCCAAACCCAGATCGATATCAATTTCCAGATTTGCTTTTGCCGAATTCTCTTCAGGGCTGTATTTAAAAGCCAATTCATTTTAATGACATTGAAAGTGCGGCACGCAATTTGCTCGCAACTGCCTCAAGCGGCACACTGGCATAGTTTCATGCCTCAAATCTTGCGTCTGCCCCAGAATAAGAAAAAGCTGAGTTAAAAGTTGGTTTTTTTTTATTTCATTTTACTTTTTGGGTTCTTTACTTTCATTTGTTATACGACATGCAATTAGCTTTCATCTCTTTGGCGCTCTCTCCCTCTCTCTCTCACACACTCTTTTTCTCTGTCTGTGCTTCTTTACCGACCCATTTTGGCTGAAAATTGAAAGCACATAAAATTAATGGGCAGCGAATATAATTAAATATTGTAATACTTCGTCTTGGTTTATTTTCAGTATTTCTAGTTATTTGGTGTATAATTTGTTGGTTTTTCCGATCAGTTGAAAGCTGTGCAACATTGTGTTGACCATGTCAATGGCAGTGGCAGTGGCATTGGCACTGTCCCACTCCCATTATTCTGTCTCTTCCCGTCTGCCCGGCTGTCTGAGCGACTGTCACGTTGTGGGAAGTAGAGAAAAATAAGTAATAATAATAATAAATGTTGACCCAAAGAAAGTAAAATGCGCTTTTAACTGAAGCTTAACAAGTTCTGCAAGGGATTTCTGTTTGCTCTTTACTTAAGCACCCATTAAAATGTCGTCTTTGATGATGCTATATAGATAATCATATATATAATCCTGATCGGCTGAGACTATCTAAAAATAATTCTGCGCCTAGTTCTGTCTGTATAAACTGGACATAAATCAATAGTTAACTCAGCTTGTCGCATATCGATAAAAATCGATTAATGCTTGTTAAATAAAGATAGAAATATACTGTGACAAAAGATTTATCAATTAACAAATGAAAATAAATAAAATATATCAAAATTGGCAGTTAAAAATTAGATGGTACTGGGTATCTGCTAGTCGAGCACTTTCGCTCTCAACAGCAGCACTCTGACATATTTCACTTGAGAGAAATTGCATTCAGTTTTTGTCGAGTGAAAGGGAATTTTTTTCCTTTTCCCTTGTATCCCCTCCGCTCTTCCTTTTGCCATCCCTTTTTCAGAAAGTACATTTTATTTTGCAATCCTTTGAATTCCTTTGAGTTTGGCACATGGGTTTTAAGCTCGCCTGAAAAACTTTTCGGTTTATTTTGTATTATTAAATATTATCAATCTATACCTGAAACTGTTGTTTTTCTGTCTCTCTCTGTCTCTGTCTCTCAGTCAAAAACCATTTCAAATTGACCCACATACCAAGGTGTGTTTTTGTTAGGCGTGTGTGTGTGCAGTTTTTTGTGTCTGCCGCTGCTTTTTTAAGGCCGTTAAAGTCAAATCATCAAAGCCCATAACAAAAAGCCCCTTTGACAGCACACAACCAAAGCAGCAAAAAGAGAGAAAAAATAATCATAAAACCGAAAATTAAAGCAGCTGACTGCATTTTTTCATTTTTATTTTACGTTTTTATCTTTTTTTTGTGTATTTTGAAAGTCGATTTGATTTTTGTGTTTTGGGCTCACCTTCAGTTTCAGCCGTTCCCTTTGCTTAGAATCAAGACTTGAAAGTGTTCCCTTGGCAAACCGGTTTTGATTTTTTATCGAGGAAGCTTTGGCTGCTTAAGTTTCTATCTGTTTAATGCACTCAGAAGAAATTGCCATTTCGGGATTAGGATATCCAATTTTTAGACATTTTTGTTGCTTATATTCAGTAATCATTTATTAAAAAGAGAAACCAGGAAAACCTTCTCTTGTTTATGACGATTTCGTAAAATATAGTGTGATTTGTTTTTCTGAGTGTATATCGAAAATGACTTAAAGATGGAACAAAAAATTAAAACAAATACATTCGATGAACAGCAGGCAACATTCTTTTTTACCTTTTCGTCACAGTTGACATCAGTAAACTGAAACTGAATCACTTTCGACCCCAGACCCGAGGTGGCAAGGTGGCAAGAAAGAAGTAAAGGGGCAAGACAGAAGTCGTTCAACTTGACATACAAAACTTTATTGTGGCTTGATAAACGATTTTCAAGCAACACAAATATTAAAAAGAAAATGTTTATTGCTTATTTCTAATGCATTTATTCTTAATTATTTTATATAATCGACAACAGAAATACATATAAAAAATAGCAAAGTTAAAATACATTTTAATTGTTATAATTTAATTTAAATTTATAAAACAATATTATTTAAAAATACAAGTTGAGTTTTTATGAAATTTTTTTAAAATTATGTATCTAATAAAATGATAATTATTAATATAATCAGATCTGGGAAACAATTATAGCTTTAATCAAATTATCATACTGACAATTATGAAATGACAATTTTTGTTTGCATTTGCAGAATATCGTTTTTCCCTAATATATTGTTTAAAAATATATAGATATATACTTGAGAGGGCTACCTGCTGACAGGGCTGCAAGGTCGATTAGTCATTACAGGGCAGAGGGTTCAACTGCGTCGTTGAAGTGACCTGCCAGGCTGACATTTTTTAGCTCAACAATGAGCAGGCCAAAAAAACAGCCAAAAAATAATGTTTGCAGCTATCATAAAACCATAGCAATGCAGCAAGGAAGGAGGGAGAAGGAAGCGGGCAGGTCGTTCGACTCAACTAACCAGGCAGTCAGGCAGTCAATCCCGGATCAGGGAACCGGGAATAGGGAACTAGGAGCGCATTCCACATTTCGGTTTCTCTTTTGGTTTTTCTCACTTCGTTTTTATCGAATTTCGGTTGAAATTTCCACAAAGTGGCTGAGCAAATGTTGTATCATAAACGGCAGAGATTGAATAGATTATGTTTGCAGCAGGCGTAACTGTTGTAAATAGATAGAATATATACACTCAGAAGAAAATAACACACATTTGGCGACAAGTGCAACTTCTCTTATAGTTCAGCAAGTATATTTTTAGGAAAGATGCTTTTCGCTTTAAGCAAAATATTAATAATACATAAAATATGTTTTTATAATAAAAAAAAAATATGTCTTATGAATGGATGCTTATTTGTATATTATTACTGGCTTCCTTGTTGCTAATATTATTAATAAAATGTATATTCACATATTCAAGTGATTTTGGAAAGGATTATTTCGATTTTTTTTAGAGTGTACTTCGAGTAGTGCTTTCTAAAATCCGGTTTCCATTATACTCAACATTTCCAACATTCACATTCTTAACATTTTGCGATTCCATTATGAAACTACATTCTCGTTAATGTTTGAGTAACAGAATTACCGCTTGATTTAAATAAAAGAGCGGATTAACTTAATCCGATTTGTTTTTCCGACTTGAATAATAAATCAATTACTTAAAATAGATGGCAGACTGAAGACTACTCCACTGCCCCAAAAAAAAAAACACAATATATAAGAATCAAATTTAAGTTTAAAAAATAATTTGCTATCAATTAGTATTAATTAAGGCAACCAAGTTAGTTAATTAATTGTTAACAAGAATAATTGTTGACATTATTAAATTTAAATCGCTTAGATCATCCAAACAAAGAGAACGAGAGAAAAATAATTAACTAAGCAGAATTAGTGTTAACAGCATTAGCCATGTTAATCAATTAAATATTAAGTTGGGAGTAATTTAGCTTATAGATATTTAAAATGGTTTTTTATTAGCAACATATTAAAATTTAAATCGATTCGATATACCAAAAAAGACTTAAAAAATAAAACGATTATTGCAAAAAAAATGTTTTTATTTATAATAAAAGGACTTTCTAAAAATGACGTTGATGGAAAAAGTCGATATTTTATTACAAGTATAATAGTAAATAAAAAAAGATATAATGCTAAACAATGCATGTTATAATAATTGGTAATTACCTATAAGAATTAATAACATATTGAAAGTTCAATCGATTTGATATACTAAAAATTTAATATTTTTTTCGAATGTCTCCAAACCAAGCCGGAAGTTGAGCAATAATCAAATAAGACGAACAGTTTTTATATTTTATTAAGTGCCAACAGAAGCCGACCAATAATAAAAACCAAAACCACTAGACAAAAGCCACAGTCTCAAGAAAGCTTTACGAAATATGTTTATTTTTTTTTTTTTTTTAATTTTGAGCCTTTTATAATATGCGCAGTTTTTTTTATTATGTGCCTAGGCAAAAAGTAGGTTAATTTAACATTTTTTGTGGTTGTTTCGTCTTTATTGTGATTTGGTTGGTTATTTTCTGCGTATAAAAATATGACTTAATTTAAAAGTGAAAGCGTTGACTGACCTTTTTTTTCGTAGAGCTTAATGTGTACCTAATACACTATTGAGTAATGTTTGAAAAGGAGTTGTGTGCAATGCGCAATACGTGACGAGGACGCAGCCAGCGCTCATTCAATGTAGCAAAGTACGCATCGGAGAAGGGGAATTGAAATGGCGGAAGGGGAAATGTGAGCAAGTGCTGCTGGGTCGCTGTGCCTGGCTGCCTGTCAGAACGTAAACAAAAACACGAATGCAAAGAAGAAGCGGAATGTGCGAGATAAACAGAAAACAGCTGTACACACCAAGTGCGTGTGCGAGAGAGAGATCGGCCATAGAGATGGCACATATTGAGCTGCTGCTGTTGAAAAAACCCGTTTCTAAAACGGAGTCACGACGACAGTTACGCTACGCACTTTACGCACGCTCTCCGCGTATGTATGTGTGTGGTGCGTGTGTCTCTCTCTCTCTCTCTTTGTCTTGTTCTTCATTTTTGTATGCTTTGCTTTGAACTAAAACCGGCTCTCTGGGCTTGGGTTTAGCTGCCTTTACTTTTGTGGTTTTCGTTTCGGGCGCTGTGTGACGGAAATATGTAGCAATCTTGACCGCCTACTGTTACACGCACGGACACACACACGCACAGCGGCACTCATTAGACGCAGTAAACGAATAAGAAGCAGCACAAGAAGAAGAAGCCACGCATGAAAATTGCTTTTCATGTGCAAAAGAGAGAGAGAGACATCAACATCAACATCAACAACGTCATCGAAAATGTCAGGCTTTATTTTGTTTTTTTCTTTGTTTGTTGTGCTTTGTCTTCGTGCTGTTGGCTGTACAAACAACAGTATTATGAGAGGGCGAGGTCTGTGGGTATAACTCTATTCCTTCCATTGGTGGGGGGCCCCACCCTTGGTTGAATTTTGCTCATACTGCGTTCCATTCGTTTTTCGTGCTGCTTTTTTGTATACCCATTTAAAATGGGTAAAAAGGAGATATTGATTTCGTGCAAATTTATTACGAGGGAAGACTAAAGTCATGTCTGTCTCTATGAATAATACATTATGACTATTAAGATACATATTTAAAAAAAAACATATATAACTTTAGACAATTTAAGAAAGGAAATTTTTCTGAATTTTCTGACCCATTTCCTACAATTCATGGAGACCTATATGAATAAAGCCACATTTTTAATGGCAAGGGTTTTTTTAAGCTATAAAACATATGTATATAAAAAACATGTATTGTATAATAATAATTAAAATATATTTAATGGCGTTTATTATAAATTCAACAGCTTTCTGTAGGGTATCTCATACTCAATCACACTCAAGTTGTTTCTTTTTTCTTCCTAATGTGGTGGGGCCATTGTCACTTTTGGGGGCAGCCAAAAATAACTGTTTCCGGTATTTGGGTCACATGAAATTTAATCAAATTAAAATGTTCGACAGCAAAAAAAAAATGCCAGAAAAAGGGGCCACAACGCAATTGTTTGATGTGCAGTTGCGCGTGTGTGTTTGCGACTGTGTGTGTGTGTGTGTGTGTGTAAACAAGTGCGTTTGTGTGATGCATTGCAACAGTTGCCCCAAGTCTACACTCGCAGGAAAAAATCACCATAAATTTTAAATCACCTAAACAAATGTAATCTTTTAATTTATGTTAAGATAAAATCGAAAAAAAGCTAAAATAATAATTTATAATTTAGAAACGTAGAAAATTAAACTTTGGAAATTATACATATTATTTTGCAAGTTGTTGAGAAACTCATACTGAAATTTAGAAATTCAAACTATGGATAGCGATTTATTTAATGTAGGCACATATTTTTTTGAGTGTAGGATCCAATTTGATTGCAATTTGAAGTGGAAATGGAACTGCCACAATTCCCAAATTCAACAAATTTCTGTGGCAAGTTACTCACAAGATGCTGCCCCCAAGGGGCAGACGCAGCCTCAGCTCAAGTGTCAGACGCATATCAAATCCAAATTTAAATTCAGAAATTCCCGCGACGCTTTGCAATTGTAAATCTTGCCAATCTTGGCTGATTATCTGACGTATCTGGCTTATCACAGCAGCCGGGAGCAGAGAGAACCAGTTTGCGGCAAGTGTCGAGCTCTTGAGTGGTAAGCGATTTCACTTGAACACTGCAGCAACAGCCACAAAATGTGTCGATAATTGAGTAAATTCCCATTTGACAACTTTATAAAACACTCCTCAAGTGTTGAAAATACGATTTAAGACTTTCTGCTCTTGAAAACCTATCCATAAATAACTGAAAGAATTATATGCAATATATTAAAAATAGTTATAAATGTGAGTTACTTAAATGTATTTTTATAACTTGGGGCTATATTACTTATTAATTATATTATATTATTTATTTATACATTTTTATTTGTTATGAAACAATAAATTAGTTTATTAATACTTGAATGCATTTTTTTTAGTGTGTCCAAATAGTTGTAAATGTATATTAATATATATATATAGATATATATAGATTAGGAAGCTTTTACAGCTACCTATTCAGCCGGCTGTGCCGGTAAAAAGAGCACTGTGAAATCCGTAACAAGTTTTCGAGATGTGATAGTGTGTTCAAGTGAGGTGGCGCAAACAAAAAAAAAACAAAACATAAACATGAGTAAAACAAAATGGCAGCCGATACAAGCGCTACAAGCGACGCAATATGGCCGCCATTTTGCAATTTGCTCGATATGTTGAGTTTTTTTTTTGAGTTTTTTATGCTGTGTTTATGTTGTACGGGTCTATTTTTCGATTTTGTTTTGTTTATTTCGTTTCGCGTTTGGGTTTCCTTGGCACGCAGTTTTTACCGCTTCTGCTGCTTGCTCTTCTTCTGCGTCGTCTTGCTTCTTCTTTCTCGATGCGTATGCGACGACGTCATCAAGCAACGCAATTTTACGCATCGCGCGCTACTTATGTGTTTTTTTTATTATTTACATTTCGAAAGCGCTACAAACGGAAAAATCGAAAAAAAAATAATGAAAAAAACAAAAAAATATAAAAAGAGCTTTTAAGACGTGCCGTTTTTATAGTCACATTGGCTGTAAATTGATGTCGATGCCAATCAAGCGTAATTTATGCGATTAAAAAGCGTATTTTTTTCTTACTTTAAAAATATATACAAATATCTACCAAAGCGTTCAAAACAATAGTTAAATATAAAAATTAAAATATAGAAGAAAACTTATACAAATTTTAATCGTACGCAAATATAAACTATAGAACTTATGAAAATTTTAATTGAACTCAAAAATTAAAAAAAGTGAGAGCCATAAACAAAATTATATATACGGCAAAAATATTTACAGTCCTTAAAGTTATAAGCGATCAGGTCAAAATAAAAGTGGAGCACTTTTCTTAGCTTTTGTACATGAATACATTTAATAAAAATAATTTTGTGATTATTGAATTAAATTCTAATTTTTTATTTAAATGTTTTACTTTTGGCGACAATGTTTGTTTAGCATTATTCAGATAGTAAGTTCCTAAAATTTATAGATAAGCCTATATATCGGTGTATGCATATGCATTTCACTTGGAAGTATCTCTACTATCTTGACCGCAACTGTATAAATTAATGCTTCAAACCACATTCTGCATAGGCAAAGAGACAAAAAAGTTCGCCCTTTTTATCTGCCTTAAGCTTTAAGTGTTTACACCTACACATAAACACACACACGCACAGCTTGATTTTTGTGATTTGTTTTACTGTGCTTTTGGCTTGGCATATTTCTCACTTTACCTGGGCGTGGCATTTCTGGGAGGCGTAGGCGTTGGCCTCTGTTTCCGTTCTAATAGCATCGGCTACGCATTTTTTATACTGTTGCCGACTCATGCTGCGTATACGCAATGTCGACATTTTTATACACTGTTAAAATAGTGTAAAACAGTTAATTATTAATTATATTATTAGAATATACGCAGTATTCTAATTGTAGTGCTGCGTAAACTGTGAAGAAAGAAATTCGAAAAAAGCAATTAATTTCAAAAGACAAAAAAATGTAGGTCGATTTATTTTCTGAGTGTAACTGAGTATTTGGCAGTCAGTTGCTGTCGCCTGTAATGTTTTTTAAGTGTTGTCTGTCTGTCTGTGTGTGCTTCTCTGTCTGGCAGTTTGTTTGCCTACGCAGCATTTCCTTGGGGCCATTCGGCATTCAGCGAATTTGGCCCCGGAAAAAGGCTTTTCAATTTTATTTGAGTCATTTTCGCTTGTTCGTTTTTCATGCGATTTTCTTCCTTGCACTCAGGCTCATGTTTATGGCTTCCCATTTTCCCACATTTTCCCACTTTCCACCCGACGAGAACAGCTGTGAGTTTCATTAGAAGTCTGCCCCAAAATAGGGCCGTAGGCGTAGGCGTAGGATGTGTGTAGGCGTGTTAATGTGTTTTACGACGTCATCTTGAAAATATAAATAGAACACTCAAACTCACACATTTATTTATTCTCGTAAATAACATTTTTAGACATTTTTGCTAAATTGATACTAACATGCACCAAGAGTTGTGAAATTTTGCATTTAAATATTTAACTTTTTTAAAATTTATTTTTATACTTTTTTTTTATTTTGTGTATTGATAATAATACACACAAATTCAATAAATTATATAACAGCTTCATAGATAGATTATAATATATAATAATAATAGATTATTTAAAAACGTCGTTTTGTATATATTATTTTTATTTATATAATTATAAGGATGACTACATTATTAGTAAACCTTAATGATCTAATATTATTTATTCTAAACTATTTTGTTTCCTCTTTTTTCTTTGCAGGTGAGTTCTGATGAGCATTTATTTAAACAATTTGTTTTGGGTTCATTCGTGCAGGGGTAAGTTTTAAGTAAACTGATTTTTGCGAAAGCTGCAAAAATGAGAATGAACTGAAATCTTCTTATGAAATTAATCATCCAGCGAAGATCCTTTCTATCTATCTTTATTTAATAATTAATATAAATAACATGAACTATCTGAAGATTAGCTCAAATATTTTTTTTTACTCTCTGTCTCGACTGATATTAATCGAGACTAAATAAACGCAAATAAACAATTGTGATTGTGATTTTTTTCCTTTTGTTAAAATGCTGTTGAATATTGGCAAAGATATTTTTGCTTAACATTTTCATTTGGCATTTTTTTGACATTTTTGCCGATTACAATAAGCGCTCGTAAAATTTTATCGTCTCGAATAAAATTTAATTGAAACAAGAAACTCTCGCATAAATTTGAGACACACACGCACACACATAATGAGAAAAGGGGGCGGAGGGGCGTTAAAGAAGGATTTCAATGCAGCAGCCAAAACTGAATAGAAAAATCCTAGTCGATTTCAGGGGTTGCTGCTTACTTTATGCGCATCTGAAATGCAATTGGATATGGTCAATAGGGTATCTGAGTGTATCAGTGGCAGGGGGCATGCCACATACACTTTGGAGACCAGTTGAAATGTGAAACGTTGTTTAAGTTGTTGATTTGACAGCTCCTAAAATGCGCATGATAAAATGAAAACTATAAAGTTAGATAATCAGCTAGTTGGCAACATGATATCTGAAAAATTGGTGACTCTTACAGCTTCTAAACTCAAGCAAAGTAAATTAAATAAACTTAAATTTAAATTAAATTATTCTCTAATGACAAGTGTTGACTGACTTGAGAAGCTAAATTTTATACTAGTTTTACTCTGTTATGTTTATAATAATCAATTAGTTTAGTAAAAAGATGTATAATAATGATTTTAATAAAATTTATTAATTGTCAATCGACTTAAAAATAAATTAAAATATTCACTATTCAAAATATATATTTATCTATAATCATATAAAACTAACCATTAAATTCTTTATTTGTTTGTTTTTGTTGTAATAAATACATAAATCATATATGACTTAATTACAATTCAATATAAATATGATTATCTATATAATGCGAATAATATGTGTATTCATTCTATTGACTTAAGATAAGTTTTCTTTTGATTAAATTTCTAAGAACAACATAAATCATAATTGACTTGGCTGCGCATGCGTAATAAAAAATGGTAGTTTTCTTTCGAATATTGTATTATTCACCAAATTCAATTGTGGAACAAATATAGAGAGCGAGAGAGAAGAGAGCACGTAAATACTAAGCAATGTGTGCCGGCATTTTTACGTCGTTTCTCTCTGTTTATAAGCCCATTTGGGTTATTCAACTTTCGGGAAGCGTCGCAGCGTCGTTGATCCCGTTTGTCTCTTTAAAAAAAAACAAATGTTTTGTATACGTATTTGCGACCCGTGTGTTCCCGTCTGTCTTCCAGTCTGCCTTCCAATGTGTTTCTGTGTTCTGTTTTGGTATTTTATTTATTTTTCTGCGGGGGGAAATTAAGGCATACATTAGAATATTTGTGTGCATGCATGTGCATGTGTGTGTATGTGTGTGTATGTGTGTATGTGTGTTTTTTTATCGAATCAATTGGTGTTTAAGTCGCTAAGAATACCAATTCCAATTGCACAATGCACTTTCTTATTAATGTTTAATATTTTAGTGGTTATTTTTAAGTAATTATCTTAATCATTTTTTCTAAATGAAATAAATATTAATTACATCAAAATCAAATAAAAAAAGAAAAGTTCAACATAAAGTTTAACCAAAAAACGATATTTTTCCGTGTTGCTGCAATCAACGCGGGGGTTTTCCGTGTTCTCTTATTTTCGCTCTCCGTTACGTCCTCTCTCTTGCATTCCAAGGTGTTGAAATACACTGAGCGAGCTTTTAAGGGTTCAACGGCTCGCTCAACAACAACAACCAAAACAAGAGTAGAAGCAGAAGCAGAGCAGCAGCAAAAACATTGTCTCGTCGAGCAGCTGCTGCAACAGGTGATCCTTTGCCGCAGTCGCTGTCGCTGCCCTTGTCTGTTATGGTTGCTGTCTACCTTTTTTCCGACTGAAGGTCAACAAACTTGTTGGCGACAGCGACGCAGTCGGTGTAGTGGCGTCGGCAAAGAGAACAGGGGCGAACGAACTCTAAGACGGCGATGTCGACGACTGCCTCTCGTCATGTTCGTTTGTGTGAGAGTATGCGTGTGATATTCCTTTTGTGGCGATGTCGTGCAGCGAAGCCTGAAAAAACCGTAATTTGAATCCAATCTTTTTTTTGGGATTCTCTTTTCAACGCACAGCCGAAAAAAGGTCAAGTTGAAAAAAAAATAGGCAACGACGAATGCGGACAATCCAATTTTGAAATGAATTTCACTCGAAAATTAACAATCAAATAAAAACTATCAAGGGACAATGCGTAATAAAATATATAATTTATAATTGAATTATTTATTATTAATAATAAACAAATTTAGATATTCATTAAATATATTAAACTACAAAAATTAATAATAACAATATAATTTAAATATTCATAAAATATAAAAACAAATAAAATGTATTTTTTCTTTTGTAAACAGAAATAAACAGAAATAAAAACCCAATTCATACCTAAAGCAAAAGGGTATTTAGGAGTCGACTTTTGAATGCGTTTCAAAGAATTTTTTGTATACGCCAGCGTTAGAGAATGAATAGAAAAGGGATCTACAAATTGAAATAGCTGGAGAGAGGGAGCGGGAGAGAGCGTGAGCGAGCGTGAGCACGTTGAGCGCAGGTGGAAGATTCAGCTTGGATTTCGTCATGGGTCCAAAAATATGCCCTTGCCGTTTCCGACTCGGTCAAGCAACCCAAGACCCAAAACACATACATACGAACATAGTTAGTACACACATGCATACTCACATTCTTACTTTCTTAGTTTACATACAGTTGCGGTCAAGAAATTAGTTGCTGCTGCATTTATATTTATCATCATATTCTAATTTGTTGTTCATATATTTATATATTTTATGGCTGTCCCATTTTTTAATTTATATTTATCTTCTGTATATATTGCAAGATGTTTATATTATTTAAACTATATTTATTTGTAAAAATTTTTTAACGCACCACTATTACTTTAACCGCAGCTGTAAAAATTCAAATCCAAAGTTTGATGAGACAGCGTTCGTTAGAGTTTTTTGTGTGTTGGGCGCTGTCTGGCTATTGACCACTCATGAAATGTATGCCAAAGGTACACACATACATATATAAATTTGTAGGTCCACCAATTTGTTACCGTTGTTCATTTTGATCAGGGAAGCTGCTTGGACTTTGACCAACTGTCGTCGCTACGTTTTGTCTTTTTGTCTGCTGCTCATTACCAAAAAATGGACACTGGCCCATAACGCACATACAGCTGAACAGAATAAATAGAACCACTACAATATTTTTTCCCACGACTCAAAAAACACATTATGGGTTTTACAGTTTTTTCTAATTTTGATTTATTAAATATGGTTAAGTATAAATAAATATATAATAATAATAATTTGAATTAATTATAATTTGTATAGAAAGTACATTTATAACACATATTTCACTGTTCCAGTGTGTATACATATGTATTTATATATGTTCAGCCTTTTTCTATTGGACTCTAGACTCTGGCTAGATATTTGTTTAGTTTTGCGTGAGCGTTTCTTTAATTGACTACGTGACAGGGCCATCTGAGAAAGCTTTCGCCCAAAAAAAAAAAAAAAAACGCATTTGGGCCCATTCAAGCCCGAGGGCCTAATCAAAGCAATTGCCGACGATTGGAGACGCGGACGAGTGTTGGCTAACTTCAAAAACAACATTTATAAAGCACTTTCGCTGCCGAAAATCCAAAAAACCTGCCAACAATCTGTCAACGCTGGCTGTAACCCATTTTGTGCTGCATATTTACCCATTTACTGTTCTATTCCTTATCTACTGTTATTCTACTGTTTTAGTTGATATCGCTTCCTGCAATTTTCTGGCCACAATATGGGGTCATTTTGTTGTTGTTGTTTTTCTTGTTGGTTTTTGAAATGCATATTCGAAATCAGCGCTTGAGTTTTTTTTGTTTGTTATAACTAAGTTTTGGCTTCCACGTGTGCCACATGCAAATGTAAATTGAAAGGAAACACAACAAAATACACAGCCAAGCACAATCTACATCAAAACAACAACAAGCACAACATGAAAACAACTTCAGTGGCAAACTGATGACACACATTTTAGTTTCGTGGTGCACTCAAAAAGTAAACATAGCAACCAAAGTATTTTATTCAAGTTATTTTGACTTAAGGCTGAAAGTAAAATCGTATATAACAGCTATTCCAAAAGATTTTATTGTAGTTCTGAATATGATATATAAATTATATAAAGAAATATATTTAGAGAAAAAATATATAATGAAATAAAATGTAGGAAACTAAAAAGTACAAACAAACTTTTTTTTTAATCTAAATTAGTTTCTTTTAAATATAATACGCTTAAAATTTCATATAACAATTGAAAATAATACTAAAATAAGTATACAATTCTTAAAGAGCAAATTACAGAAAGTGCTCATGAGCATAATTTATAGAAAAACAATGTGGTACTGTTATGGCTGATATGGCTGATCTGATTAACATAAAATCTGTCATAGGCAGACTTATTTATTGCCTAATAAAAGTAAATATTTTACTTATTTTTATCTCCACCAATAAACGATCTGTGGATCGTATATTGATTTCGCTTATGTGTTCTATTTTGATACCGGCTATATATACATATGTATGCGATAAATTTATATATATAGTAGCCGGCATGGGGTCAAACTTTGAATTTTTAGCCGGCATTTTGCGTTGCGGTTTTTGTAAGAAGCTGCAACAACAACTGCAACCGCAAATGTGTGTCACTTGTGCAGTGATTTGCTTTTGCTTGGCGACACAGCCAAATAAAAAAAACGCACAAAAAAATACGAACAGCAGCCGCAGCAAACATAAAGTGTTAAAATGTGTGCCGAATATTGCACCCTCTTCCCCTCCGGCTCGGGGAGTCATTGAGTCTCAGTCGGCGCGTAAACAAATTTAGCGCGTCGCCTTGTCACACAAATTAAATTCAAAGCAAAGCAACTCAAAACAACAACAAACAAATTGCATTTGCAATGCCAACTGTCGCATTTGTTGTTGGTTTTGCTGCTTGCTAAAATTTGATTGCAAAAATTGTGATTGGTGTCACTGTTGTTGCAAATCAAGGGCGTAGCCGGTTTTTTGTAGGAGTGCCGAATTTTTGAGTTTTTATAAATTACAAAATAAACTTACAATAAAAGATATTTAAATATTTGTATTATAATAATATTTTTATAATAAATATAATTTCAATATAATCATTTTAAAACTTTGTACTTTAAAAGTACTTTGATAATCGGATTAATGTTATACCTTTTGAAAAGATATTGTAAATTGAGTTAAAATTGCGTTTCCAACTATCAATATATTTGTTTTTTTAATGAGGAAACAATTGTAATTTTTATTATATAATTTGCATCAATTTGTAGACAGTTGTCCCTCCCTGCCCACGCACCTGATCGCCATGTTGCGTGTCATGTTTTGGAGTTGTGCAACAAATAATGCACGTTTTTAATTTAGGGGCAATGCGCAACAAATAACAACAATTCAGACACCCACAACATAAACTTGTCGGGGCAACAAACAAATATTGTTATTATGTTGCTATATATAGCTGCCATAGGAACAATCGTTACATAGTCTATTACTTATTCCAAGCATAAAGTACTATACAATAAGCAGAAATTAAGTTTAATAATTACAATAAACTTTATCATGTAATAAATTCAGAGAAATATATTTCCACCATAAAGAAATGTAAATTTATTTTAACAAACACATCCGAACTATTTTTACATTGTTCTAATTAGGTTGTTTTTTGAGGTTTTCCCACATTTATGCAATAAATGTTGAATTATTTTGTATTTTAATACACCAGAAACTATATATTTATTTATTCTTAATTTAGATTGTTATGAAAAATATTATTTTGAATTTGTTTTTGAAAATTTTTCAAGACCCATAGTTAACTAATAAATTTTATTGTTCATTAAATTTGTTTTCCAATTTTTTACATTTTTCTGGGTCAAAAGATTTTAGACGCCATTAAATAAATAAATAGTTTTTACTTTGAGCAGACCTTAAATGCAACCATTTACATAATGTTTAAACATTTCAGACTTGACGTGAGCAAAGAACATGAAAAAGAACAAATTTCGCAATTTAATTGCTTACATCAGGCGTTATGATAGAAATTTATGGCCAGCGGTGTCCTCAGTTTTCTCTGTGCCTCATTTTTTGTTTTCATTTTCGCTGTTGATTTGTATTTTTTGTTGTTGTTTTTAGTGGTTTTAGTTTTTCATTTCTCATTTTTCATTTCTTAGGCAAATGTTGGTCAATGGCGCAAAGAATTTGGTGCGCGCCCAGTTTTAAATTTGGCATCGACCATTTTTTGTTTTTTGATAGTGTTGAGAGATTTTTAAATACGCACAAATGAAATTGTGGGAGCAGCAAAAAAAAAAAACATTCGTTTTACATGCTCTAATTAAACATTAAAAATGGCTTAAGTACAAATCCGATTTGGACAAGTCCATTTTTCTCTTGCTTTGCCTCTTAAACTGAATGCATTTGAAATTTTGTCTACGATTTTTCTTGTTGTTTACATTTCAGCGAGTATTTTTAGATTTTTGTTCCTATTTATTTTGCTTTTGGTATGTGGCAATTGATTAGACTTCCTATATACAAAAATGCAATGCAAGCTGTTTGGGGTCTTATCAATCGTGTAAATATTTATGCAACCACTAATTGAAAGGCTGACAAAAGATATTTGCATAGAGGCGAGGCAGAAAGTCAGCTAGATAATGTTTAGTCGGGGCTGCAAACGATAAACTTTATACTTTATACCTTATCTGAGTGGCTGCCACAGAGCACAAAGAGTGGCCTAATTAGTGTCAAGTGTTGCCCCAGCGACAATAACTACAACAACAATAACAACAAAAACAACAAAAACAACTTCAATGAAAATGACAACATCTCGCAGCAATACAAAAGAGGGAAGTCAATTAGAAAAAATACAAAGAGCGCTGAGCGGATTTTAGCTCAAAATCAAACTCAAACTAAAACTGAAACTCGGCTTTGGAGTCTGCGCTTAAAATGCAACATGACTAAAAGAGTAAACAGCACTAAATAAAAAATACAAATCAGAATGCTGGAGTCAAGTTTGATTGACTGCAATATACCCCGCAGTCAGCTGTTAAATTCAAAATAAATGAAATACAAAATCTGAATGATGGAGTTAAGTTTTATTGACTATAAATATATTAAGGATATTGTGAAATAATTGAATATAACATATGAAATATATTCTTATTGTCAAATTCAATTAATTTAATTAAAAATAAAATTAATACCGGAAATGTAAATAGTTCAATTTGAGAATTTACTTTTGACTTTGGCCTGGCTGATCAACATCGATTAATTATTCTGTAAATGCATTAAATCAATTTATTTATATTTTAGTTAATTAATATTAATAATATTAAAAAAGAAAATATTAAAAATAAGAAAAGGTAACACGTTTTATTTTTTATTATAATTTGTTTTATTCGGCCACAAAATCAGTATACCTTTGCTATAAATTTAAATGCGTATAGAATGTAAATATATATGCATATATATATATATAGTATTGCATTGGCGAACAGTAGCTAAAACACACAAGTCGCTACAAGTATCTACAAGTGTATGCAATGAGGCGCTGGCAAAAAAAAGAAGAAGAAAAAGAGAGAAAAACGAAAAAAAAAAACGAAATACAAATCGAGACGCTGTTGCTTGTGTGTCGCTCGCCGCTACTCGTCGTCGCAACTGAATCATGACCCAATAACCCAATTTTCCAAATGCGCCAGCTATCTCGCTCACTCGCACACTCACAACACACAGACAAGCTGCAAGCGGCCCCGTCAACAGGGGCAAAATGTAGCACACAGATACAAAATATAAAAAAATAAAATAAAAAACATGAGCTTGGATATATATTGAGCTGGCATTGAGCTAAGGCTGATCAGCGACTGGTCGGAAAGGACGGATGAGGGGTTGCCAGCTTAGAGTGGGGAGTGGTGAGCGGGGAGGAGTAAACACTGTTTGTTATTTATTTTTATTTATTTCTCAAACGGCATTTGCAATGCATTCATTTTCATCAGCTGCTGTTGCTGCTGTTGCAGCGGAAGACACAGCAGCAGCAGTGGCAATAAATAAACTTAATTTTTAATTCAGTATATTTCTTATTGTATATTTTTCTTAACTCATAGCAAACGGCTAAAGGGCATATAATTGTTTTGTAACAATTCATAAAATAGACAGAAAATCGGGATAAACATTTGATTCGATATAGCCATGTCCGTCTGATCTTAAACATTATAAATAATCATTATTCATTTTACATTTGAATGGATTTGTTTTAAGAATCGGCGCTTGCATCTCGACTTTTTAGAAATAATTTCAATTATTAAGAATTTTACTTCTAAAAAATAGAAAAAAATTGGATAACATTTTTGGCATTTTCGGCTTTATATATATATTTTTATATATTTTTTTCTAAAAATAGAAAAACAAACACAGATATTATAAAATAACAAATTTTCATTAGTATCGCATAATTAACACCCAAATTATAGTCCAAATTAGTATTTTCTATATGAATTCCCACATCGGCTTACATATCGGTGAACCAAGAACTTTTTTTTACGTATTTTTATTTAAAAATTTATTCATATTAGTTTGTATTATTCAATTAGTTAAATTTACAATGTCTGACTGAAGGGTATCTCGCAGTCGAATACACTCGACAACAACTGCATTCTTAGTTAATGTTTGTTATTCGAAAACAATTCAAGATGCATATCGAAATGCGTTTCAAGAGTGCCGATTGCCAAGTTTCGAGACATTCAGTTCACTTCCCCACACATACACACTCACACACATTCGCACACACACTCGCACACACACACTCACACACTCACACACACACATACTTGTTGTTGACCTCTGTATTTGATCTAAACAAGGCAATCGAAACTGAGAAACGCACTTCTAATTCACATTAATTAAGGCAAATAATCCAGTAATTCATTTACTTTACTCACTGCGAGAGACCTGTTTGCTCTGCTTCCCTGTTCTTCGCTGCTTCTTTTCTCTCTGTGTGTATTTTAAATTTTATATTTAATTAAAGCGACTATTGAACCGTTGCCGAGCGCAATGACACCCAAAATGTTGACTGTTTAATATATTTGTGAACCTGCATCAGATACGAGGTACAATTTAGACCTATTTGCAGAACAGTATTTGACGTAGATTATTCTTAAAATAATTTGAAAAGTTATTTAATTAATCTAATTTACTTGCATTTATTTATTATTTTATTTTTATATATTAAATATGGCCATTATTCAAAAACCAGCAGATTACTAATTATTTTAAATAAAACACTTCAAATATCAACTATTTTTAAAACTCACAATTTTATAAATTATAAATTTTATCTTTTATTTCAGTATGTATGATTTTAAATATCACAATATAATTTTACTTTTCAACCCCGAATTGATTACTTATTTTAAAATTAAAGGCTACTTTAAACTATAATTTATTAATGCGATCAGAAAAGTAAAATAATCACATCTGTTATCAACAATTTCTGGATTTATTTCAATGTTTGTCTTATTAATATTTATAAATAATTTAGAAACTAAATTGAGAATATTATTTTTTTTAAGAACTTGCGCTCTGAATAATTAAGCATTGGTTGCCATAATTACGCTAACAAATGTCTGTTCAGCATTTTGAGTTCAAAACTAATTTTACTTTTCTAAGCAATTAATGACTTAGATGAACAAATAAATTATCAAACCCCGCCTTGAATCCAAATGCAAAAAAGCCTTGATTGCTGTCTAATTTAGGCGCTACAAGTTTTTAGACGCAAAAAACTAAAGGTAAACGTGAAGCGACATGCACGAACTTGTTTGTGTTGAAATACAAATATAAATATAAATAATAAATATTAACAAACAGTTGACATCACGTGCCGATGGCTCGTTTAATAATCATGTGTTGTGGCTTCTGCTGACTTCATAAATTTATAATTGTATAATGCCAATTAAAAAAAATAAATAAACTTATCAGTTTATGTTTTCAGTAGTAAACCCAAAACAACAAAGCCCTTTAATTTATTACTTACTTTATTACGTGTGCCTTATTTGATGACTTCATAGAAATAAATGTAAGTCTAATAAAGTTTAATTAATAACAGAAACTGCAGAGATTAAACTAATATTAAAAAACTTTTTTAATACAGAAAATGTTCTCATCGAAGAGTAATTTTAAAATAGTGGTTTAACTGCATATATTTGATGTAAAAAACACAACTTGTCTTAAGGGAAGTTAATAATAGAAATTGCTAAAACTAAACAATAATTTTATAAAGTTCAATAATTATTTGGAGTGGTTTACAAACTATAAAATATCAATTTCAGTTAAGGCGAAGTTCTTAAATAATTATGAATGCTTAATGCTCATTTAAGAACTTTGTTAATGTGATTAAAAGTAATTATTAAATATTACAACTTAAGACTTATTTCTAAAAATATAATCGAAAAGAAACTTGACATGCATAAATATGTATAAATAAATATATATATAGACATATATAAATTTAGAGTGGAAACCACACCTCAACTCACACACATAAATTAATTCGAAGCCTTTTTTTTTATTATTAGCATAAATCTTGCGTTGAGCACTTAAGATGCAGTCGCCAAGAAGTGTCTGTTGGATTATATTATACAAATAGTCTAAAGAATGTATCTTTTGCTGACATATCACATATGTATCTGAATTGTTAATCTATATTATTTTTTCTTAGGTTTACTATGGCATTTCGAACATTTTTTTACTTTGTAAATTCTTTGACCGTTTCTTTTTGTCCAAAAAAAATATTTGTCTATTGCTGAGTTTGTGTAGGTGTGTGTGAGTGCGTGTGGTGTGCGTGTCTATGGCTTTTCGTGTGTGCTGCATGTGTGAGTGTGTGTGTGTGCTGTGTAAATAAATAAATTCAAGGTTGATTACAAACTATGTCCACTCCATGCCCCCCTCCCCCTTCATTCCGGCTATCGCCCATCAAGTCAACTTTGAACACTATCACCTTCAATGTTTTTTTTTTTTTTTTTAGTATTTTTGTTATGTATTTTCTGTGACATAAAAAAAAATTAAATGAAATGAAATGGAAAAAAATATACCCGTGGGTTGGTGCCATCAGCTGTAAAGGGCCCCGGCGCAGTATAATTTGTTGTTGTTGTAGTTGTTGTAGTTGTAGTTTATGTGTTCATTATTTATTTGCCATTGGAGAATATTTTTGTGGGTTTGTTAATTTCATAAATTGAGCTGCCATTTTTTTTTTGTTGCTTGCAGCTGTCGTTCGTGTAATGCGAGACATGTGCAGAAATTTATTGATATATCTATGTGTAACTATGTATTCATGTACAATCAGAGAAACGCTCTACATTTTAGTCAATGTGGATTACTTTTGTCTTTATGAAAAGCAGCATTTTTCTATTGACAAATTATTTCTAAAACCAAGAATAAAAGTCTATTTTTTTAGCTCGTTTTTTATCTGAGTTTGTAAAGATATTTTATGCTTGTCTAAAACATATGTAAAACAATATTTGTATTATTTTTTTTGACAACATTTTTTGTTCGCTGCTGTGGAATTAAATTGTTCATATTTTTTTCAAATTGTTTATCAACTGCCTGTCATTTCCTACCCCTCTCCAAGCCCCTACCCCTCCCCTCTTCAACACTATCTACAACATAGTGTTGTAATTTGAAATTTATGCTAGCGTTCAGTTTTTTGTTCGCATCTTTGTGAGCGTTTTTTTTTACCCAAGGTGATTTTAGTTAAACAAGTTCCATTGTAATTTGGAATGAAACCGACTAGCTGACACCCTGCATCTAACAAAACAACATAAAGTGCATATGTGATAAGCCCTGAAAGAGTATTTTATGGTTGATTTACATAAGTCTTAAAACGGCTTTCCATATTTGTTTAAAAATTTATTTTGAAATGTGTTCGATGAGGGCAATTTGAACAGCAAATGAATAAAACTCCAAGGTGAACTGGCTCAGATTAAACAGCATTAAAGTTCCCCGATGGATGCTAAGAAATGTTTGGCTAGCCAAATGTAAAATAACAAATTGTATAAAAATGTAATTGTTTATACTTTAATTAAGTGTATTTTGTAAATTCGTTGTATGTTTAAAAAAAAATAGCAATGCTTATTCAATTTTATTTTATTTTTCATTCCAGGTAAGCTGTCGATTTTTGATATTCTAGTTTGTTGGTAAGACTTAACGTGATATTTTTTTAATATTCAAATATAAATATTAAAATACCAAAATCAAAAACGAAACCTAAACAAATATATATTTGAGTTTTTAATATAAATTATCTTAGCGTTACTTATTGGGGTTCAGCATTGAGTAACACTCAGTAAATAAATATTTTGGGGTCATGTTTAAATGAGTAATAACATGCCATAAGCAACTATTCCGAATAACATTTAGGCCGTCCTTAAGCCAGTACTTTTGTAGTAGAAACAAACGAAATAAATGGGCCCATTGATAACACCTGGCGCCGACTAACAGGCAACCAGACCTAGCCGACCTTGAGTCGGGGGCAGACGATTGGCATTTCCAATAAACCCATGGCCAGCAGACAGACAGACAGACAGACAGACGGACATATATATTATGTATGCCCCTAGTTATCTGAGGTGACTTTGCCCCTGCAACAATGCGCCCTCAACAAATGCCAGGGGCAGCCTTGGCCTCAGCGTATAGACAGGTGCAGTATATATAAATATATATATTTATATATATATGTATAAATATATATAACATGAAGGCCTGTGTAAATCGACTAGCATTGGCAATGTGGTTGTGCCGGTAAATAAAGGAAATACACACGGAAAAAAAGGCAACACGAATAATATAAATTCGCCAAGCGTAACTCAACACAGAAAGTAAAAGTAAAAACTAATTTAGGAAAATTTTGGCTATGATTGTGATAAAAAGTAAGGCAGTCGACTTTAAAGTAAAACTTACATTGAATTGCAGAAAAATTCTGCATAAAAGTGGCACTTTATAACTTAAAACTTAAACTAATTCAAATTAGTAATAATTAAATGCTAATCTTAAAACTGGTTTATTGATTATTCAAGACGGATATAGAAAGAACAGTTAGTGTCTATATAGTATCTGTCAGCTATTAGTGTTGTTTAGCTTTGTTTTGCATTAGTTTGGCGCACACAGCTCAAGGATCAGTCAAAGCTATTTGGCGTGTTGCATGCCACACAGCTCAGCGGAAGCTCGCAATCCAAAGCGACACACCCGCAACTTCTGCACTTTACTTGCTTTTTTTTCTCGGTTTTTTTCTGTTAATTTTTTTTTTGCTGTTTTTTTTTTACGGTTGCTTTTTGCCCATGTCGCCGCTAATCCGCTGGCCATTGTCAGCAGAAATTCCATCTAATGTCATTTCCACATACCATTTCCATTTCCCTGCCTGCCAGCTTAGGCAGCAACTGCAACTGCAACTGCGGTTGCTTGGGGCCATCAGTCTGCCTGCCAAATGGCTGTCTAATTGTAAGTGGCATTGTCATCGTACAGCGATAGGGAAAGAGAGATAGAGAGAGAGGGAGAGAGATAGAGAGAGAGGGAGAGGGAGAGGGAAGTGCACTTTAGCAATGTAAGCTAAAACATGTCAGCAATTTTTTGAGGTATTTTTTACGGACCATTTATTAGTTTGTACGAACAAAAAAACATATAAATGATTTTTAGAAACCAATTTGAATTCGCCTTATTTTTCAAAAAGTATTTTTATCTAAAAATCAAAAAATCTTTTTTTTATTAGTTTTATAACTGTGTGTCTAATTTTTAGAATGATTTCGTTTTTACAAATAATTCAGTTGCTTTAAAAATTATTTAATAATAATTAAGCTCAGCTAAACATTAAAAAATATGCAGAATGGATTTTGTCTGCTGTTTTGAAATATTTTCTAATTTTTAGAATTTTTTATTTATTTAATTAGTTTTTATTTCCACAAACGAAATAGTTTAGGACGCTTTTCACTTTAAAACGAGTTTCTGAAGTGCATGTAAATTGTTTTCCAAAGTGTAGCTGTAGTTTTACAGTTGCGCAGCTACTAAATTAATATGTATACATTTTTTTTAAAACGATATATGAATATTAATATAAATATATACATATATATATATGAATATATATATATTTATCGCACTCGTATGCCTAACCTTTCACAAATATTGCAAATTGACCTTTACGCAACATAAACGAATTTTTCGTGTCATCTATTGAATATTTAAATTTATGATGATGATTTTCGGTTGCTGTCGATTTCACGCTTTTTTATTTGCTAGTTGTAATTGTTGTTGTAGCTGTTAAATAAGGTAAAAGGGTATATTAGTTCTCTGTCAGCTGTTATTCCATTCTTAACAGAGTATTTAAAAGTCGACTTAGCTCGACTGTTCTCAGTTGTATAATTTGCTTTTTTATATATATTTTTTTATTGAAGCTGTTGGCAATTATTGGTGATTTCGCAAAGCGTTTAAAATGCAATTGGCAGTCTGTCGATGTAGATTTCAAAATGTCGATGTAGATTTTGAAATGCATTCGTACGTGTTTTGTGTTTTGGTTCACTACCTGTGGATATTATTATGATGCGAAGACAATAAAAAGTGAACAATGAATGTGGCACACGGAGCATCTCAAACATAAAATGCGGAAATGACTAATTTCAAATAGAATAGAATTATAATAATTGCCAGACAAGAAATAAGCTTATCGCATTTTTTTGTTTCTAATCTTAAAAGCATTTCGTTGTAAGACCTAGTTAAGAAAAAAATCAAAAAGTATTTCAACTATGAACATAAATTAAGAGCAGTTGCTGCTTGAGTCTTGAGGCAGTTGGTGAAACCATTTCACAGTTTTGTTTTACGATAAGTCTTGTGGCTTATTAAGTGGCAAATAAAAAGAAAAAACAAATCGTTAAGTTAATTTGGTCAAACATATTTGAAGCCGTTAATTGAGACGAATTATCAAATTAACAGATTAAAAAATTTGCTAACTGATCGCTGGCATTCAACATTAAACCAACTCAAAATTAGAGACTCAGTGAAACCAATTTTTAACGTCACTTAAATGGGTCAACTAAAGCCAGAGACAGACTCATCATTTTCATATTAATAACACTCGAGACAAGCGAAAATGAAATTTGCATTTCATCAGGTAATTATGGGTATTAAGATAGTTGACTGACAGTTGCAACCGATTGTTGCAAGCACAAAAATTCGCACTAAATTGTGGTTTGGCCAGAAGACCAACTCTGCTTAATATTTAGAAAGCTTTTTTCTATTTCCTTGCTTAATTTTTTGATAAACTTTTTCATTGTTTTTCATGTGCTTAAATCTGTGATAGAGCTGAAAATCTTTAAGTTGCATATTTTTGCAGTTTTAGTTCTTAACTAATTAAAATCGCTTATTACCTGTGCGCTGTTTTGGTTGCCTCGAAACGCGTAACTTAATTAAGTTTATTTAGCTGGAACATTAAGTTTGCTGCTCGCTCGCAAATTGGTTTCGCATTTCTGCATTTTTCTGTTTTTCTTTTTTCCTGCTTTTTTTTCTTGTTTTTTTTTTTTGTTTTTTCTGTTATGACATGCCAAGAACAACTGTGGAGACCGCTGAGACTTTTCAGACTGGCCTCGTTGCATCTTGTCAGGTGGCAGTGGCAGGATTGCAACTTGCTACCGCTTAGTGAACCGTAGCGTGCCGTTTTCTCCACTCCCCTCTCCCTCTCTCACTGTCTCTCCCTCTTTAGACACCGGATACTCTCCGCCCTTTAAAATCTATATATATATATATATATATATTGAATTTCAAAAGGGTTTCTGCTTATCCGCCTTTAACTAAGTATGCCGCTACAAAGGCATGCCGCTAATCAATAGCATCGGGCAGTGGTCAAGAATTTATAAGATTGCCGTTGTTTTTCCTCCTCTTTTTCACTGGTTTCATAATGCTTTCGTCAATGTTGTTCTTGCTATTGTTCCATGATGCAGAGGGGACAATACACACAGAAAATAACACTAAATATTTAAAGTTTATCTTGTTTTCTAAATAATTTCTAAAATCGCGAACAACATTTCTAAAAATTAGAAAATTTTGCCATAATTTTTAAATTTTTTGTTCATTTTTCCCATGATTGATAAATACATTTAAATACATAATATGCAAACACTAATTTTTTTAGAATTCTGATTATGTTTAATAATAATACAAGTAAAAAATCTCAAATGAAATAACAACTGAAAATAAAACTTATTTCTCAAAATGATTAGTAAAATTTAACTAAACATTAAGAAAGGCAAACACTTGTTTTAAAAAGCCACAGCCGTAAATATTTATAAATATTATTTATGCATATTGAGGTGAGTAAAACTAGGTTTTTTTCTGAGTGTACTCTTCGCAAACACGTTATTCTTTGTATGTCATCCAAAACTTTGTTAGTTGTCAGCCTGTTAAAAAAGCTAACGAAAGTAAATGTGGAGCGACAAAATAGTTAATTATTTTTGCGCCTGAATTGAGTTTGAAACAATGTTGTGCTTAACATGTGCTCCAACTTTAGTTGACAAGGTCATATTAAATAATCTTTGCTATATTTATAACTCTAGTTTCACAGCAAAAAAAGCAATCAAACCCAATATTAATAGCAATATTTCTTACACTCTCAAATCTGCATAGCATTTTCTGTTGTAATAGAAACTATTACTCCTTTACTGCTACTAATATAAATAACAATTAATAATAAATATAAAAATATAAATATATGTTATATAAATAATAATAATGTAAATTTCTGATTTAATATTTTTAGCTCTTTTGCTACGCATAGCTATTTTATCATTTTAAATCATTGACATTTTATTATTACTCCTCAAGTATTTTCTCGATAATTTATATAAAGTCAATTTCAATATAAATAATATTAATGTATTTTTTCAAATTAAAAATGCTGATTACAAAATATAAATTAAACCATTTTTATTTGGCTTATAATGAGATTTAATCAGATAAGTTTTATTTTAATTAATTTCTACATTATTATTTATTTAACAAAGACAAATAAAATTTAGTCGATTCGCGCTATTATTTGAAACCAAGTATTAATGAAAACGTTAAGTATAAATAATGTTAATTTTTGAAATGTTGGTCATCATAGTTAAGTCTTCCATTTTTAATCGACTTAGTGACTCACACGACAACAAAAAAAGTTGGCAAAAATGCAGAAATTATAGCGAGATATCCAAAATGATTTCGTCATGTTCTCAAATGCTGTTGGCACTTAAAAAAAAAGCCATAAGCGTTAAATGTCTTAGAGCGTGGTTAATTTTGTGTCTTATTGTGCCGAAAAGAGCAGAAACTGTGAGAAATCTGCAACTAGGGGAAATGTTTTTTAAGCACGTCGCTTACAAGCTATTTCCATTTCCATTATTCATTTTAACTGCAATCGGCAGCATTAAAACAAGTCACAAAACAACAACAAAAACAGGGCCAAAAAAAAAACTAAAAAAGAGAAAGAAAAAGAAAAAGCAGAGTAAAATTGCGTGTTAAGTCAATGAAGACTAAAAACAACAAAGTCCGCTTCAAGTTGTATTTTCTTGCGCTGCTTGTCTTTTTTTTCTTCTTTTTTTTAGTTTTTATTTTATTGCAATTTTGGCATCGTAATACCAGTTGGCATTTTCTCTATGACCCGCGGAGCTTTTCATTCTTTTCTCTCTAACATCTGACAATTGCTCAAACTAAAAAAAAACCCTTCCAGACACAACTCCAAGTCGAAGTCCAAGTCGAAGTCGAAGCTGTGTTTGCCGTAATTATGAAACTTTTCGCATTTTAATTGGATTTTTATTGATTTTACGCACGTGATGTGGAGCCATAGATACTATCAGATTCAAACACACACTTTGGATATGGCCTAACGGTAAATGCCCCCAAAACACAGTTGCCAGTTGCCAGTTGCCAGTTGCAGTCTGCCAGAGTCCCAGCACCAGTCTGAGTTTCCTTTTAGCCAAAAACAATGGTCATAAGCCACAAATGCTAATAGGATAACGTGTTCTTCGTCTATTGCTCATTATTTCGATTTAAGTTCGACTGCGTACGATCAGAAGGCTTGTCCCTACACTCATCAAAAAAACTGACCAACAAGAAAAACTCAACTAAAAGCTAGAAAATTTGTACATTTCTCTTCCATCTTTTTGTATATTTGAAATACTTTTTTTTAGTCTAATCGTTTTTGACATTTGGAATCTGTCTGGAAGTTTTTACTTATTTGTTTTACTAATAAATAATTAATTAAGATTATTAGTTCTGATTTCTGGGGTAGAATTTAGAAGAAATATGTCTAATTTCAATATATTTAAATAGAAATTTATAAATGTTTTTCTATATATATAAAAACAGACTTTGAATATTAGTTTAGAGTGAAACATTAAAACGTCTTTCCAGTGATTAAGGTCGATATTCTAAATCAGTTCTCTGAGTGTATGATTTTAAGGTTTGTTTATAGGCATGCATAAACATAAACAAATGCATTTTGTTTTTGTTTTTTTTTGAGCGATGAAAATGTCGCTGATAAATTGGATGGCAGGCAAAGACTTTGATATGCATATTTGGGTATCATTCCAAAGACGGAAATGCTGCACAGCTGTTAAGTGTGTGTCCGAGTGTATGTGGCCATTTGTTGTGCAGTTGCAGTACCGCAGCTTAAACCAATATTTGTTTACTTGCTGTTTGTTCATTAGTTGCTTAAATTTCGACTAGTTTTTTCTTTGCTTTACGACTAGGTTTATTTTAGTTGCAGTTTTATATATTTTGTAATTGTTGTTCGTTAGCTGCTTAAGCTTTTGAGTAACTATTTTTAAACTAATATTAGTTTAGCTTAAATTATTATTTTTTTTTTAATTTCAAATAGTTTTCTGTTAGTTGGTTCATATGTTGGCTATTAGATTCTTAATTGCAATTCCATAAATTAATCTTTACTTATATTACAAAGTTTATTAATACTATTATCGATAGATATAAGTCTGCATTCTTATTTGCTTTATTTTTATTTAAATTGATTCGTTAAACTTTGCCAGCTTCTCATTTGCGAATAATTCAAGTAAAACATTAACTTTTACTCTCGCATTAAGAAAAAACTTTTAATGCTAAAACCAACTTGTAATAATTAAATTAATATCGTTGGCGTTAGTTTTATGTATTAATCACTTTAAAAGAAATATAAAAAAGTATTTCCGCGAAAGTGTTGAGTCACTTTGCATGAATGTCACACACATTAATTTTTAAGACCTCTTGGAAATATTATGTTTAAAGCATAAAAAAACGGTAAGCGTGAGTCAAATATAGGCGCCTCAACCAGTCAGCGAAGCCTAAGATCGGCAGGAGATATGACTAAGACATGAAGATAAACAAAGATAGGCGAAGAGAGGGAGATGGAAAAGTAAGTAGACAATTTCCTTCCCATTGGTCAGTTGAAGGGCACAATAAAAATGTCGTAATTGCAGGAGAAACTTCGAATGTGCAATGTGTGATTCGAAGTTCGAAAATCGCAATTCGAAAGTTATTACGCTTAATTTGTGGGTCAAATGGCAAATGCCCTGCATCCATTGGAAATTGGTAAAATGCGTATAATCGTTTTATGCCAAGGTATGTAACAGGCAGAAAGAACATGATCAAAAGCAGAGTTGACATTGCCAAGTCCGTCTGATCTAGGAGACTATAGTTATATTATTAATAAGCAATCGTATTTTAAGATTCCACTTCAGCATAGGAAATATATATTCTATAGGTATAAAACTAGGAGAAACCTTTTACATTTTTTAAAATTTTTTTAAATTAATTTATTTTAGTTAAAATTAAATTAATGACAGCTAGGGTAGGGTGTATCGCAGTCGACCACTCGACATCATCGGCATTCTTGCTTTTTTCCCTTACGCGAAGACGCTGCAGATTTGAAAGTAAAGATATGCGTATGTGTATGTGTGTGAGAGAGAGTGCGTGTGTAAATGCTATGTTTAGATGTGTATGTGAGTGAGCAATGCAACCGCATTAATTTATATGATTAGGTGAAGCGCATTCTCTCTCTGTTATTTGTGTGTGTGTGTATGTGTGTGGTTTTGTGTATATGCAGATAAGCTCGTTGATTCATGAGGCTTACCCATAAACGGTATGAAAACGACGAAATGAAATTTCGAACAAGTGGGTCACACACATCGCACACACACAACACACAATGCGTCGAACAATGCAAATTTTCGATCTTGTCATTTCGACTCTTTCGTTTCGAATAACAAACGAAAACAAACCAACCAAAAACAAACAGCTCCTTTTACAGATAAAACTAAAAAACAGAAAAAAAAAAGAAAACTAGGAGCATGTCCAAATATGCAAAAAATGCCAAAATACTGCGAGGAGCATTTGAATAATTGAGGCGAGCACAAATCAAATGACAACACCACAACTGAAACATCAAGCAAAGTCAGAAAACCACTCAGCCAAAACTGTTGTGGCAGTTGCAGTTGTCACACTCACAAAAAAAATAGTTTCTAAATATGTAAGCTTTTGCCTTTAAATAATTTTTTTTTGTTTATTTTTTGTTGCTTATATTATTATTAAACATTAATAAAGTCGGGTCAAGGATTTCTATTTTTTTTTTTTTATATTTTGTTTCTCATAGTTTATTTATTTTTAAGAACCAAAAAAACTTTATTATTTTAAGGCAACTATCCAAACATTTTTTTTGAGTGCAGTTGTCGTTGACAGCTGTCAGCGTCCATCGAGGATTGACTGGACAACCAGTCAAAAAGAGCGCTCCTCACTCCTGATTTCGTATGCGTAATGGCGCACAGCGCTTGTGGCATGCAACATGCAACTCACACACTCGACTTCAGGTGTCAGCTAACTGTTGCAATCGCATTTGCTGCTGCAAATTGCAGTCAAATGCTGCCCTCAAAGGAGACTTAATTAAATGCAGCCGCATCGCATTTTCAATTAACTTGTCAACATTTTGCGTTCTTTAGCCGCGCCAGGGTTGCCCTGATTTTGACAGCACTATGAATTATAAACGAATAACTTATGAAAATTACTGAATTGTATTTATCAAGCTTAAACACTTTAAAGTCTTTTTGCTATTTGGATATTAAATTGCAATTTAATTAAGCATTATATTTAAATGTGCACAAAAGAAAAAATAATATGGAATATAAATTTAAACTTAAATTAAGTACAAATATAAAGTTAAAATTTTAAACTGAATTTGGAATAATTATAATATATAATAATAATAATTTATTATTAATAATTATTAAATATTAATGCTGAAGAATGGATTAACTTTTCTATTTGTTTGGTAAGCTATATTTATAATTAACATTAGTCTTTCAAGTTTTATTTTTTTTTTTATTATTACAATATATTTATAGGAAAAAAATTTTACATGCTGCCAGCTGAAAATATATTTGAACTAAGTTTTGTGTTGTCTCTACGCGACTACAACATTCTTACCAAGGAATTTCAGTTTCAAAATGTAAAGTTAACTGTTATTTTTGATTTAATAGCCGTAACCCAATTCGGCTTGCCCCAACAAGCAATTGATGGCAGGCCCCCAATTTATGTGAGTGGCAGCATTAAGACAACACCCGGCTAGATTAGTGATTAGTGATTAGTACAAAATAAATGTTACTCAGATAGCTCAAGTACCGCCATGAATCAATCGCTTATGTTTATCTGATCTGTGGCCAGGCAACAAATTTTGCTACTCAGCCAACAGCCAACAACAGCTAACAGCAAACAACAGCTAACAGAAACAACAACAACAGCAACAACTATAAACATGTTGGGCAAATCACGAAGCGCAAATCTCGAGCTTCATAAATATGAGCTTGAGTATATTATAAAATGTTGGGGCAAATTGAAATGCGCCGTTGCATCTCTCAATCTCTATTGCCAAATTGATGCCAATAACTGACATAATGGCCACAGCACAGCAATGACTCAGCAAAGAAGTCTCTCAATCGCTCAAAACTGATTTATGAAACGCTCAGCCACGCTCTCTTTCTCTCTGTCTCTCTCTCACTCTGTGACGCACGCGGCTCATAAATCATTGTGACAGCTACTGGGCTTTTTCATTTTGACCAGGCTTTAATGCAGCTGGCTAGCCTGAAACTTGTTCGCCTCTCCACCCACTTTGCCAACAGTTCATGTGTCCAAAAAATTATCATCTTTCGCAGACCTTCACTGACTGCATCCTGTCAGCCAATTTATTGTTGCAGTCAATAAAGCGAAGGAGCAGCTGTTCCCATATTCTGTTTGCTGCATTTGGCTAAATGGAAAAGCCCTAAAATGCAAAACGCACAAAGCAAAACTGCTCGCAACTTTTGGGACTATTCAACTTTTGTGGCAATAATCAGATTTGTGGCAAGCCTTTCTAAATGTTATAATTATTTTTCTCTGACATTTGTAAATTTTTGTTTAAATCCATTGTGATTTTTTTTCAGTGTGTAGACTTTATTTCTGAATTATATCTTTTATTTACGTAATATTCTTTTTAATGTTTTTTTTTAGTTTCTTTGTAACAATTACTCATTTCACTTACTTAGTTAAAGTCTGCGTAAAAGCAGATGTTTCGCACGTTCGTCTGTTTGACAACAAATTACGTGACTTGATAAGCGCATTAAAAACAGCAGAAATAAAAAATATATTTTACCAGCTTAAATTTAAAATACTACGTCCACAAAACTTTGACACGTATTTGAGAACGAGAAAAAATAAAATTAAGTGCTGCCAGCGTAAATAAAACTAATGCGACGAATATTATAAAAACAGGGCTGAAAATTTGTAAAAAATAATGCGACAAATATAATTAAAAGAGAGCCACAAAATAATAAACAAATATTGCGATAACTGTTATAAAAAGAGGGGCACAAATTTGTAAAAAGTAATGCGACAAATATAATAAAAAGAAAGCTACAAATTTGTAAAAAAAAAATAATGCAACAAATATTATATGAACATAATCTTAAATTTATA
Organism: Drosophila fungiperda; assembly: GCA_035042345.1. Classification (NCBI taxonomy): domain Eukaryota; kingdom Metazoa; phylum Arthropoda; class Insecta; order Diptera; family Drosophilidae; genus Drosophila; species Drosophila fungiperda. The sequence goes on from JAWNLM010000205.1 coordinate 462,088, forward strand.
ACAATTATATACGAGTGCCATGGCTAATATTGATTGACATTTAACATTTAATATGTGTTAAATGTCACAGCGCAACGAATTTAATTTACAACTTTTATTCTAAAATATTTAAAAAAGAAACAGAAAAATATTATATGAAGAGTTAATGCAAATATAAATATTTTTATACTGAATTTAACTGAGTAAATCGCATCCGATTTCAGTTCCGGTTTGACAAACTGGTTTTAAAGATTTTCATATGTTTCAAACTTGATTTGTCATTTGATTTGACATTTTCTGAAATTACCTACATAGATAATTTATTTTTTAATAATTTTTCCTTGATTAAAAAATTGTTTTTAAAACTAATTGTTGATTTTGAGAATGTCAATCATTAAAAACTGAATACTTTTTAAGGCATTTGGTGACCTTTGCTGGCCGTGGAAATGTTACCGTTTGGCATTTCTTATTAAACTAGTTGGGTCCCTTAAGTAAAGCTCTGCCAGCTGATATTTAAGCCAAGCGCAATGCCACGCCCACATTTAGCTGACATTTAAGGCATTCGCTGGCATTTGGCAAGGCTTATTAAATGTTGGTAAGCAATTTATGGGGTTAACTGCGAATAGTGCAAATTTAATTACGCTCGATGGCCAGTCACACGAAATGCAACTTGTTGTTAATTGCAACGCGTAGACAAACAAAGAATAAAAAAAAAAACCACCGCAGACTTTGTTGGCCAACTTGGCGCCAGTTGACTTTTAGCCGGGTCGACAACATACAGTAGCCAACAAAATAATAGCAACACTCGCACAACAAATTTTATCAAAGGTGCCTGTTTTGAAAAGTTTAAAGAAATAAGTTTATAGAAATTGAAGTAGTGTAATTTGTTATTAATTTAAATTTAATTAAAAACCAACTTTTGCATTTGTTTTCATTACATATTAATATCAAATATATTAAAAAGGAAAACTTTAATACTGAGGATTTGGTTTTTTTTTTATATTAATAACCAAATAGTTGTGGTGTTATTATTTTTTTTTTATGTGGATAAAACGAGTAGAGAAAAAAGAAAAAAAAATGAAACCTTGTTGGAATATTTGTAATTAATTGCCTGTTTTATTATGCAGGTTTAACAGCATAAACCGTTTGTGCCTCAAGTTTCACTTGTTGCAATTCGCCATTTAATTAATTACGTAAAACGTATGCAAACAATTCCAAAAAAAAAAAAAAAAAACAACAAATATTAAGAAAAAACATGTATATAGAAAACTTTACACACACAACATTTTCATAACTACAAAGTTTGAGAACACCGCAACCATTTTAAATATTATTTTTTTTTAATAATATTTTTAACCAGTTGCATGTTGCTGCCAGAAGTGGAGGCATGCAGGCCAGAATTGAAAGCAGCAGAGTTGAGGCAAGTTTTCGAATTTGAATTTGAATTTGATTGTTGCTGGCAGCAACACAACAATGGTTTCATGGTCAGCATTTGTTGTGGCTGCTGTTGCAGACTGCTTTTTGTTACAGTTATTTTTTTTTCTTGTTGCCACTGCGGTTGCCACATTAATTTGCATAATATACGTATACGTGTAAACATTATGTGTGCAGCCATATAAGCCATAGAAGGCTGATTTTACTCGAATACTCGAATTACAAACAATGCACAACTTTATAATTAATTATTTTCATTATATTCTCTCTGCTCCCTTTGCAGGTAAGCTTCACATTGAATTCCCAGATGAAAATCATTGCGCAACTTGTACGTATAAAATTACAACTGAATATTTGTGCATATGTCAAAAAACAATATGATTGAATTTTAAATAAGAGTTTAATTAATGTATAAAGTAAGTACTGAAAATTACAGTTCACACTTAATTTAATATAAATGTTTTTTTAAAGTCCAAGATCCACTCTCGAGATTTTATCTGACTCTGCCTGGAATTAGAAATTATTATTACTTTTTATTATTTACTAACTGCCAAATGAATATTAAATTTTTTCCGTGCGACTTATTGCCTTAATTATGAAGGCATAAAATAAAGGAAATGTGTCATTAAGCTCAAGTTTACAGTTACTACCAAGATTTTATTCCACTTTCTGCATAATGCAATTAAATATAAAAATAATTTGGTTGCGTTTTAAGTTGTAAACGTTAAAACTCACTTAAATTGATTTAATTTTTCTGCCGCACTTATTGCCTTAATTGTGCGGGCATAAGAGAAACGTGTCATTAAGCCCTCTCGATAATCACTCTGCCTTATAGAGAATAATGGATACATAATAAATATGTGCCCAGAGCAACACGCATAAAGATTGCATAATTTCATGCGCATAGAGCAAATAATCACAATTATTTCTCATACGCGCCGTTGGCCGCCATCGGTTTGTTGCTGTTGTTGTTGTTGTTTTTGTTGTTGTTGCATGCGTTTATCGCTCGACAATTTCAATTGCACAAACACATTTTTACTGCTATTAATATTATTTTATGTCGCATTGTCGCATTGTTGCTTTTTGTTGCTGCTGCTGCACAAATTTGCGTGACATTTCTCAATAATTTCGCTTGATATCGCACCAGCCTGGTTGGGCAAAGGGGGTGGCGGGTAGCTGTGGCACTAGGAACGCGGCTGTGTATCTCATTACGTGTCCGGGTTCAAAGTGTCATACATAGATTTCCGCATATTTCTGGCGAACATTGCATTCTTATTTGGTGTTTTTGTATTTTTATGGTAATTTACTTGAAATGAGCTGAGGAGCAGGTCTGCTCATGCAAGCAACGCCCAACTCTTGCCTCTTGCCACTTGCTACACTCAGCCAAATACACAACAAATCTCCTTAGTAATAGATAAATTTTTTTCTTGATTTTTACAGTAGATTGGGAATTTTAGAAAATGACTAAAAAATAAATATAAATAAAAAAAGAAAATTCTGAAAAATCAGAATAATTCTTAAGAAATGATTTTTACAAAGCCGCAAACATAAATTTAGTCAAGAACTGCATAAAATGCTGACCTATAAATGTAGTCCTGTTTTTTTTTCTGAGTGCACCAAAATCGAAAACGGGATTTTTTGTGTTTTGTTTTGGTTTTTTTTTTTTTTTTTTTTGCAGCGGTGACTGACTGCAAAAACCACAGAGCCACGGCCACTGCCAAGCGACAGAACAGAAGCCACTGACTTAATGACTTGCCCCTGCTGGGCAACGCACGTTGCACCGTCCCCCACCCCCCGCTCTCACACCGCTCACCTCTTTCAGGGCGGTTGCATGCGGGTAACGCACTTAACGTGCACTCATCCAGAACGGCAACGGGGAATTTGAATTTGAATTTGAGTTGGCGTTGCCAGGAAAAACTGAAAGCAGAGAAAAACCCTCACACAACAACAACAACAACAACAAGAAGAATAGCAAAAAGAATAACACACAACTGAAAAGCAGTCACAAACATAAAAATCATAATTCAGATACATTTGTTGTGCTTCCGACTTCCGGTTAATATGCTGAGGAATTTTTCACTAATTTACATACGAACTCTGTTTGGACTCAGCATTTTTTCGTTATTCGTTTTATTTTTGTTTCTGTTGCATTGCAAATTTAATAAGACTTTTGCAAATCGTCACACCACAAAAATGTTGATAATTGCAAGACTTATTAAAAAAGGCAAGATTCGTCCCAATTATGAAGAATTAATATCTTTGAGTGCTGAATTTAAGTATATATATTAATATTAATTTAATTTATTTTAATTTATAATTTTAATTTATCCTTGTTTCCATTTCTACTTTTGAATTTTATTTTTATTTATATTTGTGAAAATACAAAATAGCATTTCTAATCTTTAAAGTATAGTTTTCGTGACAGGCAATTATTTGCGCAATTTTTATATATTTAATTTATGCAGAGCTTGGCGAGCACATGCAAACCTTAAGCGAATTTAAACTGTTTTACATATTGCAGGCCAATTTGTTAAGTTTTCCCCTTTTCGCAAATGCAGTCATCAACTGATTGCGATCTGTGACGTGTGTAATGCCTGGCGAGTGTTTCCTTGATTATTCAGATACTCAGCTTAATATGCACTTGCGAAGCACTCACGACACTCAACTTGAAATTGAAATTGAATCATTGAACATTTCGCTTCCGCAAAATTGGCGGCATTAAGCAAAATAGCATCAAATTTTTGACTTTCACTTGCTGAGATGATATAAATTGTAAAATCATATAAATGAAGGTACTGATGAGTATTGTTGTTGTTATGTTTGTTGTTGTTATGTTTGTTGTTGTTGCCCTTCGGCATATCTTTGGCTCAACAGCCAAGGTAAATTAAGCTAAATAAAGTTGACATGAAAATAATAAAGCCGCTTAAAAGTATCAAAACAAAGAAAAAAAAAAAAACCAAGCAACCAAAAATGAAAGTCGCAAGTTCACTTTCAATTTTTGTTGTTTTTGTTGTTGTGTTTGTTGTTGCCTAGCTGTTGTTTGTTATTGTTGTTGTTGTTGTTGTGCAATTGCCGGCGCCACGAGGCCAACTGCAAAATGTGCGGTAATCATTATAAAAAGGAATGGCAAGCGGAGGCGGAGGCGGTGGCAAGGTGTTGGCTGTTACTGTTGGTGTTAGCGGCAGCAACATTTGCAGCACATAATTCAATCAAAAAAATCAAAACAAAAAAAAATACCGCATATTTTGCAAGCGATGTTTGCTTGTAAAAGTTGAAATTCACTTGCCGCACTGCGTCTCTTTTTTTGTTTTTAGTTTTTTGGTGGATTACTCAATGTGAATGTGAATGTTGAGTGAGGCCATTCACTTGCACAGAATGAGTAGAATGCACACACATTAAGCATACGCCGCGTTGTCATTGAGAATTTGTTATGGGCTGCGGCGTATTTTTAGATGCGATTTTTGTTGCTGTTTTATTTGCAGCCTCTTGTGCCACATATTCCTATTATTAAATTGTGCCGCAAACTGGTTTGCCACAAACCGTAATTCAATTTATTATTATTAGTGTTTTTTTTTTTTTTTTTTTGTAACTTACAACGTGTTTTTGGCTGTTGGCCCAAACCAGTTACCGTTGGCCGTCCGACGGGACCGAAAAGCCTCGTTTAAATGCTAAGCAGATTGATTTTGCTGGCCGCCGGCCATTTAAATGAGTTATTAACACACCGTATGCATATTTATTTAAATATCAAATTCAATAAGCCACTGAAATCGACACAATCACAACAAATGATCCATTCGCAAAATGAACAGAGCTGCTTTCAATTAAATTCCTGATCCAAATAATTAATATCTTTGCCAGTTTGCCTAAATTATCGGCCTACTTTTGGTGGGAAGTGTAAGAAAGGGAAGGAAAAGAGGAGAAAAATATGTTAAAAATTGAACGTTTTTATTGCTTACTTTATTTTAATTATTGTTATTTTTAAAGTTCACATATACAAACATTTCAGATAGTTTATATAAATGCCTATAATTAAATTAAAAATTGGCAATTTCACTACTATTTTAGAAATTTAAAAAAATGTTATTTTTTAATTAGAGATTTGCATTTCTACTTAATATAAACTTCTAAAAAAATAGAAGTCAAATTTTTTTTTAATTTTTATAAATTTTTTTTTATATATTTAAAAATTATTTCATTAATTGTTTGTGAGCGATATTCATGTGTAGTTTTTTTTTGAGTGTATGCATTTGTTTGTTTCGCTGCTGTTGGGCATTTAATTGGCTTAAATTTAATTACAATTGTCACAATCTATGCAATGCAGTCGACAGTTATGTTAATGAGTGGTCTTAGCCAGAAAGGCTTACAATGTTATCTGAGACATTGTTTGTAGCTTCAGCACTGCCAGGGATTATCGCTGGTGGTCTATATAATATATATATATATAATTGCCAGATGCATCCTGTCAGCATCAAATGATAATTAAGCTTTGTGTCTGAAAATTTCACTCGATACTATACATTGATATATTGAAATTTTCGTATTAAGGTACTTTGGGCCTGGCCAAGAGTGATTGTCGACATTAATGGAAGATATTAAATGCATTCGTGCATTCAGCTGCAACTTAATTAAAGACGCATATTTGCCACATTTTTTCAATATTACTTTTGCAACAGTCGACGCTTTTTTACGGCCAGTTTTTTCATGTTCGGTGAATTTTGCAATTTTATTTGAAAATGCACTGTTTACATTACACCGAAAGCTGATCAAAAAAAGCAAAAAAATGTGGCTATAAAAATATATAAATAATTGAAAAAAAGTGGTGATTAAAAAGGTTTTCGCTGCCATCGTTGGACGTGATTTAAAGCAGCTCTTTTTGTGCTCCATCACCAAACATAACTAATATTATTGAACAATGTTTTAAGCGGTGTGGTTTTTATGTAAGTTTAATAAAGTAACAAATTTAAATCCTCAACAGTAGTACAAATTAAGTTATCCTTTGAACTCAATAAAAATATAATTCAGCTAATGTAAACTTTTGATTGAGGCTTGTTTAGCAAAGTTATTGTAGAACATTTACAGGCTTTTCTCGACTTTGATTTGCTGTTAGATTATGAAGAAAATTTGCTAACGGCAAACACAAATATTATAATTAAAAACAGTTTTAACAAGAGTCGTAAATTAAATTTTCAATGCAAGTGAAAAATTTAAAATCTTAACAGCAACTAGAATTAGCTGTTTGAGAAATTTATATATATTTAATGTGGAAAATGTAAACTTTTAATTTAAGCTTATTTATCAACGTAAGCAAAGAAGATTGATTATTTCTGGCTTAAATTTGCTGTTGTTGCAAAGTCAAGAAAATTCCTTCTTTTTTGTTGTTGTTGTTGTTGTTGTTGTCGACACCTTAAATTGAGTTAAGCTCAACGACAAATTGCGGTCAATTTTCCAGCTGTGTGGCTAACATCCCAATAATTGACAAAACACAAGACACATGTATGAATGTGTGTGTGTGCTGTGTGTGTGCTGTGTGTGTGTGCTGTCCTGAAAACTGCAACTGGCATTTAATTCAATTTTATTTAAATTGCATGCAAAATTGGCAAAATGCATGGAAGGATTGCAAAATGTGCAACCTTAAAATAATATTTTACTCGCAATGCTTGAGCCGAAGCCAAGTCAACTCAACTCAGGCAGCAAAGTGCAATTTCATACCACAAATTTCCACTTAATTGGCGGAATCGAAGGCGGGCAGTGTGTGGGTTGAGAAGGTCCTGCCGCATGAGGCATGCAGCCTGCCGTCTGTTGCCTGGTCAGGCAAATTACGCTTAAATTTCCGCTGCATATTTTTCAAGGCGATTGCGTACACGCTTTCAACTTCCACTTAGCCAAGTCGTAATTTATGTTAATTTACGCAATTTTCCTGTGTGGCAATCGCTGCCTGCAACGGTGGGTGGCACGCTCAAGCGATGCCAACTACACGCATCTTAATAATAATTTAAAACAAACGTTTTATACTTAGAATTCTCTTTCTAAATTTTAGAAATACATTTTCTTATTTTTCAAAATTATTCCTAAAACAATAAAAAAAAAACCTTTCGAGTTTTGGCTGCGTTTGAAGTATTGATTCGATCATATTAAATGCAATATTTACTATATTTAATGCAAGTTCAACTTTTGCAAAATGGTAAATTGGAAAACTGGCAATTTGAGGAAAATTGTGAAAACTCAGCGGCGACGAGGCCAATGGCATCCGAGGAGACAATTGCACAGGCAGATAGCGCCGCAAAATATATTTCACGCACCTTGGACTACTTTGAGGCGTCGCCAAACAAGTTTGTTGGTTTTTTTTTTTTCTTTTTTTTTTTGTCGTGCGACAGTGTTGCACACGCACTTGCCAAGTCTCGAGACGCCTTCGCCGCCACCTCTAGTTGGCCCCCCTTGCAACGAGGGGGCAGGCTGTCAACACGCAGCTCGTTTTAATGCCGGCCGGCCAAACGGCGCATAAAATTGCTTTAAAAATCGAAAACAAGACGAGAAAAAAAAATCAAAAACGCAACTTGTTCAAAGTGGCACAAAAAACGGTATATGCAACACAAACACACGCATGCAACACACACACACACACACACACGCAAATAAGCAACAACATTTCTATCACTCGCACTTAATTCATTTTGATTTCTGTGCAAAGTGGAAATTTATTTGCATAAATTAAAATGCGAAACGTAATAAATAAAAAAAATTGAAAACATATTTATTTATATGCATATTTAATTTTATAGAAACTTAGCATGCAACTTTGTGTGTAAATATATATATTTACATATATACATATATATATTATATATTTTCGTATGCATGTCAAGCTGCTTGTCCCGTTATGTTGCCTTGCCACATACAGACAACCGACTAAACTGTTGCATAAATAGAAAATGTATTTATTGATTACGTTTTATGAATTTGTATAAATTACTTAGCAACAAAATGCATTTTGTCGTATTAATTTTGTATGTATTTCGTAGTCAAAGGTGAAAGCTTCACATAAATATTGAATGCAATCAGAAAATCAGAATTATCAAAATTGATTTATTTCACAAGCTTGAAATTTGACATGTGAAAATCAGATACAAAATATACATTTTATTGAGATAATTTCAATAAATTTCACATAAATTGTTTAATAAATTAAACTGAATCGAGACTTATTAAAAAATATTTCATTCTGCTCAAGCTAAAACTATTTGTGGTCCATAAGAATATTAACAATAAAATAAGGAAACAAATTGTCAATAAATTTAATTCAATATGAAGTGGCAATGTCAGCGATTTTAAGTTATTTGACTACTTCCTCAACCTTTTAGAAAACATACACTGTTCGAATAGCCTTGTCTAAAAGGTGGCAATAAAAAATTTAAAAAAAGACAAGTGGAAGAAATGAAAAAACAGAGATTAGCTGACAACAAAAATCACAATGCGAAGACTAATTGTTAATACAGAAAGCATTTTGAACAACGTTGGCGGGCAAAGGGGCATGCAACTAATCATTAGAAGCTTGTTTGCAATTTGCTGTGTGTGCCTCAATGTCAATTTTAATTAATTAATATAGGGGAAAAAAACGCATTCATGCTGGCGACTGACTGACTGATGTTGCACGCAGCGATGCGTGGCACATCTCACCCTTGCCACTTGCCACCCCTTCCTCCATTGGCAAATGCAGCTCTCACACAGAAATTATAATTCTGCAAACGATATCAACACTCAATAAAGCAACAACAGAAGCAGCAGCATCAACATCATCATCATCATCATCATAATCATTATCCTCATCGCCAGTCGCATTATTAATGATTTTCATAGAACCAACAACAACAACAACAACAAACATCAAGCAACAACAATCATGCTGAGGCCACATTGATATGCAGCAAAGTTGTCTGAACAATGATACGGATACAAACTGCGAGCATATGCTGCAATTTACACTCACAAAAAATGGGACCTCAATTTAAGAAAAATATTTTCTAAAAGTAAGAAAACAATTTCTAAATTAATTTGAGTGCATTAATTGATTAATTTTTAGCGATCTTTTAAAAGGAAAAATTGAATTCTAAAATTTTAATTTAAGGCTTGCTCTGAAACGATTTTCATTTTGGTTTGTTAGAAATTGGATTTATGATTAGAATTCTGTGTACAAAATGGAAAGAAAAAAACAATTCTGAAAATTAGACATTTTCTAAATTTAAGCAAAACTAACACAGAAATTAATTATTGATTATTAATCATATTATTAATTAGTTGCTGATAATTCTTTCTGTTAGCCTTGTCGAGTTTCTAACCTTCAGATGGATTTTTATTTTGAGTGCAGATGTTGTTGTTGTTGTTTTTTAGTTGTTGTTGTTGTCACGCCCCCTCGGCATGCAATTGTTAAACCGTCCGCATTGTATGTAGGTTGTATGTATATGCATACATACTTACATACATACTTACATACATACTTACATACATACTTACATACATACTTACATACATACTTACATACATACTTACATACATACTTACATACATACTTACATACATACTTACATACATACTTACATACATACTTACATACATACTTACATACATACTTACATACATACTTACATACATACTTACATACATACTTACCCCCCCCCCCCCCCCCCCCCATACATACTTACATACATACTTACATACATACTTACATACATACTTACATACATACTTACATACATACTTACATACATACTTACATACATACTTACATACATACTTACATACATACTTACATACATACATACTTACATACATACTTACATACATACTTACATACATACTTACATACTTACATACATACATACTTACATACATACTTACATACATACATAGATGCGAGTATAGAGTTCTAACTTGGAAAATATCTTGTTAGAGACAGCAACAGGCTCTTTGCTGGCAACAACAATCGGAACAACAATACACAAAATGTGCAAACAGATAAAAGCAGGCACAACACAATTGCAACAATTGCTCATAGCTAACAACCCTCATCAAAAATAAATATGCAACAGAAATATTAAAATATATATTTTTTTTTTTAAATTTTAACTCACGGTTTTCACTCTTTGCAGCGTTTTGATCGAAGCACTTCAACTGAGTAAAAGCAATTTATTTTAAGCTGTTTGTGAGAACCTTTCTTCAGTTAATAGTATTTATTTATTATTGATGCAGAACGAATTGAAAGAGACAAAATGTTTCATATGAAACTCAATTGATGTTAACAACTCACATGTTCTGGCAAATATAAGTATTAGTATATATATATATAGATATATATATATATATAACTCGAACACATGACGCATTATTTCAGTAAGCGCTACTTTCACATTTTAAACAAAGAGAAAAATAAAATTTTTATTGATTCATTTCTATTAACTGAAAACAATTTATTTTAAACAGCTTTGTGCATTTTACACAAATTTGGAAGCAGAGTAAATCATTTATACGAATTGAAAACAAATTGATTATATAAGTTTGACTGTGCTCACTTTTTAGAGCATTTGCAGCGTATTTTCGCCAAAAGTTACATTTCCCATTGTTTTTTTTTTTTTTGTTGAGAAAAGTAGAACTGATTTTTCTGCTCGTCATTCATTCTTATGTGGCATGCAGCTTACGTTCTCAGCACAATAATTGCTAGCTGGGCTCCAGCTCCAACTTCAGCTCGAACTGCAGCTCCAACTTTAGCTGCAACTTCAACTTAAGCTGATGTGCAACAACTTTAGAGGCAACCAGTTCAGAGTTTGCCATGGCAGCAATAAAATGATGAGCGCAAGATAACAGAAATTACTTGGTACTTGTATGGTTACGTTGGCCTAAAAACCTAACCGTGAAAAACACATTTAGATTTTGCCTCTCTGCCACCACCAGCACCACTGCCACTGCCACTACCTGTGGCTAGTTAGAGGCAGGCTTTGTTGCTGTTGCCACTTTGGCAGCCACAGCCACAGCAACTCCACCTCTTGCCTCAGCTGTTGCAATTTAAAATCATTTTGCAAAAAAAAAACTTCTTTTATTTTTTATTTTTTTTTTGTGTTGCGCCAGAAACAAAACCAAAGCGTTGAAAATTTCACTGCAAATTACATTAACTGTCTAAGTCTACACAAAAGCAATTGTTGTTGTTGTTGTTGTTGCTGTTGTTGTTGTTGTTGTTGTTGCTGTTGATAATTCTTTGAATATGGCTTGACTATATTGTTTGAAAAATCCAGGCTTACACATTAACTAGAGCATGAGTGCAATTGGTTCAGTTTATAAAGCTTCTTTTCTTCTTCTTCTTTTTTTTTTGTTTTTTTGTGAAAACATAACTATGAACTTTTCTTACAGTTAATCGACAACCCAATCTTTATGCCACAGAATTGTTCTGCAACAAGCTACAAAGTACTAAAGTACAACTACTATTTTTGGGAATGAAAGTTTTTGGCTTGATTAAGTGAACTGAACTGAACGCAATTAATCAAGGCTTACGAAAAAACTATATTTTTTAACTGCCTTGGAATAAATGCAGTCTAAAAAATAAATCGATCTGCATTTAACCAAATCGTTTTTAGATATAGCAAATTAAATAAAATGACTAACAAAAATATGTTTAGTTTTTGCGCAACCATAAATTTTCAAACATTAGTAGCTGAAAACTATTACAGTTTTTTTTCGAGTGTGGCATTGAGGCTTTTTACTATTGCTTTACTGTATTTTAGCAATCTTCAAACGTGCAGCTTTGTTTAGTTTTTATTGCTGTTGCAGTTGCTGTTAGCTGTTAGCCACTTGGTGTTTTCCGCCTTGGCTTTCGCCTCAGTCAAGCCTCAACTTGCCCACTCCACCCCCCCTCCTCACCCCACCACAACTCCTTGCCGTGCTTAAGCTGATCCACCTTGTCCCAGGCCCAGGTTGATTGTATTTGGTCAAGTCTTGCCATTTTTTGGTGCCTGCCTCAATGTTAGGCACAGCCTCGCCGATCACAGAGGTTAAACGTTGCAACTGTTGCAGTTGCAGTTGCAGACGCAATAGCGGCAACATGATAATAATGAAGTTTTTTCTTGTTGTTTTTTTTTTTCACTGATGATCAGCATTAAAAAAGTTTTGGTGAGTTGATGGCTGCAGCAAACCTATATTTTAGGTCATAATATGGTGGCCAACAATGTTACTGGTCAGCATTTTGAATGGCGTTGTGAAAAACATTATAAACCGATTTTTATTGCGATTTTTCTTTGCTGTTGTTCGTTGTTCGCTTGTTGTTGTTTTTGTTGTTTGTGGTTGCTGCAACCTTTTAAGGCGGTTAACTACCCATTAAGGGGCGTTTCTAATGGCACAAACCGATGGTCAAGCGTTGCTGCAGCCAGACTCCTTTTGGTCTTCGTCATCATCATCATCATCATTGTGATCATCATCATCATTGTGGTCATCATCAACATCATCATTATCATCATCATCGTTTATTCGTGCCACATACTTAAAGATGTTGAGGAAGCGGAGAACCATTTTACTGCCATTTTACGCTGCTGGCTAAGTACAAATTTTACTTGTTTGGCATTTTACTGACTAGAACGCCCCTTGCCCCCATGCCCCATGCCCCATGCCACAGCCAACAATTGCTGTTGTTGTTGTTGTTTGTGGGCTGTGCCAAGTCGTAAAATCATAATACAAGTTAATCGGCATTATATATGTGTGCCGTAAATGAATGCCCCTTCACCCTCCCTCCTCCTCCTCCTCCTCCCTCTCTCTTTCTCTGGAGAGATTTACTAGATTTTTGTGGGTTATTTAAATGCAAATTGTTTTATTTCTCTCTTATTTATGGGTTTTATTTATTTAGTTTAGTCTAATATCAGTTGACACAGAAAAAAGTAACAAATGAACTAAATAAATGTACAAATAAATATTATTGTTATTTATATTTTTCTTAATATTCTCATCTATTAAATAAAAGTAAAATACAAAAAGTAAGAATAACTTTAATTTACTCTAAAATAAAATGTAATATTTATATATATATATACATATATTATAATGACTTAAATATTACATTTTATTTAAAAATAAATGAAACTTATTCTTACTTTTTGTATTTTATTTTTTTGAGGGGTATTTAAATTTAAAATGCTTGTTTTGGGGGAATAAAATAAACTTCAGACAAAAAAGGTGTGAGTAGTAAGTAGTTGATAGCAATAAAAAAAAGGAAAGTATTATTTAAATTAAAATTTAAAAATTCAGAATTATTTAAAAGATTTTCTTTCATTTTTCTTTTTCACTCTGAGTCTCCAAGGGGAAGATCCTTCGTCCTTGTCTCGAGTTTCCCTCAAACCCGACACTTGTCCTTGTCATCAATTTTTGGTTGCGTGTCGCGTTTCCGCTTATTTTATGACAATTTTGTTTGTTTGAATGCATCAATTTTTTGAATGGAGCAAGCAACAAAGCGTTTATGTCGCCATTTAAATTCTGGTTTGTTTAATAACTTTTTGCAATTGTTTTCGTGAGCGGATTTATAAAATTGACTTGACTTGACTTGAATTGAATTGACTTGGCTTGGTTTGGTTGTGCTTTATTCACATTTTGCAGCTCAAGGTTAAGCGGCTTTTGGCTGCGCTCAATTTATTATTGCAAGAAATAAAATACTAACAGCCCCACCCCATCCCCCCGCTGCACACCACAAATTGGCGTCGTCACCGTTTGTTGTATGGTACAATTTCAATGAGTGGCAAATAATTGCGGCTTGTGTTCGTAATTTGTTACTGTTGCCTGCCTCGCTGTGTGTGGTTATTAAAGTGCCTGATTGGATATTAGTTTAAAATGTGGGTTGAGGCAAATTGCAAGGCACAATAAAACAGAAAAAAACATACAGAAAAAATACAAAATCGATAATTGCAAGGCAGGTTAAGAAAAATAGACAACTTAAGAACTTGTTTTTTTTCACTTTTTTATCGATCAATCATTAGTGTTATCAGTTCGTACTTCAACTGAGATCTAATTAAAATTTAAGATACATTTCGCTACACTTAACTTATTTGGTTGTTGTGGAAATATTCTCAAGTTGAAGTTGAACTCTCTTTTAAGTGATCTGTTTTTCATTTAAAATCACACATAAAATTTATAGCATTTTGCTGTGCACCAAAACTGGACTGGGGCAGTTCGCCTGACATTGATAAATTGAACTTTGGAAAGTGGCTTTTGTGTGTGGCTGCTTTGATTTCCGGAAAGTAAAACAAGCACACGTTGAGATGCCAATACACTGGCGGAAAAACTCAGCTTAAAATATAGAAAATTGCGCGGAAAATGTGAGAGATATTCTTGTTTTTAGAGATTTTTCTAAAAATTAAAATTTGATTTTTTTAAATTGTTTTTGTATTTATTAAATCTTAGAATAAGTACAAAAAGGTGAATAAAAGAAAAAAAATTTCGAAAATTCAGTCGGTTTTTTTTTGCGCCTTGCCCACCCCCTCAAAGAAGGACCCGTTGCAGTGTGATGACAAACATGGTCAGTAAGTGCACTTAACATGGCTTCTTGTGGCAGTTGTCCATTGCCAGGGAGAGGATAGGAGAGGAGACACAAGGCACAAGACACGAGGCAATTTACGCATTTTATTTGATATCGTCGGAGTTGGTCTCTTGTTTTGTTGCCGTGATGAAATTAACGGCAATTAAGTTGATTCACTTTGTGTTGTGTTGTGTTGTGGTGTTGCCACATCAGCTGACTCCCCAAGCAATGCATTTAATCTCACGAGGCATGAGGTAATAATTTAAGAAATTGACAAGTGAATCACACACCGATGTGGAAGTGGAACTGTTGCTTCCAAATTGCACTGCCAATGGCAAGGAAAGCGTAAATAAGGCAGAAGGAGAGGGGAAGGGAGAGGGAAGCAGGCCTGGTTGCGTTGACCGCAGTTGCGGCGACTAAGCAGAAAATTAACGCGTAATTAGTTGTTCCTTTTAAAAGCAGCCTTGTCATCATTTATGGATAGAGGGAGGGGAAAGGGGCGTGGGGAGTGTGGCATGTGTAGGAAGTGTCGCCACTTGACTTGTTGCTTTCTTTGTTTTGTTTCACTCGCTGATTAATGAGCTGCGGCTGTCAGCTCCATGCCATTGACTTTGATCTCTGTGTGTGTGCGTGTGCATGTGTGTACATGTGTGTGTGTGTTAGCCGCAATTTAAATTGCTGCCAATGATCGTCGTGTCTCTCAGCTTGTTGTTTAAGATTGCCGATCTGAGCTGATTAGAGCAAAATATGCTGGCTGAGGTCAGCTTTGGATGTGGGTTGAGCCGAGCGCATTTATTATTATGACTTCAACTATTTCCCAGCAACTGGAGAAATAATATTGCTTAGATATAACTGGTTTATGCACAGCCGGTGGTAATTAATTGTTATTTAATTATATTGTTAATTATTATTTATTAGATTTAATCTTGTGCAATGAATCATTTTAAACATGAATTGTATTTTGAATTATTTGTTGTTCTGATAAAAAATAGATTGTTTCTAATTAACTGTAAAACAAGATTGTTTTGTAATTAACTGTACTTATCAGCACAATCAAAGTTTATTAATTTTCCCCAATAAATTAATTAAATGTTGTACCATTTTGCATACGAAAACTTTCCGAAATCTTGAAAATATTTCTTATTCATTTTTAATTCATATTTAAAAAATTAAAATTGAAAAACCTATTAACAAATAATAAATAAATACTAATCGAAATTATAAATAAATAAATAATTGATTAAGGCAGCACTCAGCACAATCTTAACTATTTATTTAGGCCAATGCACTTATTGACTACAAATATGGTCTGCATTTTGGAATGCAGTCTACAAAATTTAGAGCTCGATTAAGAATCCAATTCTCGGATAAGCCAAAAAAAACCCTCCTCTAATCCGTAATGTTTGCTGTTGCATTTCAGTTGTTTTTTTATTTGTTTTGTTTTTTGGTGCTTTATAAATATTGTACAGAGTCGAAGCTGACCGTATTTGGGCAGCGTTTAATTGAGGCCCACCTGTTTGGGGCAAGTGCTGTTGTTGCCCCAAAACTGACTAATTTACACAATGAAAGGTCATTGTTTCCACTTCAATTAGCCCCTGGCCAGTGGCAGTGGCAGTGTCAGTATTTTTTTTTTTTGTTGCCGTTGCCAAATTGGATTGGCTGTCATTTTGATGAACTGAGCACGACTCAAGTAACAACAAATGAAAATCAAAATCAACACTCAAAACTAGGCTTATGACAAAATGCCGCTGACTGCTTTTTGTTGCCAGATTTGTGGAATAAAATGCCAAATTGTCTGGCAAAGCGAAACGACGACTTCGAATTCTGCCCAAATTTGGCAAGCGGCAAAGTGGCAAGTGGCAAATGCAGTTGCGATTGATTGTTGCCATCTATTTGGAGACCGGCCGGCATGTACAAAATTGGTTGGCTGGCAGCTTGTTGCATGCAACGAAATTGCCAAGCGCTTGACATCTTATAAATAGGTACACTAAAAAAAAAAAAGAGTATAATTTTAGTAAATCGATTTATTATTCAGCAAGTAAATATATAACATTTATATTTGTGGAATGTTTTCAAAAAAAAACTTTTTTTATTTAGAAATTATTTCGAGAAAAGAAAATTTTTAAATTTCTTAAGTGATTTACTAAAATTGAAGTTGATTTAGTGTGCCAATTCTGGTCTGGGCTGCTCGCACGCATGTCAGTCAGAATGTCACACGGCGATGCGCAAATTAAACAGTCATATTGTGACAGGCAACGCACACACACACACACACCCAGTCACACACACTTAGGCACATACACAGTGAGGCCCGAGAAAAGTGCAGCTTACTTTATTCAGTAATAACAAAGTAAACGAAAGTCATAAAATTAAATTTAATCCGCTTGGACTTTTATCGGCTGCTTTTGCTTAACTCTTGCCACACCCACTCGGAGCGTAGCCCTCCTTACTACACTGCCCCCTTCCCACGATCCACAACCCACAACCCACTTTTGTCCTGTGTGTTAAACTTAGTTGTAATCCGCTTGTTGTCGTCGTCGTTGCCAACTTGCATTCTGCCAACTCACTTAGGCAAATGACCAGGCCAAGACATCGTCCGGCCAGTTCGCAATACACACACGCTCACACACACACACACACACATACCGCCCAGATGGCATTCAACTTTTTTATTTTATGTTAAATTGTTGGATTTTTTATTCCTGATTATTTTTGTTGAATTTTTGCTGCTCCTTTTTATTGTGTTGCAGCATTTTTTCTGTTTTTTATTTATTTTTATTTTTTATTTGTGAACATTTTTAAGCAGCGGCTTTTTCGGTGTGCCTTTTGTTTTGCCACTCATGTTTTTATTTTCAGCGCATAATTAATTTAAGATGCACATTAATTCCGATTCGGGAAACTTCAAGTGTCACGCAGCACTTGAATGAATCAGATTTCCCCTCTCTCTCTCTGTGTGTTAAATTAAATAATTTTGTAAAAAAAGACAACGGTTTGTTAAACTTGATGAACTGCAAGCAAAATTGAAATCAGATTCACATATTAGCAAGACGCCCTGAAAACTAAAAAAATTTACTTTTAAAAAAAGTGTCTTTAAATTAGAAAGGTTTTTTTTTATATTTTTCGATTATTTAGACACATACGAGTATATTACATATACATATATATTTCTAAAAAGTAATAGTAATAAACTTAAATGAATTTTTTAACTATCTAAAAACAAGCTGGAAATTAGAAAATTTTTTACAACTACTTTAAAACAAATTAGTTTAACTTTTACGATGTTTTCTTCTATGAAGAATAAATTCAGTTTTGTCAATCTGAAATTTGGATTGTTCAAAAAAGACAAACTGTTTTAAATTTTTGTTGCAAAGGCTTTCCTGTTCTTGCCACATGCGACTTGCCAAAGTCAAATTGTTTGTAAATTAATTTCAATTGCATTTTAAACGTTGTAAGTCGAACAGTTCAAGTTATAGGTTTTTTTTAAATATATTTTTATTGTATTTATATATTTTAAATTATGGGCAAGGGTCTTGCAAGGCAGTTCAGTCCGTCAATCAGTCAATCAGTCAGTCAGTCAGTCAGTTGTTTTATGCAATGCCTGCCAGTTGTCGGCCTTCATGGCTAATTAAGTCGCTTAAATTGACACAAAAGAAGGTCAATGTGTGGGTGTTGGCATTTATGAGGTAACACACATATAGCACACACAATTGTGTGTATGTGTGTGAGTGTGTGTATGTCGATTGCAGCTGCACTCGCCCGAGTTATGTAAATATTGTTACGTATCTCTTTAATAGTTGTCATAAACGAAACGCCCCCACAAAATGCTAAAAATGTGAGGTGTAAATGTTCAATTTGTATGTGTGTGTATGCGTGTGTGTTTTCTTGTGTGTTTGTATGTGTGTATGTGTTTGTTGCCAAGGCAAAAAGTGTGAGTTGCCAGCCGTCGTCTCTGCACCAAAAAACCATTCCGAATTTGCTTTAAAAATATTATTTTTAAGAAGTGCCTGAAATAGTATAAAAAGAATATTGATTTGAGAGTAGGTCGAATGGAAAATTGAATTATTTTTTATGGACCCAGACATGACAGGAGTTTATATTATTTACTGTCAGCAATAAATTTTTCAATGCCTTAATTTGTATGCACACTAAAACTATCTTAAAACATTAACATGACAAAATAAATTCCAGAAATTATAGAAATAAATTTTCAAATTGTAAACATAAAATTGTAAGCATATTATATATAAATGTATATATATATATATGAGACAAAAATCTCTTTGTATTTACATAGCGTACCGTGTCAAAATGGTAATACTTACCATTTAATTATAGTCGAAAGTGAAACACATATTTGTTTAACACGGCTGTAACAAAATTGCCAAGTTTGAGCGGACAAAAAATGAAGCAATTAAGCCAATTGAAAAATTGCATGTCCCACACACACACACACATATTACAATGTCTGTGTGTGTGTGTGTGGCTAATGTAAAAAAGATAGTAATCGACAAAGGCGTGAACAATGTCGTCGCTGATGAGACACTCGTCGCATAGTGCAAATTAAAATCCAGTTAACAAAAAAAAAAAAAACCAACCTAAAACAAATGTACTCAAATTAATAAAACACCGACAACAAGCGCTTCCAGTTTTCAATACTGATTGGCCACTGGTTTTTTTTTTCTCCTTTTTTTTTTGTTGAGAAACAACGACAACACGCATGTGTGTGTGATTACACACACACACACACACACACACGTGGCTCTTAAATGTCAGCGGCCACAAAGAGGCGCCTTTAAAGGTGGCCCATAAAATCGCATATAAATTAATCAGAAATTCTCGCAATCGAAAACTAACAAGTAAGAATGCGTTTTCAGTCGAGTGTGATCGACTACGAGATACCCTGCAGACAGCTGTTAGTTATTTAAAATTTATTCATTTTATTAAAACGAAAGTAGAGAAAATTTCATTCAAAATAAGTATAAAAATTGTTTTTTTTTATCTGTTTTTCGATGAAATTAATAAAACAAATAAATATAAACATGATATTAAAATACAATAGTTGACCAATAATAATTATTTATATTTTATATATTAATTAGAAGACTTTGAAAATTGTGACTTTTATTGCTGTCGGCTAGCGATGAATTGTCAAAAACGAGACAATTATTTAAATTTATTAAAAATTTCGACTTTCTAGAATAAGAATAAGTATATATATAATCATTATGAAAAATAAAACTAATGCAAAATTGGCCAGATTGTGTCATACGCGGGCTGCTGGTTTTCAGTTAGCCAGTTAGCCGGCTCAAGGCTGGATTTTGTGGCTTGCATAAAATAAACATACAGCAGATTTATGTGGCAAGCGACAAAAAACAAAAAAAAAACAAAAGGAAAACAAAAAACGGTAAATGCTGAGGCAAAAGTCAGCCGCGCCTGCGCTTAAAACTGGCGCGGGTTCTCTGAGGCAGCTGATTTCTGGGGAGTGGTGCACATTTGGCCTGACTTGACTTGACTTGACTTCACTTTGTTGGGGCCAATATGGAACCGAGCAAGGCGGGCTTTCGGGGGGGCATTCCGAGGTTAAGCGTAGCGCTTTGTTTTTATTTTTCATTTTTATTTTTATTTTTTGTTGTTGTTGTTGTTGGTATTGGTTGGAGCCTCTCGCAATGCTGCCCAAATGCTGACAGGCAAATGGATGACCGTTTTCTGGCTGTCTTCTGTCTGCTAAATGCTTGTCTCTGTTCTGTTGCCACAAAGACCTTGGACTATGATTTTCCACTCTTTATTACATAATTTATCTGTGTGTGTGTGTGTGTGTGTGTGTGTGTGTGTGCGTGGGGGCCAAAGTCGAAGGCAATAGATTGTTAATTGAATTGAAAACGAAAACCAAGCGTAAAGATCTAAAATTTACACATATTCAAAGCTGTTGCAACCAAATGTTCAGAAAACATAAATCATTTTTTTTATTTTTTTATTGAGTGTTTCTAACTGCGTTAAACTGTGAACAATTTAGTGGAAAAGTGGCTTTAAAAATTGTAATGACACTTGCAAATAAATACAAATATAAATAATTAAGACTTTCGAGAGCTTCGCAAAAGTGCAAGTGAATTTTTGTAGCTGGCCAAAACTGTTGTTTTATATTTTTATTTATGGCTGAGAGCGCTTGACTACCAAGTCAGCTACAGTTTCACAATTCACATAGTTGCCACGTTTTCCAAAAATAAAGCTGACAGCCAACAACCTGAAAATGTCTATACAAATTTCTTTCACTAGTTTTCATTTCGTCTGGGTTTTTTCGTATACCCTTTTTGAGGGGTATTCTAATTTTATTTCCTAAAAATTAAAAATTGTAGAAAAAAATATGGTTTAAGAAATAGTGAAAATTTGTATTTAACACAGGCAATCAATTTTTAAGATTAAAATATGCTAAAGCTATAAAATTATTAACAAAAAAAAAAGATTAACTATTTTTCATTAGGGTATTAAATTTTCGCCTTGCCGAAGTTCAACTTATTTCTATTATTTTTTTTTTTTTTTTTGGGTGCGTGCGTTGCATGAGGCAAGGTCTTGTTTTTCTGTTGTTTATTGTCTGCTGTTGCTGTTGATTGTTGTTGGTTTTTGGTTGTTGCTGTTTTCGGTTTCGTTGTTATTGTGGCTGGTTGACTGGCTGGCTTGTGTTATTACCCCGCCCACATCTCTTCAAGCAGACGCTTAACGCTTCGTCAATTTGTTTTCTTTTCTTTTTGCTGCTGCATTTAGTAGGCCTTTTCCAGCCAATGTTGACCTCATTTTTTGTATTCCAAATTAGTGTAGAATTTCGGCTAATTAATGTACTCCTAGCAGTGTCTGATAACCATCTGGGATAAGCTGCCCAGGCAAGAGCAGCAAATTTGAGTGCCATTCATAGAGCGTCAAATAAATATGAGCGGAGGGAAAACGGCTGTTTTGGCTGTCAAGTTTGCCTTTGCCTGATTTCTAAACCAATTAACATGAATTACAAATGTCACGTTTGTTTCTCTTTTTCTCTTTTTCACTCTCTGCACACATTGAAAATGTCACACAGAGTAGAGGCACTGCGGGGCGTGACCAGTGCCCCAAACTGGAGGCAATGTACACTCAGAAAATTAATAAAAATAAATGCCTTACAAAATACAAGTTTTTCTTAGAATAATTTTAGTAAATAGCTCAAAAGTGAAAATCTTCAAAAAAAATATATAAAGTTTTCTTAATTTTTAAAATGTATTACTAAATATGGCAATTTTAAGTACATCTTCGAAATATTTGTTGTTGTTAAGGCATTTATTTGAAAAATGTAGAAATGCAAGCTATAATTTTTAGAATTTTGTTTTTTTCTAAAATTAAGCTACATTATTATTAATATAAGCAACAAGAGGCTAATATAAATATTCGTCTGTGTAAACAAAAAACACACTTTTCCTAATTTGTAGAAAAATTCAAACGAAAATTAGAAACCATAAATTTACATGCTGATTATTATGTAAAAAAAAAGCAATTATCTACACTGTGGTTTGATTATTTTCTCAGAGTGTATTTGTGACATTGCTTGTCGTTGTTAATTTGAAACACTTGCCGCTGACCGTTGGCCAAACACTTCCTGGTTGCTTTGACATTTGTTGACCACACACTCACATACAATATATATATATATATATATATATATATATTTATATATATATTTATATGTATACACCCCTCTCCTCATGGAATTTCATGTTACGCTATCACAGTGCAAAGATCAAATAGTCAAGCAACGGCAACGGCAACCGCTGCTTTTGCTTTTGCTGCTGTTGCAGAGGCAACTGCAACTGTCAACTGGTCGACGTAATTAATTGCCGCAGCAACATGACCGTCAACAAAAACAACAACAACTGTTGACCATGGCCACATCTTTGACTGCACTCTCGGCGACAGCCCCGCATGCTCCACTTGCCACAGAGGCGACGCACAGGCATCTGCCCGCAGTTGGGTTGGACACTTTATGTGGCAGATGTGCTCGTAAAGATTTCCTCATTGTTGAGCGTGTGCATAAAAGCATTTTTAGCATTTTACCTAGCCAAAACTCTACACGCGTTATACGCTGGCTCCCCTTACCTCACCTCACCTGACCCCTCCATCAGCCACGCTGCTGCCCTGCCTTGCTAATGTAAACAATTTCGAAAATAAAATCTTTGGAAATGTGTGTCACTTGTCGCTTCTTGCCAGCCATCGCCACTGGGTAAAATATTTTCATACACTCAGAAAAAAAAAATCGCCTACAGTTTTAGTAAATCACCAAAGGTTTAAAAGGAACTATTATAGATAAAATAATTTTAAAAATAAAGTCTTGGATTTCTAGATTTCAACGTGTTTTATTTTGGATGTGTGTAAATAAGGAAGATTTAAGATTTCACATATAGAAACCTATTTAACTGTATAACAATTATAGTTATAATTACTACGTAATCTTATTGCCTGTTTTTAATTTTGAAAAGAACATATTTTATAAATAAAGGTTTTCATTTCTAATATTTAGAAATGCTTATCTTAAACATATATTATTTTTCCCAAAGTGTATACTGTCCACATAATGAATATATAGAGAAAAAAACAGCAGCTCCAGTTTAGAATTCCATATTCCTGAACATTTGTAGTTGGAGTGGGGCATGTTAATAACGTTGGCTCTCATCAAAAGAGCCAATTAGCCAGGCTTTAACTGCAGTCGTTTAATTTTGATTTCTCTAAACTGCAAAGGGCTCTATTAATTTTATATATACCAATCTAATGAGTAAAGCATTTTTTATCTACTTGGTTAAAAAGCGAAATCTAAATTGCAAATAGAAGTTTTACAACTCACACAATTGCCACAAAACATCAAAGTGAATTATATACACAGATATTTATTCTATATAATTGAGAATCGAGGACATTTCAAGCTTCTTTTTTTTACTGCGCATTTAGATGACAATTGTGTTGTGATTACATCTGTTCCAATGACAATGAGCAATTAAATCGAACACAATAATGAGCTAATCAATTAAAAAAAAAAGAAACTGCGCAAAAAAAAGGAAAATTAATTATAAAACAAAGCAGACAAAGCAATGCTTATGCCTTATGCATATTTTATATATATATGGAAAAACTTGTACATTTTATATAAAAAAGAACAAATAAAACTATCAAAACTGGTGGCTTCAAGTGCACGCAGCTGCGCAAAAATATGCAAAAATTGAGATTAATGTCAACGGCAATTGCAAGCACACACACCAGCACACACACACACACTCATAGATTAAATGTGTGACAATCCAATCTCATCCAATTCAATGAAATTGCACTGGAGGCCGCTGCTCCAAAACTGTCAACACCAAAAAAAAATATATATATGTATAAAAAAAAAAAACGGGGACGTGACAAAGTTGCCATTTACAAATGACACGTGTGCACTGATAGCTGGCAATGCTGTTATTCATGTTGTTGTTGTTGCCACTGACAAAGTGCAGCAAAGTAAATAAAAATCGCTATTCGCTTTATGGCCAGCTGCGCATTAATCGGGCCAAGAAACAGCAACGGCAATAAGCCAGCACGTGAGGACTGATAACAGAAACGGAAGAGCTGCCAGTGCTTTTGCTTTTGCTTCTTCTTGCTGTCTTGTTGCACTTGCCACACACCTCGGCCACTTGAGATAATAATAATAATAATAACCACAATAACCAACATTACGAAACTTTCCCGCAACGATAAGAGACAAACAGCTGGCTGAAAGTGGTTCAACCACAGAATTTTATGCAATGTTCGATTACAAAATCAATGCCAAAGTTACTGCTGATAAATATATATATATATATATTTATTATCTGAAGACTGATATCAGTCGAAACATAAAAAAAAATACAAAAATTACAAAGAAAATAAAATTAAAGTAGAAATAAAATTTAATAAATAAAATTAGCAAGGTTGATAATTTATTTATTTATTTATCAGTCAATAATACAAAAGGTAAAAAAGAAATTCAATTAAAATAAAAATATAATTTAATTAAAATTGCAATACAAAATCAATGTCAATTTATTCATATTTCATTATTTATTTAATGTTGCCAAATATCAGCAACAGCACATAAAAAAAAATAAATACATTTAAAGATAAAATTTCATATTTAATTTTTAATTTTAAAAACTCGAAATATTTTAATGATTTCTGGGGATGATTTAAATGTTACATGTTACATTTGCTGATATTAAAATTGGATGCTTTGTATTTATTTTTCTTCATGGATTTGTGTTTTTATTTTGAGAAATATTGATATTGATGTTTTTATCTTTTCAAAGCCTAGCATTTCCGCATTAATTATTTACTAATATCAGTCGACATTTAATTTAACTACAATTTAAACTGAATTTAAAAATACAAATTTAACAGCAAGAAATATTTATATTTATATTTATTTTATGTTTATTTTCGCTTTTGCCGTTTTAAGTTGTTTCAAAAATCCTTAATGCGGATCTTAGTGAATGAAAATGATATAATTTATTAATGTGTCGAGTGCCATCAATGGAAACTAATGCGACCTATTCCCAGGCACAAAGAGAATTAATCTTGAAAGTTCCACAAGCTCCGAAATAGCTTTTCCCAACGCGACGCTGGGCAAATGAGCCCATTAATTTTAAGGCGCACACAAAATTTGAATGGGGTGGAAATATGTGTCGTCGAAATTTTCCGCCTTACAAAAAAGAAAAAACATCGAAACTAGTTTGAATAATTTATTTAGAAAATTAATGAAGCATTTTTGCTTTAATTAAATGCCTCAAAATATCTCGCAAAACAAAAACTCAAAAGTGCATTTATTTTAATTCGTTAAAAGTTAAAATTTTTTTAATGAGAACTTCGTAATAAATAGAGAGAATGAAAGAGTCGGAGAGCATTTATAGAGTGATAGATATATGCAGATAAATGTAACTCATTACAATGCGTAAGCAGATCTAGTTGTAGATACTAGATTAGATTGTCATATCTATAATCTTTACCTATTATGCCATAAAATGAAAGTAAATTATTTCTATTTAAATTTGTTGTATTTTAATGCATTTATTTTTCAATTGCGAGGCAAACATTTCCGCATTTTATAGTGTTAATAGTTACTAGCTTATCTCTTGTTGTAATTAATTCATTTATTGTGTAATTCTAGTTCTAGATTCCAGACTATCTATCCATGCATATTATTATCAGTTAGTCTATATAATTATTAATCCATAAAAAGAAAGCCACACTTGATCGACTGAGTCTGTCAAAGGGGTTTTTAATTTATTTTTACTCAACTTCTTTTTTTTATTGTGAGAAATGTTGTTTTTTTTATAATGATATTTATTGAAAATTTGTTTTCTTTGCCTGCTTAAGCTGATTATGTCGAGGCAAACAAATTGCTGCACTTTAATCCACCAGTTCGATTTTATATAAGCCGCATATAATTTAAATATTTTATTGCTTAACGTTGTGATCAAAGTTGTCGACTTGGTTATATCTCAATTTAGTGTTAACTGTTTTGAATTTCATTATGATTTTCCCTCAACGCATTGCCAGTTGATATTAACATTTTTAGAAACTTGTTGAATTTCCATCAATCCAGTTTAAATATTTAAAGCTTTTCAATTAAGCTGATAATATTTAAATACAACTTTTTTTGTAGAATTAACACAGAGCCCTTTTCGACATTTATGAAATATTTCAACTTGTTGCTTCCTGTCTAAATAAATATTTTTAACATAAATGTGGAAAGCAAAAGCCACAAATATTTTAAAGAGCCACAAACAGTTTGGGTTTATCTAAATTATAAGTCAACTGTTTTGTATTAGTGCAGATGCCTCAACGCGTTGCAAGTTGTTGTTGTTGCCAGTTTGTTGCCGCTGCTGTTTGATAAATGCGGAATGTTTTTTGCGGTTTTTTTTGCTGAGATCGTTGGCTTCGGCGTTGCTTACAAAGTTGCTTACAGAGAAATAAAAAAAATAAAAACAGGTGCGGAGCAGCAATAACAACTCAAATAACAAGATGCAAGTTTTGTGAACTTTTAACTGCCCCCGCCCCCTGGTTGCACTTGCAACTGGTTGTTGCCTGCTTTTTCGTTTTGCAAATTTAAATTCATTCACCTGTAGAAATTTATATATATATTTTTGTTGTTGTTTGTTTTCCAGTTGTTGCTCGTTGTTGTTTATTGGCTACTGTTTTGTTGTTGCTGTTGTTGTTATTTTTGTTGTTGTGTTACTTTCACTTTTTTTTGTATTTGTTGCACACAACACAGCGAGCTCAGCGAAAATCAATGCAACGGTGTCTTCTATCCACTTTAAGTGCAGCTGTCTTTCTACAATTCGTTGCCTGTTTGCATTTGTTTAAAGTGCCACATGCAGCTTGGTTTATGCAACAACTTAAACATATCAGCTGTCTTATTGTCGTTGTTGCTGTTGTTTTGTTGTCGTTGTTGTTGTTTTTCTTCTTGTTTTTCTCTCTATGCACATAAAAGTATAGAGAAAAAAAATCCCCCAACGATTTGTGGCTTACAGGTGTTTATCTGCAACAACACCACAACTTGCAACAACTGGCTGCAACTGGCTGTTGCTCTATAAAAAAAAAGTCCATATAAACTTAAGAAAAAAATAATAAAAAATGAGGAAAAACTCTGTGCCAATTTATGGCACACGCTTCGCAATATGTTACAACAAATACAAAAAAAAAAAACTACAACAACAACTACAATTGGCTGACATTATTTAAGACTTGGTATTGTTTTCCATTATTTTGTTTATGTATATACATTTATTGTTTTCGTTTATTGTTATTGCTAACGGCATTTAAATATAGCCGCATTGTAGTAATTTAACAATTAACCAGATTAACACAACTTTGTCTCTTTTGTCTCTCATTGCAGGTGCGTATTTCAAGACGGTTAATATTATTGTAAGAGTCTAGTCTGACAACCAGGTAAAACTTATAGTATTAATGTGTTATTTATAAAGATTTTTAAATAAATTATATTTATCTTTCAACTGAGCTGTGATATTTTAAAAACGTTTTTAAGTAAGAACAGTTATAGCTTAATTTGATTTTTAAATTCATTTAAAATCGTTTAAATAAATAATTCATAATTATTAAATAAATATAAATATAAAATAAATCTATTTAATTATTAAATGTCTCCAATTCCACTGTTAATACTTAAATATTAAAGCAGTGTGATTAAGCTTGCAACTTATGCTTACCACTTACCAGTCTAGGGAACGATAAACATTTTGAGCCGCCTCAATAAGTATTAGATAACTTTTAGCTGCATTTTGTTTTGCTGTTGAAAGTAATACAAAACATTGTAAAATTGTTTAAAAGATTCCTTAATTAAAACTGAGCCTCGGCGACTGGCAGCAAATTGTTTATTGCGCCGTATCACACAGCAAATGAGGGGAAATTATTTCAAAAACTTTTCTTGGCAATTTCAGCGAGTGCAAAAATACTTTGAAATGGCAACAACAGCAACAGCAAAACGATTACAACAAATGCCAATCATTGTTTGCGTAGCGCATCAGCAGCTGTGTGTCTATAAATGTGCACATATATGTGTGTATGTATGTGTGTGTGTGTGTATGTGTGTGTGTGTTTGTGAGTTTTGTCTATTACCGCGTTGCAGTTGGCAACGCGCTAAACACACGCAACGCTGGCATCAATGAGATACTTTTTATTTCTTATTTTGTTTGCTTTTGCTTTTGCCGCCGTCTTCGTTGACTTCGACGTCGACGTCGACTTTGCTGTTTACTCAAGCATAACTCGTAGTGCTCACACACACACACACACACGCACAAACACTTGCACACAGCGTGAAACTAGTGTGAAGTTGAGACGCTGACTGCGGACTTAGTCGTTAGTGTGGGCGCAGTAGCGGTGGGGGGTGGCTCCTATGCGGACCTTAAAACACCTCTTTGTTGTTTTTCGCTGTTGTTGTTGTTGTTTTGACTGCTTACTGCTTACGTCTTATGAAGTTTTTTTCTTTTTTTTTTTTTGCGAAGCATGCGAAACTTGTTTGCTGCCGGAATTTGTTTATGATTTTCTGTTGCCTTATGCTAATGCAGCTCAAGCTATGCCCAACACTTGCATAAGTTTATTAGTTATTTTACTAAGCACTCCTCCTAAATATTTATGACTTTTCTTTCTAAAAAAAAAGTGTAGAGCATTCCCTACATAAATTGTTTAGCATTTTTCTTCAATATTAATGATTTTATATTTGAAAATAGTTACGGAAAACAATTTTAAATTTAAATAAATTTTTATTTATGTGTTGATCGTTTTTTTTTTTGTTTTTTTGTATGTGTTACAAAAAATTAATTTAGAAAAGCTATAGATTATATAGATATTTATAAAGATTTGAGAAATAAGAATAATGAGAAATAAAGCATGTTTTCTAAATAATTAAATTTTTTTGATTTTTAAATTAGTTACCTAAACGAAAAGTTACATTTTAATAACATATTTTGAATTTATATTCTACCTATTAGACAAAGATTGTCAATTTTAAATATAAAATTAAGCTTCTTTATATTATCTAATTCCAATTTAAATTAATTTAATTCGACAATTTTTAAAAACAATAAATTAGCGCTTCCATTTAAATAACCGTGACATGGTTAATATAAAATATGTCAGACATAAAAAAAATATATATATATATATATATTTGCATTTGTTGTTATGGTTTCATAACGAAGAAACAACCCGGCTGAACTATAAAAAATCTACTTTGATTTCGAGCTGCTTTTGTTTTTGCGTTAAAACTTAACAAAAATGTCCCGTTTTGCATTTTTTAATTCGTATTTGTTTTTTAAGTTAAATAGTTTTGCAATTCTCTGTGTGTGTTTATATCTTATGCTAATTTCGGGGCGTGAAAAAATTCGCACTTTCCAACTCGTTTGGCATGCGGATTCCGCATCAACAAAGAAAAAAAAACACTTGTGTAAATTTAATAAGTCGACAAACCTGACGTCAAAGCAAAAAGGCAAATAACCAAACTACAAATTAGGGTCAACGCTGTGCGAGTTTTCACTTTCTGCTGGCCAAAAGTAGGTTATCAGGCTGATGGTGTCAGAAACATGGCCAAGAATGTTGAATGCTGAATTCTCAATTCTGAATGCCGCAGAATCAGTTCTGACAACTGGAAGTGGTCACTTTTTCACTTGGCCAGCGAGAACAGTCAACTTATATTCTGCAATTAGAATCCATAAATTTCCGACTTACCTGTTGAACACTCAGCAAAAAAGAGCTGTCATTTTAAATGTAAGAAAACATTTTTCTAATAATTTTAAACTAGAAATTCAAAAATGGAGAACATTATTTTAAAAAATAATGCTTTTTGTAAAATCATAAATTTTTTTCAAATGAAATTATATGAATTCAATTAAGTTATAATAAATAAAAGTTATCCCTGAAATTAATAAATGCAAATAGTACTTCATAAAAAACGACAACTTTCAAAATTAAAAATTAAATAACTGAATAACTGAGAAACCCTTGGTGATTTTTTAAAATTAAGTGCTATTTTTGCGAGTGTATTCAAGTTGTGAGTACTTCAAAAGTGGGACGACGAATCCGTTGTGTTTGTCCGTTGTGCCACACCTGCAATTGGCGGTCATGAGTCAGCCACACAGCTGGTGCTGCTGTTGCTGCTGCGTGTTGCCCCGTTGGGCATGCCACAGTTTCCGGGTTAATGCCTCACTTACAACTTGGATGCAAGTGCCGAGATATGCAATT
Organism: Drosophila fungiperda; assembly: GCA_035042345.1. Lineage (NCBI taxonomy): Eukaryota > Metazoa > Arthropoda > Insecta > Diptera > Drosophilidae > Drosophila > Drosophila fungiperda. Next base: position 492,815 of record JAWNLM010000205.1, read on the forward strand.
ATGGCAAAAGCAGCCAAAGCAGCAACTTTTGTCGCTGGCTAAATGTCAAAAGTGAAGCTGCACAATTCGAATTATTGCCAAGTTTGTTGAAACTGAGCCAGTTTCACAGCATAAGTTGAATTGTTGGCTATCAACTATTAGCTATCAGCTATCTACACATAATACATAATAATAATAATAATAATAATACATAATTAAGCCAAGTTAGAGCTAACCACAAAATGTTGTCATGTTTGGGCTTATCAAATGGCAGCTAATTCGAATATCATTAAGTTTTATGGCTGGTTTCCAATGAAAGCAACATGTCAAGTTACAAACTACACTGAGAAAAAAATAAGGTAAATTTTATTAATTGTTTCTTCATTTTTAAATAGAGTGTTTTTCAAAAATGAAACTAACATTTGCACTTTTTGGAAATTGTTTTCTTCAATTTATAAATAATTTATAATAACAAGAAAAAGTCTCAATTTGTGGGTAGATTTTTCACTAGATGTCGAGTCTTTTTTTATGAGTGTAGAAGAAAGAAAACATGGCATGCCAAACAGGGAAATTATTGCCAAAGCCAAAGTCGACATTTTGGCCCCGCAGGATAATGCGAGTTTCTCAGCGGCTCTCTTCTAATTTGCCGTTTCCTGCGCCTTTCGCGTCTAATTATACGGCCAGCTACAGCTGGACGCCCCTCTATGCCAAAATCAGCACACACACACCCCTCTCTCCCCAACCAACTGCCACCCTTGCTACATAATACCCCCCTCAATATGAGAAAAGAATTGAGGCAATTTGAAAATGCAGCGCATTTGGCTGAGTGCCTGCCAGCCTACCTGTCTGCCAGTTAGCCAGATTGACTAACTGACTGAATGGCCAACTGACTGCTTGGCTAGCTGACTGCGTGCTGGTTGTGAATAAAACGACTGCAGTTGCAGTTAACGGCATCTAATAGATACTTGGGCACCTTGGAATTACCATTTCTATTCCCCCAGCAAATGTGTGCAGAAAACTGCCAGCAAGTGAAAAAAAAATATTACAGAGATTAACAGTCATCTACTTACACACACACACACAGACACACAACAATTATTATTCAAATTTTGTAATCACTGCCGTACAAAATCTTAACGTTTTATATTTAAAATTTAAAACTCCACAGCCAAGTTAATTGAAATTAAGCAATTAAATTATTTCAATATTCTTTTAATAAAAGCTAAAGTTATTATGAAAAAAGAATTTCTTGTCTATTAAAAATGTTAACAGAATTAAGCTATTTATTTCTTTTAATATTTTTGCTCATATTTGATTATAGAAATGCTGTCAAATAATATGGGCATTTTTTTTGCTTATAAGAATTTACTATTACTATTTTAACAATAAAAAATGTGTGTTCACATGTCAAATATTTGCTTGTACTGCGAAATCTTAAACAAATAATTTCTTTCTATCTACTTTCTCAAAGTTGATTGTAGAAATGAATTAAAAGTAGGGACAAAAAGTTAAAGTTATCTTAACATTATAAATACTGTCAAATTCAATATACTTTCTCATCGTTGATTGGGGAAATACCTCAATTAAACCCTCACTAAAAATTAAAATTAAACTTGGTGGGAAAACTTAAACTTGCTGCTTTTGTGATTAAATTAAAGCTTCCTCAGCTCAGATGCTTAATCGAAAGACAACATCGAAATGTGGAACTACATGCGTTGTGTGTTGTAAGCCATAATGAATCCGAGCATTTTGGCACTTTCTCCAGGTGAAATACAAAACACACAAACTGTCATTAGTTGGGCAAAAGTGTAACAAGCAAAAGGCGCACTCGAAATGCGAAGGTCTAATTTGTTGCTGGCCATTCGTTTAAATCGCCTTCCAATCGCTTAATTAAAATCTTTATTGCTGAGCCCACACAAAACTAACAAAGCTTAGTTTAGAGCTGAGTGCCGAGTGCAACATGAGGCAGCAGCAAGTGCAACCAATGGCGGCGGCCAAATAGCCCGGCCAACCACATTTCAAAAGCGATCCGGGCCACTGAAGTTGCTGCTTCACTCGAACAAAAAATTTCTCTGATTTTTTTGGATTTAGAAATGTTAAAAAATATTATGAATTAATTTATTATTATTATTAAAAAATATAAAAAAATTACACAATATTTTTTAATTGATTCGATTTAGCTAATTTTTTCTAGACTCAAGATATATTATTTCTAAAAACAAAATTAAATTTAAAAAATTTGGGAGATTTTGAAAAAATCGGTGGGTATTTTTTCTGTGTGTAGCTGCTACTTGCCGCTTGCTGGCTGGCTGCTGCCTGGCAACAATTTGGAGTCATTGTGAAATCTGCGAGGCGACTCCCCGCACTTCAACCGAGTTCAGTTCGCTGCGCTTCAAGCCAAGCGGAGGGAGTCGAGTTGAACTGAGTTGTGCTGAGTTGAGTTGAGTGCGATTGAAGCCACCCGCAAATCGTTCAACTCCCCCCCTAACTCTACACACACACACACACACACACATAGGTGTATCTTTGGCTGCCGCAACGTTGAAATACTTCAGCTACAAATTGAGCGCAAACGCATAATTAATTTCACAGAGGCGCAAAGCAAAAGCAAAAAAGCACAAAAGCAACCAAAAAAAAAAAAAGAAAATATCATGGAAAAAATGTAGGCAAAAATTAAGTCAGAGTTTTGTAATCCACAAAGTGCGGGAGCTGTGTGGCAGGTGCTGCATGTGCCACAGACAGACAGACAGACAGTTGCCCAGTTATAACGGTAATTGCTTAACTGGTAGCAATGTGCCCAAAGCATTGCTGGCTGCTCTCTAGGACTGGCCAGCAACAGTTGGCCATGGCTATGGCTATGGCTTGCCTGGTTTGCTGTGGGCACCTTTGCCTGTTACAAATACCAATTTATTTTGTTTAATGCCGGAGTAGAATTTGTAGAAAATAAATAAATTTAATGGTTGCTTAAGATATAACAAATTAAGCAATATTTTGTAGATTAAAATCAGTACAACAAAAAATATAAATCATTTAATACGAGCTTTAAAAATAAATATTTTTAGTTATTCTCCATTTAATAATATTTTAATATAAGTAAAAATCTTTAAAATGGAATATATAGCTGACATTTGTGATTCGATATTCCTATTGACATTGGGGTATATCTTAAGCCTCGCTTGCATAACTTGTGTGACGCACTCGGGCAGCATTTCCATAGGGTCATTTGCATTTTGGAGCGCTCTTCTCACGCTTCGGGCAGAAAGTCAACTTTCCAAAAAAGAAAAATAAAATGTTTGCGGCGATGGAAAACGAGGCGAGAGCTGAATCTCAAAGCGCTACGCACGTAACACAAATAACGGTTAATTTTTGTTTAGGTTTTGTGGGATACAGCAAGAGAGCAACAAACAGCATCAACTGTGCCGGCAGCAGCAGTGTCAGCCAACATATAACTGTAATTGCCGGCAGCATAATTGCGGCATAATTGCAGTAGATGGAAGAGGAGATGAAAACGAAAGTGCAGCCAAAACGAAGAAGAGGGGAAATGTCTAAAATAGAAAATAGAGCGCACAGTGAAAAATTTGAAACTTGCTTTTTTTGTGGAGGGGGGGCAGCCACAATTAGGCAGGGCTTTATTTTTGTTTCTGCTTATTTCTTTGACGCGTTACAATTGTGCTCAAAAGCGAATCAAATTTGTCTACAATTTGGAAAGGCAGACAAAAACGCCCCGCGGCACACCCTCTCCTTCCCCCCACCACCACTACACCACCCCTTTGAATAAGAGAGTGAGGTGGGTTTAAGGAAAACAATGTAATTGATTTTAGTATTATGATTTACTGCTTTGAGCTGCTCGCCAAAAAATCTTAAAAGCCGCAACAACAACAACCACAACTCAGCCGCCGAGTGAAAGTAAAAAAATAAAAGTGAAAAAAATACGAAATCGAAAAAATGTTAAAAAGTGAAATATAAATAGCAACAACAATCAAGCCAAGTCTCGACTACTTGGCTTGGCTTGGCTTTCATGGCTATTATGAAACGCAAGTCAGTCAACCATCGTCGACGACGGCGAGGTGGGTGAAAGACGCCAGCACCACCAGCACCACAAGCACCACCAGCAGCACCAGCACCATCAGCGAGTCATGCAAACACCACAGCAAATATAAAAAATATACAACAAAAGTAGAAAAATAACTTTCAACAGACGCCAAGCGGCATTGACTACAAATCTCGAGTCGATGATGTTGTTCGCACATTGCCAAAGATTGGACAGTCACACGAACATATCTATATATATATATGAATATATATATATATATAAATTTTATATTCAAAATACTATCAACACTCTCACTAGAAAAATAAAATATATTTTAATTCACTGTTTCAACCCATTTTATTTATTTATTTATTTCTTTTCATTCATAAGAAAAATTGTGCTAGTGGTGTTATTATTTCCAACGCAACTGTATGTGTATATATATAGATATATATAGATACACACGCACTTACAGTAAGCTGTCAAGTGGCTCGAGTGGGTCAAGTGGCCAACAAGGTGAGCGATGATAGCCGCAACCACCAGCATCTTATAACTTTTTTGGCACGGGCAAAAAACGAAAGAAAAAAAAGTTGAGGTTCGTATTGGCATTGGATTTAATTCGGAAAGTGGATTAAAAACTGAATTCAAAAGACCCAAACATCGTAATTTTATTTGTCTCGAAAATATTGTTTCGTAGCGGAATATTATAAAAGTAGATTTTCTGTTTTTGAGAACTTATATTCCAAATTTAAAGTCTCTACGATTTGTTGATTGAGAGATAAACATATATATTTTTTTTATTTCTTATTTATTTAATATATTTAAATGGTTGCAGCATTTATTGCTTAATTAAACCTAGAGACAAATCCAATCAGAACAGCAACAAAATTATTCAAGTTAAGTTACCAAAAAAAAGGTATTCATGCGAAAACTAATTCGAAGTTGAAATTTTAATGATTGAAATAGATGTTTCTGAATTAATTTCATTATTAAGTCTATTGTAATTATTATAAAGGAACTCGAAAAGGTTAATGGAAAGAATGATTTGAAGTAAAGTGATTAAGAGAAATTAGGAAAACGGGTAGATATCAAAAGGAAACAGAAAATTTAAATTGACTCATCATAAAATTTTTATATTTTCAGGGATATTTAGGATTAAATTTTACGTTAAAAGCAAAAATGTTAAGCTGTCATTTTTAGGTCACTAAATTTGTTTAGTGTTTGCAAAAGGCAGGTTATAATAATAAAAAAAAGTAAAAGAATATATAATTATGCAAATTAAATTTTCCACTAATTATTCGCACATCGTAAATTTGTTATTTTACTATCATAGATTTTTCTCATTTATCGCATTAGTAGTTGGCGGTTTTTTAAAATACCAAAGCACCTTCCAGATAATTATCTTTTTATTTTTTGTTTTCCTGTGATTTTTTCTTCAAGCAGCTGTGAAAATTAGTTTTTTCTTCTTATTTTTAAATACCAATAAACCTGCAAAATTAAAATGTTTTTTGTTTTTATGATTCAATTCAACTCACAATCAATCCTCACTGGATTCACATGGACAATGTGAATGGCAGCTTAAAAGTTGCATCATTCAGGCAACAAACAACAAATAACTCGTCGGCTCGGTTGTGGCAAGCTGCTGTGGCAGCTAAATTTATTGCAGAAAGCAAAGCCAATCGCGAAACATGTGCGGCAAGTTAAGCGACTCGCCAGCTGATCGAATGATCGAATGGCCCCGTGCTCATTTCCAGCCTCTTTCTAAATCCCCATTCCAACCCCTCACATATTTCCCCTGTATCCCTCGGCTGATCCATAAAATTAGCCACAAGAAAGCAAATTCGAAGCAGTTGCTTTAATGACTTTTGAAGACTTCATTAGGCAATAAAAAAAACAACAACAACAAAACAGCTTCTGCCATGTTCCAGGAATCATTTGTGATCTGGCAAGCGATGCTTTTATCACCTAGTAGCTGCCATGCCACGCCCCCTTTCAGCGCAGCTGCTTGTCGCCAGCAGCGAATGTTTCGCAGTATGCTGAAAAATGGGTTAAGTGCTTTTCAATTTAGACAAAGGCCGAATTTGTTCGAATGCTTCAACATATTTAAAAGTCGTATCATGCGCTACACTCAAAAAAAAATAAATAAGAAAACAACATTTTTAATAATTAGAAAAGATAGTATTATTTGAACAATTCCAGAAATGTGGCCATTTTTTGAAGTTGAAATGACGACATAAATTTTTGGCAAAAAAATCATTCTAGAAACAATGGGTTTATATTAGAGTTTAGCACTTAAATTATATTATATAAATTATATTAATTTTTAAACTATCTAAATTGAGTGATTAAAGTGAAATCTTAAAAAAGAAATCATAGAAAACAAAAAGAAATATTTTATCGAATATTTAGAAAGCATAAATTTTGTAAACCTACTATCTGAGTAATAAGCAGACTTTAGGCGAATTTTTTTGCTAAGTGTACATAACTGAAAACCATTCACATGCCTCATGTGTACCTTGCATGATTCACAACAGCCAATTCCACACCCTGCGCTGCCTGAAACTCTACTTCTTCACCTATTAAGGTGACTCACTTTCCTTGCTCCTCAATTCTCAGTTTTCAATTCTCAATTCGATATGCGATCACACGGACAAAATTGTCAAAGGAATCGATGAACTTTGATCCACTCAAAATTTGAAGACACAGCTTAATTAATTATCAAAATAAGCTCGACTTGGGTTTACCTTATAATTTATATACACAAAGTTATTCAATCCGAACGATTACCAATGAAATTGTTATATTCGAGACTTATAAAATTTTTGCACTGTTTTTTCAACATGTTTATTGTAACTAAATTAAAAAACTTGTTGTTCTTATTTGATTTTATGTTCTTATTTTTTTAAATTAGAGTTTGTGAAGTGCATTTAGTATACTTTATTATATATTTAAGTTTAAGTTTCGTGGACTGCATTTAGTCTACATTAAATAAATTAATATTAATATTTAAAGCAAACACTTCTGGTCCAAAATACCCCACTTGCAACGCTGATTGCTGGGTATGCAAAAAATAAGCGTCATATGTTACGTAAAACATGATTATTATTTAGCATTGTCAAGCTAATAAAGCGCACAGCAACAATAAAGACAACAACAACAATAACAACACTATCAATTGTTATTTATTTATTTTATTTTATTTTTTGAAAACGCGTCAAATGATGCCATAAATTTGTTATCCTCAACAAAGTCGCCAAAGTGACAAAGTTCAATTCAACTTTGCGGGGCTGACTCAACAAGCATAATTTTGTGGAAAATATATGTATATATATCCACATTTGTATATCTCATGTCCCGCTCCACAACACCCCCAAACGCCCGCCCCCTCCCCCCCTCCTATTGTTATCGTGACAGTTTTGTAGACCTTAAACATGCGCCATATTTCACAAAAATTGGCAGCGAACGCGTGTCAGAATGCAAGGCGTTAAGCGGCTCTCATTTTGTATTTTTGTATTATTGTATTTATGTATTTTTGTTTTTTTGTATTTTATTTGTTGTTGCTTATTTTTATTGTTTTTACTGTCTTTGTCAGTCAGCACAATGGAGTTGTGCAGTCGCTGAATTGATCTATGCACTTAAGCAAAAAAATGTCTTAAATATAAGTTAATCAGCATTAAATGAAATTTGAAAGAAATATTCGAAATATTTTTTTGGTTTAACAAAATCTTGTTGAAAACTGGAAAATGTGTGTGTTATTAGAAATAATTTTAATAATAGCTACTTTGACAGTTTTTACAAATAATTTTCCATTATATACGAAAAAAAAGCTATTAAGATTGATGCCAAAAGTATTTCAATTTATGAAGTGTTATTTATTTTTCGAGTGTAGACAATTAACCCAAATTGCAGGCACACAGCGCAGCACGTGGGCAACACATTTTGGGCGCCCATTCTTGCAACAGACAACAAACAGAAAATAGCAAATAACGGTTTGAGATCGTTGCATAAGCAACAACGTCATCTGGCTGAGCAGCTGGCTTTGAGCCGTTTCTCTCTTGGCCATTTGAAAGGCAAAGATCGTTGCGAAAATGCGCCTTTTGGGCTAGGCCAAAACAAAATTAGGCATGCAGCTAAAGTATCCATTGGCTGAAAAACGCAGAAGGCATACCTAAAAAAACGTAAACAAAAGAAAAGTGGAAAAAATAAAGAGGCAAATTGACATAAATTGACAATTCCGTTAAAATGGTCAATAAGATGGTAAGCATAGATTGCATACTAATTGGTATTACAAAAGTCTGGCAGAAGCAGAGAGAAACCCAAAGTTTAAAAAGGGAATGTGAATCTTTAAATCTTTCAAAAAGTATGCACAGAATTCCAAAATGAGCAGCAGTTTTTTTTTTAAGGCAAATGATCTTTGCCTTTTACGGACAAGCCAATTAGAATGTCGACTTAATGGGTACACTTGGATAAAATATACCCGTTAAAGACAATATATTATTCAGAAATTATAGATCTGAAAACCAACTCGTTTCTCTGCTTTGTTCAACTGTAGAAATTATCATTATTCAGATAACAAATATGTTTAAATTGCAAACAAATCTAAAAACCATCCAATTTTTTCTTTATCTTCAAGTGTAGATTTTTGAATAATTTAAGAAACAATATTTTCAAGGTACAAATAGAAAAGTATATCATTTTAATGTTAAAAATGTATTTTCATAATATAAAAAATATTTTTTAAAATTGAAATATGAGTGTAGCATTGATCATTTCCTCTTCCCTTATTCCCTTTCTATAATTGCACACAATATTCAAACATTTGCGACCCAATTTTCAGTTGTGCTCATTAATAAATTTGAATTAATTATTATATTCCACGACTCATATCGCAATCAATATGCAAAGTGTTGCCACTCAAAAAGGTATTTACAAGTACACACACACACACACACCGACGCGCGCACACTCATTAATCATGCCTCATTTGTTGTTTTTTTTTGGATTACGCATGCAACTCGTGTTTGCGGCACACGTTGACTGCCTTTTAAGTGGGGAGCTGCGAAGAATTGGCAGATGACACGCGCCATTTATGATGATCATCGTGATCTGATCGTCATCGTTTTAATGATGTTGCACGAATATTTTGAAAACGTGCCACAAGAGTGACAAATGTTGCGCAGGCGCCAAAACTAACATTTTATTTATTTATGTATCTGATAAATACAAAGGCAGAAAGAATAACAATAACTGAATCTGAATCAGAATCTGAAAATGAATCAGATTAATTTGAATTTTGATAAATTTTTCTACTTATATTTAAAAATGATTTGAAAAGCTTTCTGATTTTCAATTCAATTTTCAAAGTTGAATGCGATTATTTATTTATAAACCAATCTCAGAGACTATCCGAGTCAGAATTCAAGTTTATTTCACTTAATATATAACTGATATATATCCCTTTTTTGATAGTCACAAAGTAAAGAGTGAAGTTTTTTAATGAATATATCAAATACATTAATATATTTTTTAATTACTGCCCTAATTTCATAAAAATCGATATAGAAACACACAAGTCATAGTTAAAAACGTAAACCATTATTGAGATATGATAATAATAATTATTATGATAATTTTAATGACAATAATAAATATTAAACAATAAATAATAAGTAATTAATAATAATTTATATAATATAAACTATAAAAATATAATGATGCATAATAAATCACAATAAATAATATGAATTAAAGAGTAATAAATGATAAATAAGATAATTAAATAATTACAATACTAAACACACTCATTTTAAAATATTAATAAAATTGTACAGTTGGATACAGGGTATTTCGTAGCTACTTTTGCTTTTCCTTTTCTCTTTGTTCTTTGGGCTTTCTACAATTGACAGCTTGGCCTTGTCCCAAACCCGAACGCACAGCCGCAAAATGTGTTTTACGTTTTTGTATATTGAGGTTGCAATAATCTTATCGCTGGAAAGGCGTTATCGTCTATCAGCCACAGCCGTACTGAGCTAAGCTGGGCGTGTATTCCCAGCCTTTCCAGGCCACAGCATAAGTCAGCGTCGCAGTCAGCGTCGTCATCACTGATAGGCGATATCTGTGCAGCAAAAAAAAATATAGCCCCTATCACTAGAAAGAGCAGTAGCAGCGCAGCAGCAGCGGCAGCATATCAGCAGGCTGCGCTGCAAACCTTTAGGTTTTTTTTGGGTTTTTTTTTTTTTTTTTGTTAATCGCAAAACGAAAACCAACAGAAATGCCAATAATGACAAAGGCATTTTTTTGTCTTTGAGGTTAGTTGTGGTTTGGAAATTGCAACTATCACAAAAAAAATAATTTAGGTCAGCGATATGAGTTGAAAATAAAACCGCATGAACAAAAATCCAGACGCCAAACAAAACAAAATACGAAAATTTGAATTAGGCCGTTGATAAGCGAAAATGAATCTATGATTAAGTATCATATAAATATGTATTTATATATATATTTATATATATATATTTATATATATATATTTATATATTTATTAATTATATAATAAATATAATATAAAATATTATTTTCTTAATTTTGTTTGTAAAATACGTCATTAATGCGAAATAAGAAAAAAGCTTAAGAAAATCCCCTTTGGCTGCTAAAAACCTCAACTCAACTCAAATGTTTCGTCATCACGCAGCCATCGTCATCATCATCAGCGGCCGGCGCTTCATAAACAACATAAATACATTTCTCTTAAGTCAAAGTTAATTGCTCTTAAATCAAAGTGAACGACGCGATCGGCAGCTGTGTGTGTGTGTGTATGAAGCCGGGCAAACAACAAAGGCAGGCAATGGTAAGAGGGAGAGAGACAGACAACAGGTAAACATTATATAAAGTGCAGCAGCTTTGTTATTGTTTTTGTTGCTTACGTAAAAAGCGCTCGCTAAACTAAATTGCATTCGAAGAGAGAGTGCGAGCGAGAGAGACGGCGCAGTGAGAGTGCAGGCTTACACACACACAAAATAGATAGAGATACATAAACAAAGGCAAAAAGCATGCGAAAATCCAGCGCAAAGCATAGAAACAAAAACAAACGTCACAACGAAGCTAACGCGCTCTCGCCTCTTCCATCATGCATCGGTATGTATTGTAAGTGAACGAGTGAGCGAGCAAGCGACCGGAAGAGAGCGCGTCGCCACTACGAGAGAGAGTCGGTCGTGTGCCGAGCCGAACTCAAGCCGAGCAGCTAACGAAGCACAGCGCACCCGGCAACGCACAGCGAAAAACGAACGCGCGCCGCACAGAATCATTCTTGAATGCGCGCGCGAACGTTTCGCACCAGCCAAGAGCAACAGACAAGCAAAAGGCAAAACACAAATAAAAAAAAAAGAATCCTCCAACACATAAAAAAAGTGCAAGTGAATTAAAGTGTTTTTTTTTGGCCGGGCCAAAAAAGTGAAAAGCGAAAATAGTCGCAAAAAAATACACAAAATTAAGAACGAGGCCTACTAGCACAAATTCAGGCAAAAATAAAGAAAACAACAGCAAAATAAAACCAAGCAAATATTTGAATAATTAAAAATAAACTCAACAACGGCGACGACGACGTCAACGAATTCTTGACTGTGCTGCCTGCGCGAGTGTGTGTTAGCCCCCCTGTGCGTGTATGCGTGTATCTCCCTCGCTCACCCCTCTCTTTGCGTGTGTGTGTGTGTGCCGCTGACGCATTTTGCCCGTGACAGAATCAGAAGCAGCCAAATCAGCAGCGCAGCTGACATCGCCGGCCGGCGTTTTGTGCCCAATTAAAGCAATAACAAAAAAAAATCCGCCGTGCTTATTACAATTAATTACTCATAAAATATATCTAATCAATCGGATATATCGCAAGTGACGAGTGTTATAATTTTTACATTAATTGCATTGCGTACTTAAATCAAGTGTAAAGTGTTTTTTTTTTCTCAAAGAGAATTTTCAAGGTTGCAAATCAACAAAAATATAAAAGAAAAGGTGATTACATAAAAATCTAAATTCATACTTAAACAGACGTAATAAAAAAAAAAATAACAATAATAATAATTCTTTATTATATAATAAGTAATAATAATTATATAAAATAATAACTAAGCATTCATTATAATTACTTCAACATACTTATAAAAAAAACGGAACTATATTTATTAATATTAAGAAATTTAATTTATTGTTTTTCAATCTAAATTTCAGGATGAATTTTTTTAAACCCTTTAAAAGTTAAATTTCTATAATTTTTAGTGTTGTTTCTATATGTGTTTTAAACCACATGTTGCATTTAAAAAAAATTAACAAAATTTCTTTTTGCCAAAAACGATGGTTTTTATTTCTACTTTTTGGCAATGCATTTTTTTATATTAAAAATTCGCTATATTTTAAGAATTGTGAATTTTCTGGCAAGGCTTTCTAAATTGAAAAAATCTGCTTCTATTTAAAAACTATTTCTAAATATATATGAGTAAATAAATATGAGTACGATTTTTCTGAGTGTACATAATACTCGTGATATTTTTTGGCGCGTGTGCCTTGTAATTCAGGGTTGACCCCATTTTCCCCACACACAGTGGCAGATTTTCAAGGTCACGGCACCTTCTTTGCTAATTCCATCCCCTTCCCCTTCCTCTTCCCCGTCTCCCCTCCACAATCATATTTTGAATGCTCGCAAAATATTTACTCAACTTCTACCTTAAACTGACAATTGTGCATTTTTTGTATTATTATGTACATATTTAACTAGCTGTTTATTTCCGTTATTCCGTGCGTTATTAGCTTAATTAAAACGGCGTGTTTTTGTTTTGTTTTTTTGTTTGACATTGTTTTAGTTTTCTCGGAAAATGTTAATGACAAAAAATTGACAAAAAACCACAGGTTTTTAATATTCTGGGAAAATGGCATCGATAATTATATTAAATTGAGCCACAATTTTATAATTAATGTTGAAGCATTTAAATAAATAATACACAAAAATACTTTATAATACTTAGTTTAAATAATATAACTTACATGAGATAATTATTTAAAAATCAGAAATATTTGTAAACAATTTCAATTGTGCGATGCGCAAAACTACAATCAAATAAACAAAAATGATTCACACTTTGTTGTTATCCAAGTCTAGAAAAACACAAACAAAAACAAAAACATTAAAACCCAGCCTGAGGCGATATGAAATTATTAAGTAAATATTTTCTATTATAGAATATAATTTTAAAAAATTCCAAAAAGCATTAGCAATTTTTTTTAAAATGTAGTTTTTCGTTAAACACTATATTTAATATTAAACTTAAAGATTTATAAAAATTGCATTCTTAGGAAATATGTTTCTGAAAATTGAAAAAAGGCTGCCCTTTGGAAAATCAACAGAAAATGGCAAATTGATTAACTTTTTTTTTTGATTTGCAGGAACCCATCAAGCTAAAGAAGCGTTTGGAGGAGGTGCGTCTGCTGGAGTCCCGTCGCTCCGCTCGACTGGCCGATCAGGAACGAGACACGGACTTTGCCCGCCTGGCCGACATGGGAGGCGATCGCCGCCGAACCACACACAGTATTGAGGTGCCATTGACGCCGCTGACGCCGCCAAATAAGTGAGTAATACTAAAACTAAAATAAAATAAAAAAGGAAATACATTGTATATAAATTGTAATATCTTGTTTTAGTTTTCCACTTGATTTTTTTCTGAGTGTACTAAGCTGAAGAAAAAATCACATAGTTTATTCAGTTAGCCAATATAAAATATATGTTTATATAATTAAGTTGACATGACTAGTGGAAAAATGATTTGCATATTTGATTTTCCAGTTGTTTTTGTTTTGATTGTGCGTTCTTCGATCTTGCGATTTAATTTGCTCAGCGCGTAGTTTGCATATGTATGTGTCTGGGCCTGTGTGTGAATGAAGTCTAGGCTATATCAATAATTCATAAGCAGCGACAAATTAGCGGAACAAGCCAAGTCACGATCACATGCAGTCTCTCTCTTGCTCTAACCGTCTAACTCAGATAGGCAATCTGTTCCACTCTTCCCATTTTGCCTCCTCTCGCTCTCTCTCTTGCGTACAAATATGTGTGTCGCCTTTGGGTTCTTATCTAAGCTAAACAACAGCCGGCTAGACGAGACACCGACCGGCTATTTAGCATAGACGCCCGGCAGCCAACTGCTGCAATTACATACAACTGACATACAAAATTTTTTTTTTGATATATCCCCCAACCCCACACCCACCACCACCATTCACAGTCTGCTGTGACAGAAAGCCTTTGACTGAGACTGATTGCAAAATAATTCAAATATTCAAATGATCAGCAGCTCAGACGCAACGACGACAGCAAAGTCGAAGTCGAATTCGAGTGCGAATCCGAAAACATAACAATAACAAGATTTGATTACGGCGTATAAAAATCACGCTCTATTTAAACTAATTGTAAGCATTATAATATTAATATACAGCTTGATAAATCATCATTTGAGTCAATCGTCTAATATTAATTATTTATTTAATAAGCGAAAGTATTAATCATTATTTTATCAAATTATTAATCACGTTTTTGAGTCAAACTTAAAATGTTTTTTTTTTTAACTTATTTATATTACTATTCATTTTTAGATACAATTTTTAATTAATTTAAAAATTATTTTGATTTTTAATGAGAATATTATTTATTTGAACATATAATCAATCATTTTAGCTACTGTGTCGGTTTATAATTATTGTTATTTCAAGTGAGATAATTAATTTATTTTTTTAACATTAAACATTTTTAATAACATTTTTGAAAACATTCTTTATAATTTTTCAATAAGGTCGTAAAAAATGCGGCTTGCAACTTCTTGTTGTACTATTTAATTGTTGTTTTTGTCTGATTTTAGTAGTGGCGTATTTCATTTTAATTTCAATTGATAAGCACGGCAAAAACTTTTTAAGTCAAGTGTGCAAAAAAAAAAACAGTCAAACAACAACAACAATAACAACAAGTGCCGGCCACGTTATCAATTGATAATTAAAGTAATAACAATAATAATCAAAATTAAAGGCTATACGAAAAATATTGACTCAACTGCGTCGTATTCAAAACTAAAACAAAACTCTACAAAATAGTAACAATAATAATAATAATGAAAATAATAATAAAATAATAATAGAAACGGCAGAAGCAGTATCACAGACAATGTGTGTAATAAAATTAAAATAAAATTCAATTGAGTTCAACGCGAGGCGTTCTGCGCCAGTTTAATTTAATTACTTACATACACTTACAAAAATAGTCGACCTACATTTGCCGTCAAGGCTGAGTTAACTTATAATGTGGAAAGTATATGAATTTTATATTAGATACAAATATTAAATATTATACATAAACTGTAATTTTAACTGTATATTCTAAGAAATTATATGTGCGACTATTTGGCTGAGTGTACTCACATGTTGCCAGAGATAGATAGAGAGAGAGAGAGAGTGAGACACGCGGCACCCAACCAATGCTCTCACAGCGGATGGGGCAGGATGACAAGGGGGGATTAGAGTATTGCATGACAATATGGAAGCGCTTACAAGGCTTGCCAGGGTTTTGGGCATGGGGCAGGTGGGGTGAGTGTTTTTGCCGGCCACATTTATCTTAAAGCACATTTGACGCAAATGCTGTCCAGTTATTTGTTGTTGTCACTTGCTGTTGTTGTTGTTTCATTGAATTCGAACTCGAATGCGGAAGTGTTTTATTTCGCGCACACATAAGCAAATACAGCAACACACACATGCACAGATACAGAGAGATACTCGGTCTAGTTATGGTTTCTATCTGTCGTCGCCATTTTGTCGTCGTATTTTCTTCACGCGGGGTTTTTTGATATGCGCAGCTCTCTCACCCTCTTTCTCCCTCCCTCTCCTTGTACATTTCTCGTCTCTCTGCCTTGCTCCCTCCATCTACCTCTTTCGCTTGTTGACGTACGCGTGTAATGATAACAGCAGCAGCAAAAGAAACCCGCTCACCTTGCAAACACATTCACTCACACATGTAAACATTTGGCACGCGTGTTCTTCCAATGCGACGTAATAATAGTTTCCACGATCAGCTTGATCTACGTAGCACGTATGCTGCTTTGAATACGTAGTTCGTATTACGTTTAATTGAAATGTACTTTTTTGCTAATGCTTTTGTTATTGTGTTTTTCTGAATTTTTTATAAATGATTATTATTACTAATGGCATCAATATTGTAATTATGATATGTACTTTTTATAAATTTTTTCATAATTAATATTTCAAGCTTTGATTTAATAGTTCGTATTGGATAATAATTTTCAGCTACTCATTGTATTTGTCGCTTGCTTTGCTTTCCAATTAGAGTTAGAAGTAATTTGCTCACTGACAAAAGCAGGCTGACACAGATTTAAGCTTAGTTGCAATCCAATTTGTCAAACGTTGTCGAAAATAAAGAAAAGGGAAGGCCTCGACTGGAAGTCGATATTGGAAGCTGGGCGAATGAAGATCGTATAGTTTGTGAGGGCTGATTTGTTAATTGGCAATCGATTTTCCTTTAAGTCAGGTTTATAAATATACAAGCATAATAATATATCAAATATATATATGAAAAACCAAAAAAAATGAAACACAATTAAATGCAGAAAAAAACTGTTAATTTTAATAAGCGCGTAATTTACGCATAAATGTCAATTTGCGCGTTTCGTTAGTGCCAATTTTCAACGCTACACTGAATCGAGGCAGAACAGCGAGAAACTGCTGCAGCAAGCCTCTCCCTCTCCTGCTCTACCTCTCCTACTGCTGGTCCGTTGCTCTCTCGATTAATGGAAACGTGTAAGCGCCAATTGGCCAGGCATCTTGTTTGTTGCTGTAATTGCCATGATTAACAGCAATAACAACAAAAGCTGCTGTTATTATTATTCTTGTTGCTGTTCATTGCAAAAAAAAGCAAACAATATGCGAAGCAGAAACAAAAGTGCAATGCGCGAACAAAAAGAAGAAAAATATTATTTATTTAAATAATGCACAAAACGAGTTAACCGTTGCAAGCAATAACAAACAGAAGAAGAAGAATGACGCATGACTTTTGAATATTGCTTTTGGCCACAGAACTTTGGATTTGCATTTCGATGGGAAGCAAAAAAAAATAAGTCAAAAAAGTCCAATAAATAATAAATATTTGCACAATAAACTAAAAAAAATATATATATAAATAATTATTAACAGAAACTTGATGATAACTAAGTATATAAATATATTTAAATGGTTCCATTAGACAAAATATATGAAAATAATATTTTTATTAAACATAAAATTAGGTAAAAATAAAATAGAAATTTAAATATAATATAAATAAATATCTTCTGCGTGTCACTCGTATTGTGGCATGGTCGATTAAGTGGATGCGATGGGGCAAGCATGTTTGCGGCTCG
This sequence comes from Drosophila fungiperda, assembly GCA_035042345.1. Classification (NCBI taxonomy): domain Eukaryota; kingdom Metazoa; phylum Arthropoda; class Insecta; order Diptera; family Drosophilidae; genus Drosophila; species Drosophila fungiperda. The sequence continues at coordinate 510,257 of JAWNLM010000205.1, forward strand.
CTGAGCCGTTGCACGCTGCAAGAGCAGCTCTCGTGGCAGCAGCCACTTAATGGGAAATGCAAATGCAACAAGAGGCAACAAGAATAACAACAACAATAACAATAATATTTACAGCAAAGTCAAAACAACAAACAAACGACAAGACTAACAACAAAAGCAGTGTAATAATCTTGGTAAAAAGTAAACAAAAACAATAAACAAATTCAGCAGCAATTAGCCAAGTCTTGAAAAATATATTCCGTTATTTTTTGCCGCCCAAGAAAAAATTGTGTGTACAAAATTATGTTTGTGTTGCCCTCAAAAGAAATAAGTACAACAACAACAACAACAAGAAAAAATAATACTTAATTTCAGTACAATAAAAAAAAGTCAAGTCGAGCGCAGAAGTAGGTCAAAATTATTATTGAAGCAGAACAAAAACAAAGCCAGCAACAACAACAACAACGATAATGGCAAATGTAATGCAAAAATGGGGGAAAAAAAGAGGAAAAAGAGAGAAGAAAAAATAAATTTATAATCATTTTCTAAGCATTGCTTGGAAAAGCGGCCCCTCGTCGGCAAATTATTGAAATGGATTCGCATTCGCAGCTAGCCAAAAGATACTTTTGTGGGGGACTGTGGAGGAGGGGATATGGCATACATACACTGGCGGACAAAATATAAGCACCACTTGACCAAAAAATGTTTTAAAAGCTGTTTTATTTTTTAATTTGTATATAAAAGAAGTCTCTTAAAAAAAGGGGAAGAAAAAATAATAATAAAACTTTAAAATATAAAAAATACTTTATTTAAAAAATGGCTTCTATTTGATTTTTATATATGTGGTGCTATTATTTTGACCACAACTGTTTGCATAGACATTCATAAATGCTATTGGCCAATGTTCCGTTTCCCTTTACCGTTCCAATCAACTTAAACAGAATTTTCCCAATGTTCTGCACGAATAGTTTGTTTGATCGTAAAATTTTATTTTGCCATTCAAAACGGCAACAAATAAAAACTCGAAATGCAAACGCCAAATGCAAGTTTCTTTCCCTGCTGCGATGCATTCTCTGTGGGATGTGGCGGGAAAGGGCGGCAAAAGTTATATTTTTTTGGGGGGTATTCATTGTGCACTCGGAAAATAAAATAACCGCATTTTGGCAAGATCGAAGTAAATTTCTAAATCTCAATAATAAAATTAATCTAACGAAACTCTCAAAATTGAATTAGTATTTTAGTTTCTGATTTTTTCAGTACTTATTTTAAGTGCTTCCCAGTGACTCTCTTAATTTAAAGGAATATTTCAACTCAAGAGCAAACTTAAACTAAAATTAAAAATAAACAAGCAAAAATAATTGAATTTGATTTGTGTTATCTACATTTTTGTTTGCCTTTAAAAATAAATTTAAAATAAAAATAAATCTATAAAAATGTTAATTTTTTTCATTTATTTTTATTCTGTTTGCTTGCGCATTTAAAAAAATATCAAATGATTTAAGTAGACTTTTATATTAGAGTTGCAGCCAGTTTGTTAACAAGTTCTCGGCAAGACCAGTCAATGGGCCAGTGGCTATATTTAAAAGCTCATTTGGGCCCAATAACAACAACAACAACAACAGTTGGCAACTAGAAACTGGAAACTGGAAAGTGGAAAATGGCAGCCACTCCAACTTTTAACGTCTTACATTATTTATGCACGAATACATTAATAAGCCCGCGGTGCAAAAATGTCGAAATAAATACGAGTGCCTTAGAAATATATAGACAACAACACACACACACACACACAACACACATTTATATGAGGGGTATGAGAAAATATCGAAAGAGTGGCAGAAACAAGCTGTTGAGAAACAGCGCGTCAGGAAAAGCGAAATGAAAATGAGCCATTTTCCGACAGCTAGTAAATTTTTAGTGTGCGCTGTCAGCAATTTGCATACACACATCACACACACATACACATATGCACATTTAGATTAGGTTTAAAAACCCAAAAAAATACATATAAAAATTTAGATGCAGCTACAAAAAGTTTTTCATAAATTGAAGTAAAGTTTTTTCCATGTGTAAGTGTGCAACAAGAAGAGTAGATTTATTTTGTGGCAAGTTATGTAACAGGCGGAAGGATAAAGATATATATTCTTGATCACACGAGTCGATATAGCCAGGTTTATCTGATCTCGGAGACATTTCGTTTTCCCCACGCATATATATATAGTTAATTAGAATTTTATCGATAACTGTCGGTACTTATCGTTCGATATATTATTATATACTATCGATATATAAATGATCAAGTATTAAATTTTTTATTAGATTTGATTTAATATATATATTTTTATCGAAATTGAATAATTTTAATGCGTATTTAAATTTAATTTATTTTAGTTTTTTGGAAACTAGAATATTGAAATAATTATTTATATTTTTAATAATATTGCAGGGTATCTCTTAGTCGATTAAGCTCGATTGCAGCATTTTGACTTCTTGTTGCATTGTGTTTTTTTTTATATTTTTGTGCCGATTTCGATCGTTGGAAATAAAACTTAATGTTGCACACTTATGAGTCGTGCCCCGTGGGCCAAAAAGATCGGTGGGCGTGGCATGCAACAATACACGCAACATTTGCAGTTGTTTGTGGTCTGCAAAATTCTAAGAACGGAAAATGCGCAAAAATAAGATTGAATTGTTTTTGGCTTGCAATTGTTGTTGTCGAGTAAGGGGGGGTGGTGGTTGAGGGAAGGGGTAGGGGGAGTGAGGCATAATTGCAGCGCTGACTTCAACTCGGGACTGGATCTGGTTGTGGATTTTGATGTGGATGTGGATGTGGACTGGCAATTTGATTGAGTCGTTGCCAATTGCAATGGCAAGCGCTGCGGGTGTTGGCACTGACGAGCAGCTGACTGAGTGACTAACTGACTAACTGACGGACTGACTGACTGACTGACTGACTGACTGACCGACTGTCCGTCCTTTCGTCCATCTGTCCAGCTGTCCGTTCGTCCATCTGTCCGCTTGTTCGCCAGTTTGTGCAACAAAAGTCATTTGGCAGAGTCAAAAAACGCAAAAGAAAAAGAAAACCGCACACTATAATTTTAGCCGAAGTTACAGTTACACATTTTCTAGCCAGCAGCGGGCAAAACAACTACACTTTGAAAAAATTCGGAATAATATTTGAATGTTAGAAAATCGCCCAGAAATCGCAGTAAAAAGTAGAAGGTTTTTTTTAATGTGCGAGATCATTTTTGAATTCTAAGAAAATATTTTCTAAAAACTTCCAAGTCAAAACCCTCTTTAAATTTAGAGTTCAGCTGCTGTTTTATTTTATATATTAAAATATTATTTTATTTAAGTTGCATTTTATAAACATTTTTAAATGTTTAAGCATGCGATATTAAAAAAATAATATATAAAAAATATATATTTATATTAATTATTCAACACCCTGGAAATTAAAAATTTATATCCAAATATTACAAAAATTCACACTGATATTTAAAAATACAAAAAACACTGGTTATAAAAAAGGCAGAAAAACAGAAAGATGTAGAAATTTACTTACTGAATACAAAAGTATTGTGATTTACCTAATTTTAGTTAGATCTTTTTTTTTTCCAAGTGTACAGCAAACGGCGACTAAAGCAGCAGACAACAACAACAACAACAAAAGCAAAGCAACAAACTGATTTGGCTTATTTTGCGACTTTTGCGGTCGCTGGAAATTGCATTAGATTTCAGCTATTTTTGTTGTTGTTGTTGGTTGTGTTTGAGACTGTTGTCAATTAAAGTTCAGCCTGGTCGAAAAGTTCTGTTAATGCCTTTGGGTTTTGTCATTGTTTCGAGAGCAACAACAGCAGCAACAACAACTTGCAACAATGAGGCACATTTACATGAAATTGTTGTATCACGTTTAATTTGGCAATTTGAATGCAAATATGTTGAAGACTCGCGCGTGTTTCTCCAAAAAGAAAATAGCCAAGTTCTGCTCCAAGTCGAGTCGCAGGCGATATTCCAACTTGACTCGCCGTCAGCCTTGAGACCCACTCACAGAATCATGGCCAACACCAAACAAATACTGTTAACTAAACTGAAATAATAAAAATCAAATTAAAGTTTGTCTAGTTAATTCTAAAACAGGGTTTAGCATTTTAATAATTTTAGCTTACATTTTTCTAAAATATAGAAAATTTATGTTTTTATCCAGACAGTATTTTCTAAGTGTTTTTTTTTTGTATTATTTTAAAATTGTACATATACAAAAATATTGTAAATAGTTTAGAAATTCTTATAAATTAAATACAGAAAATAGCTAAGGTTTAATATAAAAGCAGAGCTGCTAAATTTTATTACTTGTTGATTAATTTTTAGACAGAAATTTCGATTTAAATTTCTCCTTTTTAGGAATTGCTAAGAAATAAAAAAAATCTATTTTTGGGATTGCTTTTCTAATTTTACAAATTTATATTATACCCATAAATTTTTTAGAAAAACAAGAGAAGCTTTCTAGTTCTCAGGGTGATTATTTTTTTTAGAGTGTTTATAATTAAAGTGCTTGCCGCGTTTTTATTGTTGTAGTTTTTTTTTACTGGGCTTTTGTTATTGCGATTTGTTAATTGAATTAAATGCAGCGGGTCATCAAAATGCAGCTAGCAACTTGTCGATCACTTTGCCAGTGTGTGTGTTTGTGTTTGTGTGTGTGTTGTGTGTGTGCAACCCATTTAGCCAAAGTGTGCGGCAGAGTTCTCAACGCTTAACTGTAAAAGCAAACGCACGTCCGCAACGAGGCCCAGTCACTTGGCCAGTTAGTTGGCCGGCCAGCAATTGTCGGCGTTTGGGCCAAATGCGTGGCAGGAGCCAGGCACATTGACACACAAAAGCTACATAAAAAATAAATAACATAATAATAAAATATAGTAAATAATACTAAACAAAAAACAAGCCTTTGCATCAATTGTTAGCTTTGCTTTGGGGCCTTTTTTTAGGCCAATAAAAATAGTTATCGATAGTAAAAAAAGACTACATAAAAAACGTTGTAAAGTAAATTGGATTTTCTACATATTCCTTTCTTTTTTTGGAATTTAAATTAATTTTGTTTTATTTTATTTATATATAAAAATATATATTTATTTTTATCTGAAAAGAGTAGTTTTTTAGTTGTGGTTTTTGGGGGATTTGTACACTGTGCGCAGCCAGAACGCTGTTGACAATGCGGAATTCCCATGGTTGTTGTCGTTGTCGTTGTCGTGCACTTGGTGGCATGCTCGACCAAGTACCGCTAAATTGCAGCAGACAATTGTGGCAGCAACAGCAGTAGCAGCAGCAGCAGCAGCAGCAGCAGCAGCAGCAGCAGCAGCAGCAGTTGCAACAGCAACGCTTCCTGACGCATGCTGCGCTGCATGCTAAGCAGCTGGAGGCGTTGCTGACACATGACTGACAACAACAACAACAACAACAACAACAGTTGCTTTTGCATTTGCAACAGTGGCAGCCTAAGCTGCCCACATGCTACCTTTGGGGCAGCAGGTGTGTCTGTCCGCCACGTCCACGTTCATGTCCAAGTCTATATGTCCATTTGTCCATTTGTCCATTCGCGTTTGCCTTGTGACAACTGCCAGCTTGTTACGCCCTTTTGCCTGTCACACGCTTATTGCAGCTGTCTGCTGTCTACACTCGCAGAAAAAACTACCCAAGTCTTGATAAATGAGAGGTTCCTCCGTTTTGAAAATTCATTTAGAAAATCGAACTTGAAACAATACTTTTTTCAAATGCAAATCTTTAATTATCAAATTAATATCAGTGTACAAATATAGAGAGAACAATAAACCAACAATTATATATAATCTACACTGAAATTTAGAATTGTTTTATTTTTTTTTCATGCTGAACCTTAGCTTTTCTCATCAGCAGTGGCAGAAGTTGGGGCGTTGCTTAGTGATTTTTCAAATTGAATTTGAAGTGATTTATCAGTTTGGTGGCAGAGGCAATAGAAAGTGGCAGTGGGCAGTGGGGCAGTGGTCGGCGAGGGTCCAGCCAACTGTAGTTGGTACAGTAGGTACCAAGCAAAATGAACAGCTGTCTGGCTGTTGTGGCAAGGTGCAGTTGCCACTGGGGAAAGGCTGGTTGGAAAATGTGTGGAGAGAAAAACAGGCTCAAGTTCAAGTTGCCTGCTGCCCTTGAGGGAAAAACGGAAAAAGGAAAAGAAAAGAGGAGGTGGAAAGAAAATATCGACTCTGCCTCAAATTAATACGATTTTTATTCATGACTGCTGCTGGGGAGGCCCCCTTGGGGCGATTGCCAATCTGCCACTGCCACTGCCACAGCCACAGCCAGGTTTTCTAGTGGCAATTGCAAAACATTGCCGGAATGTGGCGACAATGCCTCGTTCGGCTTCTTCTTCTTCTTCTTCTATTCCTCTTCTTTTTTTTTTGTTGCTTCCCCTGCTTTGCTAATGTTGCAACTCGATTTTGTCGTCGTCGTCGATGTCTTTTGCTGTCTTTGCCTCTCTGCCACAATGCTTGTAATTTGTGCAAATGAGCCCCTAAATGGCAACGGCTGAGCAGCAAAAAAAGCCAAGCACCTAAGGAAAAAAACGTCCAAATTTAAATGCGCTATTTTGGCTATGCAAACGATGCAAGCCCAGGAATGGAATGGAAAGCTGTTAACTGCATTTTCCTCCTGGTTCTGCACGGCTTGCAATCCTACTACCAAAATGTTTATTGGCTCTATTGCTGCTTTTTGCTTAAAGATTTAAATTATTTGAGAAGGAGAAATTTAATTATTTTTATTTACCAAATTCAATTGACACAACAAAGAGAATAAATAAATAAAATAATGAAATTATTACAATCACAACATATTGACAACAATTTATTAATAATAAATGATAAAAATACTGCTAAACTTTATTGGCCCAATTGCTGATTTTTGCTTAAAGACTTAAATTATTGTCGGAAAACATATTTATCTAATTTTTTGTTTACTATTTTCAATTCACACAGCAAAGAGAATAAATAAATTAAATATATGGAAAATATTTAGAGAATCTATAGCTAAAACCATAAATATTACTAAGATTACAATTACTGTCAACAATTTATAAATAATAAAAATATTGCTCAACTCGCGGCACGTGCGACGGAAAATTAACAAGCAAATATTATACAAGTCGAAAAAAACTACGTCTCAAAAAAATAACAATGAATAAAAACTAGTATTTACTATACAAAATGCTGTTATCTATAAAAAAAAAGAGCGCAAAGAAAATGACCTAAAATCCACAAGTAAATAAATAAATTCAAAACTATGGCGTGATAAAAATAAATAAAAATAAAAAACACTGAGCAAAAATGCAGGCAATTGCTACCCATTTATCCATTTGACGGCTCACGCACGCACTCACGAATACACTCACGAATACACTCACGAGTCGATTTACGACACACGACACAAACTTTACAGTTACGCATTAAATGCACACACACGCACACACACACACCTCAACTGGCCTGTGTTTGTTTTTATGTTTCTGCTGTTTACGCGCCTTGTTTTTTTTTTTTGGTTTGTTGTTTTTTTTTTTGGTTAGTGAAATTTCCGCCTTCTGGCCAAGTTGTCTGCGTGGCTGACTGGCTCACCTGCCTGCGAAGGCCGACGTCAAAATTTCAATATTTGTTTACTTTATTTTCGTTTGTTGTTTTTTTTTTGTTTTTCTTCTTTTTTTTTATTTTTGTGGTCTGGCGCTACTTCGATTCGGATTCGGATTCAGATTCAGATTCAGACTCGTTCTCGTTGCCGGCTTATGTTTGCTTTATTCGATTTTATTGCTGTTTTCATTTCGGTTTGGCAAATGTGTGTCACAGCCACACAAACAAAAAGAAGAAACACACAAATTAACAACAAAAAAAGGTCGCATTTTAAGCAAAACACAAACACAAAAAATAGAAGAAAACAAATAATAAAAAACGCAACTCAACTGAAATCAAATACAGTCATGCGAAATTTTGGAAATTACGCATGGGCCAACAATGTGAATAAGCCAAAACACGCACAACAAGTTACAACAACAAATATGATGCCCCAACAAAAACTTTGTCTGGGCATATTTTGAGTTGCGGCAAAAACTAGAAACTGGCAAATACGGCAAATACGTCATAGGCCGGTAAAAAACTTGCCATTGACGAGACAAAAAAAAGCAAACAAAGATAAAAAATATCACACAAATATTAAAAGGCATAAAAATAGGAGCTGAAATTGCTGGGCAACTATAAATAGAGATATAATTATTATTATTATTTATTATAAATATATTTATAATGATAATTAAATTTATATATACATAAATCAGTGCAAATACCTGATTTTGTGTATATATAAAAAATATAAATAAATATATTATTTATTTATTTATATTCTTAATATTAATTATTATTATTAATTATAATACAAATGCCTACTTTTTTTTCGATTTGTTCATAATTAATAATTAAAAATTTAAATTAATATATTATCTACGTATTTGTATTCCTATTAATTATTATACAAATCGGTAAATCGATCTACTTAGTTTTTATTTAGTTTTTTATTGTTGTTATTTAGATTGATAATATTGCGTATACGTAATGGGCAATTAAGAACAAGTTTACCGTTTCAGATTTCCCCACAAACACAAGCGTCATATTTCCGTTTGTTATTGTTATTTTTTCCCAATGACTTTCAGTTATTTTTATCGTACAAACTGATAAGCGTGCTGTAAAGAAAAAAACCCTCAATGAAAGTTTGCTTGCCATTGAGCCAAAAAAAAAACCAGCATATTTTCTGTTTTTTTATATATATATACTTTCTGTTCTATATGCCCATTATCACGATTTGCACACACAGACTTTGCTTGTGACACTTGATAAGCGTTTTAGATGTGTCTGTTGATACTAAAACTGACATTTTGATTCTACGACGGATTCAATTAAAGTACGCCGTATTCTTTAGCCACATTGGCAACGATAGGCGGAGCAATGAACTCCAAATCGGCGAATCGGCGTCATTTTTGAGCATATAACTGAAATAATTATTTAGAAAAAAATAATTAAACAAACAAATAACAATAACTATTAAAATGCACATTTGAAAATACTGCTATTTTGTTTTTCGATTATTCTGCTCCTTTTTATAACATTTAATTAAGTTAAATTTTAATGTTTCGACTTCTTTCTTTGAAAGATTTCAGAGTGTTTTTTTTTTATTATATTGTTCGCAGCTGTAAATAAAATTAGTTTTCAGAAAATTAGGGCTTTGAATTTGAGTTGAGCTCGCTTTTGCTTTTTATATAAGTCTGGCTGCAATTTAAATTCGGGTGAAAGTTGTGTAAATAACAATAAAAAAAACCAAACACAAAACAAAAGCAACAATAACAACAACAGCAACAATTACCCGTTGCAATTTCCGAGCACGTGTCTAATTCAATAAACTCATTTTCGAAGTGGACTTTAATTGTGTTTCCACAACCACAAATCAAACCCAAAACGAATGCAGCTCAATTCAAAGCAGCAAAAAAACAACAAAAAAAAAAAAAAAAAAAGAGAAAAAAATACAGACACAGAAAAGAGGCTATAAATTGCAGTTGCAACTAATTTTTATGCGGCATGCAAACGAATATTCGCCGCCCCATGCAACCCCCCTTTCCCACCGTCCCCCCAACTTGCCTCATGCCCCTTTGGCCATATCATATCGCATCTGAGGAGCGCGCATATTTCCGACAGCCGCCGCTGCACATTGCAATGTAATTTTGCTTTCAACACCTTTTTTTTGTTTCGTTTGTGCCGCATGCAGCATGCAACAACGTCGTCGCCTGCTGATTGCGACCAGCGGCGTGGGCAAATAATTGCCAACAAAACAGCAAAACAGCGAACGGGTTCAAGTTGCCTAGGCTCCGCCTACACTCTAAAAAACCATCGCTTTAAATATCGAATTATGCTTCAGCAAGTAAATTGTTGACTTTTTAATATTATTTGTCTTATTAATTTATTGAATATTAAATTATAAATTTTTACAGGCTGGCAAAAAAGTCTTTTCAATATTTTTGCATTTTATTTTCTAATATTTAGAAATATTCAAATTTTATTTGAGCGTACTTTTATTTTGCTAAGTGTAGGCTCATCACCTGGCAAAGCAGCAGCAGCAACAACAAATGCAACAAAGTGAAAATCACTGCGCATTTCCCAGGCCCCGAAATCGGCGCGAATATATCGCATTTCAATCACGCGCCAGAGCTGCGCCAATTCTGCCCCCCCCCCCCCTGGGCCTTGAGTCGCCCCCCTGCTCCCCCTCAATTGTTGTGATCAACGCCTGGCGCAATTTACGTGCGGCCACGCAGTGACTCTCCGAGACTCTGAGAGACTCGACCAGCAATTTTACATCGGCAACATCGGCAACTGCAACTTGCAACAACTGCAACTGCCGCTTGAAGTTTATTAAAGTTTGCTGCGCAATCGAGCTGAAAGCAACGGGCCTGTTTATTGTTGTTGCTGCCGCTGCCGCTGCTGCTGCTGCTGCTGAACCTAACGGTACAGATTGTGCGCACAAAATGGCCACATCGTGATGCCTAAAATACACCCAGTATAAACAAAAAACACACCATCTCCTCCAACCTCCATCCCCCTTACAGCCCTCGGCACGCGCCTCATGCAACAGGCAGGCAGGCTGCGGTCAGCATTTATTTTGCCGGCCGGCCGGCCTGCCTGGCTGCCTGCCTGGCTGCGACTGCCTTTAAACTTGGCTTAATGCAACAGAGATTTCAAGTGTCCGATTTATGCGCAAATTTACTTTTATGCGATTAGCAGCAGCAATGAGAACAATTTATCGTCAAGTTTAGTCAATTTAATTGGGGCGCAGATGAGGCTGACTAAAAACCAAACAACAACATTTGCCACAAAAGCAGAGGTGCCAAAAGACAATCTCTCCGCCTGCTGACGTTGCACGTTTGTTCCACAACACAACACTCGAAGAAAATTCGCCTTGAAAACTAAATTATTTTTTGTTTTTACAAAACATTTTTCAATTGTAGAAAATTGCATTAAAATTAAAATCATTTCAAAAAAATCTTTTGGCAGAATTTCTGTGTTTTAGCAATGTGCAAACCCAAACATTTTTCATTTGTTTTTCTCAGAGTGTAGCTAGAATAACAACAGCAGCAGCAGCAGCAAATGTTGCGACAGCATCAACAGCAGCAAATGCCACATGTGGCACAAAGCGCGTGCATTAGACAAAGGCTAAGAAACAAACCTGGTAGCACGGTAATAAAATTTGATGGCAGCTGTTCTCAGAAGGAAGCCAAGCTGCCTGCATTCACTGTTGCAGCCACAATGTGCAACTGCAACTGCAACAGCAACTGCAACAGCTCAGCTCAGCTTGGCTTGGCTCAATTGTCGCTTTGCCTGGCGGCCGCTGAATTTGCACAATGGACCAAAATGTGCTTTGCAAAAGGGTTTTGGCGGACGGCAAAATATAATAGAAAAGAAAAGAAAAAAAAAGTAAATAGTAAAAAAGGCAAAAAACGAACAGCAAACAGCAGCTGAATGCAATTTCACGTTTCGGCTTAAATGTTGCTGAAGTGCTGATGCCAGCGATAAGAAATGTTTTTACAAAAAAGAAACTTCTAAAATGCTCTATAAACACTGCTCAACACACAACCACATATACATGTGGCATGCATCGTTTTGGGGCACAGACTTAATGCGGTATCAATGTCTGTTAAAGTCAGCCAGTTCTTTGTCTTCTTCTTCTTCATCTTCTTCTTCTTCTGGCTTAGTCTTTGAAATCGTTACCAACCCATTAAAGTTTACTTTAAAACTCAAATCACTGCAATTCAATGCATCTCCAAGTCTCAGTTAGCCCGGCTCAGATCAGCTCTGCCCCAGGCTGATTGACTATAATGTGGCTCACTTAGAGCAACAAACTGACTTCAATTGTCTAGGACTTGCTTACCACCAATATATTTCCACGTATTGCCTAAGAAAACTCCACTTTTTAGCTGCAACTATTTGATTTGGTTTACAAGTCAAAAACAACTTTGTATTTCAATTCGATTTTGTGACCATTATTTATATTTTGTCTTCAATTTATTTTACTCTGTCAAAAATTGTATTTTAAAAAATTTGCCAAACTTAACTTTATTTATTATTTAGAAAACATGTTTTTAAAAATCAGAACTTTCTCTTCTTAATGAAGAAAAAATATGTCATATTACCAGGATATTTTTTCACAAAACTCCAATAATAAGAGTTTAAATTTTTGCTTTTTATAAATAAATTCTAAATAATATTATTCTGAAAATTTAAAAAAAGGTCTTTTAAATTTGCAAATATTTTTGAAAATTCAGAAAAAAAAACAATAAACACATTGTGAATTTTATGTAGATTTTCTATAATTTAGTTTTTATTCAAGTGTAGTTGCAGTTTCAAGCGGCAGCTTCTTGGCCATGACTATAAGCCAAGTGGCAAGTGGCAAGTGGTAAGTGGTAAGTGCAGGCTTTGGTTTCACTCGAAATCAATATCAAAATCTGAATGCGAATGCGAATAAGCCGCTTAAGTTCAATTATCAATAATTGCACAGCTTCCACACTCGGTGAATGGAATCGGGCTGGGAGTAAATCCCATTTGGATGTGCAGCGAGTCAAATGTTAATTCTGGCTACTTGCCACATTACACCATGCCACATTGCCCCACGACAATGACGCAGTTTCAATTGTCTGCTTGCAATTTAAGTTCAGTCTTTATGTTTTGGCCTTTTGCATATGTTCAAGACTCAGTTTTGCTTACACTCGACTTGATGGCGAGTATTTCAAATCAGTTCAAATGTTTTGAATTTATGACAGTCGCGTCGCATCCCTCGCTTGCCTCCCTCCCCCTTTGCTGTACGATTTGCTGCATTCTTTGTCCAAGTTGTTGGAGCGTAAAAATGCTTTTCATAAAGCCAACGCCAAAGGATATCTGATTTAGCTATTTGTTGCTTCTGTTCTTGTTCGCTTTTTGTTTTTTTTTTGTTTTTTTTTTTTGTGTTCAAGGTGAACTTAAAGTCAAAGCTCTTAGTTGACGTCAGCGTCGCTTAAAAGCAGGGTTTGTGCTAAACCGCGATGATAAAAAATAAAATAAAAATAAAATAAACTTGAAAATTAATTTTGCGCAAGGTCAGCAAAAATTTGCACAGCAACAAAAAAATTAGCCACAAAAATGTTGGTGATGCTATCTATCGTTGCTGCCAATTAATGACGAATGAGCAAAATCAACAATAACAACAACAACAACAACAACAACAACAACAACAACAACAACAACAAAACATTAACAATGCATTCGCATTGAAAAATCGCTGGCCACAAAATGAGCTAAATGGATAAATAGTTTTTGCATTGAAATGCCTCACGGCCCGTTTATGCATAAAGAGACCTCGTCACATTGTTGCTGCAACAAATTGCAACGACAACAACAACAATTTTACGTCGGCTACTTTGATGTTTTTGTCAGAGTTTTGGCTTTTGCTGTGAGGGCGTCTAATTAAAGCCAAGCCAAGCCAAGCCAAGCCGAGCCGATCTGAGCCGAGCCTCAACTAGGCCTTCTATTGGCCTTCTAAATTCCTTGAATTGCATTGCCAACACAAAACACACAACTCGAATTAGCCACTCTCAATATTTGTTAACTAACAAAAGATATACAAAAAAATAAATAACTATTGATAACTTATAACTTAAATAATAAATAATATTCATAGCTTATATTTAACGGGGGTTTTTATACTGTTTTCATTATCTAAATTAATAATATTAAATAAATAAATAATGAATAAATAATAATTAAATAACAAATAAGTAAAAAAAAAAAAATGAATAAATAATAATTAAATAATAAAAACGTTAATTATTCAATATTAAATAAATAAAAAATTAATAATAAATATATAATAAACTAATACTAAATAAGTAATAATCAAATAAATTATCAATAATAATGATGCTTAAATTGAAAATTATTTTTCATATTGTTTTCAGTATTTAACTTAATAATAATAATAAATAAATTATATATATGTATAATAAATAAATAAAAACAAATAATACATAAAAATACAAACATTAATAATCTTATATTAAGTAGGATTTTCAATATTTTTTTCAGTAGCTCACTTAAAATAATAATTAATAATAAAAATAGCTTTTATTTAATAGTATTTTTCATGCTGTTTTTGTTATTTAACTGAACAACAACAAAAATAAGTAAATAATCATTAATAATTATAGCGAATATTTAATAAAATGTTTACCAATTTTCTTTCCACATCTAACTCAATCTGTATCTTTTTTTTTGTATCTATTTTGCAGTTCTCGGAAGCGTCCGCCGAGCGACAGTTATGATTGCAACAGCGATCAGTGCAAAGGGGACGAGATGAATGCTTGCAACGCAGCATTGATTCTGATGCATCTACACAATGCGCCGAATGCCGGTAGGATTTTGATACTAGATTGAAATATTTAAGCTCTGTTTGAATGAGTTTTCTTAGTTTGATAACTTTTACCAATTTTGCACACATTTCGTTTTTGCAGCAGTTTCGGACAAATGGCTGGGCTCCAGTCCGGGCAGCAGCTCGTCGGCTTCTTGGAGTTCCGGTTCGGCATCGCCGCCGTTGAGCGATGATGGAAATGCATTGTTGCATGGTCACATAATATCGATGCCACACGATGCGGCAAGTGCATCGGCCAATGCACGCATACGCACAACATCTGTGTCCACATCGGATGAGGGCATTGTCATCGACTTCAAGGAGGAGCGCAAGAAGAAGGTAGGTCAATTCTACAAATCTACAAATCTACAGATTTACAAATTTATAATTTTACAATTCTACAACACACTCAACAATATTTTGATTAGATCAAAAGAATGCGGCCAGTGTGGCAAACAGAGCGCAACGCAACAAAATTTGTTGCATTTTAATTGCAACTTTGTACGCAAAGACAGCGATTTTAATTGCTATAATTATATTTATGTAAATGCGGCTGCAACATTTTGGCAAAGACAGCCAAGCAGCCAAATAGCCAAACAGCTACACTCATCAAAAAGAATCAACATTAATTATAGTAAATCGCTGTGCATTTTTCAATTTCTACAATTTATTGTTGTGGCTTGCTAAAAAGTTGCATTTTTAAATTTCAATTTGCTTTTTTTTAATGAAATTAATATATCTAATTTCCAGGCATTTGTTTAATACATTTTTGTTGATTTCTCTGACTGTCTAACTATATATATATATATATTTATATATATGTATGTATTTATATATATGTTTTTTTGGCACTTGACGTATGCTCGGTTCGCATCTCGATTTCATTACTCATACGCAAGCAGAGAACTGTGAAAAGTCAGGAAATTAAATAAATGTCGAAAATGAGCACATTATAAGAACACATCAATCAAAGGGCAGTCGTTCGTTAACTATACAGAATAATATATATATTTATATATATATATATGTAAGTTATACACACGTATTCACTTCCCTGACAAAAATTACTGTGTAAAAGTTTTACTTATAAAATGCGTCTCTTGTTTTTTTTGCTCTTGTAGCACTTTTTGCTCCAAACTTAAAGTGGACTCCACGCGGCAGTAAGAAGCTTATGCAACTTATATTTTTTTACTTGTACTCTGCCATAAGGCTTTCACCTCCAGGCTTTCTTCCGAGTTTATATTGCCAAATATTTAGTTATTTTCTTTACAGCTGCTTCTGCTTCACTTTATGTGGCTAGTCTTTTGGGCAAGTGGCTCTTTAAAGCTCTTAACAAGGCTAAAAGCGAGTGGGGATTGCGATCTTTATCAAGAGTCATCAAGACTCATCAGCGATAATTGTTAACCTTCGATTTGTGTTTAGAAAATTAAAGCCGAAAAAGTTGCTTGACAGACGACTAAATGTTTGATGGATCACATTACAAGATTAATAAATATTTGCTATTTAAATAATGATTAAGTTTCTATAGGTTCTACACAGAAAGAAATGCACTTTCTCAGTGGCTTTTTATAAATTTCATAACAATTGCTTCCATTAGATTTTTTTCTTTTAAAGATATTTATTTATTTTCTTGCAGAATATCCACAATTAATAAACACTTTTTTCAGCGGCTTTTGGGTAATTTCATTGGAAATTGCTTTACAATTGTTTTAAACAAGATTATTTTTTGCAAATGTTGCTTTCAGCTGGTGTCATTTTAATTTTAATTTCCAATTTATATTTTTGATGGTTATTTCAATGTTTTGCCACTTTGCCTCTGGCCAAACTTTCACTTTGTCCGGCAGAATTTACCTGTTGCCCAAGTCGAGAAATTGACATTTTTCCGCTTGTTGTCAGTGGCTGCGATTTGTGCCTGTCAGTCAGCTGCTGGCAACTGCCACGCCCACTGGGCGGCAAATTGATTTTCAAGCTAATTTTTTGAAAGACATTTGCAGCATTTCCGCATTATCTTGAGTGTGTGGCAGGCAATGGACACAAAGCAGACGACTCTTGCCACAGATCTGTGTGAATAGACAAGTAGTTGGATACACTCAGAAAAAACAGACATATAATAATTAGGTAGTAGAAAGATGATCTAGTTTTTAGCAATCATTGTAAAATATTATGCAAACTAATTTCTGAAATGTAGAAAGAAATATTTAAATATATTTCATATAAATATAAAGTATGCAAAATATAAATAAATTTTCAAAAACTATGCAAAATGTTTTTTATAAATGTTTATTAATAAATAATCAAAATAAAAAATAGCTGCTAAAAATTAGACCAATTATTTATATTTTATTATATTTTAGAAGCATAATTTTTACAAATGTACTTTCTGAATAACAAGGGATCAAAAGTAGGTTAATTTACTCAAATCAGATAGATCGATATATAGAAAGATAGATCGACAGATAGATTGATGGATGAATGGATGGATGTATGGATGGTTGTATAAATGAGTGGCACGCAGAATGAGCTCAGCGGAGTTGCAGTGAATGCATTTAATGTGTGTAATTGTGCGCAATTAATGCCGCTGCGAATGCTTGACAGTCATGGCCACATGGCGTATACGTAATAAGCCACATTACTCATACGCAACGTGTGCTGTTGAGCGGCATTTTGCTGGTGTGCTTTTTATTTTATTCTTTTTTTCTTTACTTTGTTTGGTTGCTAGGCTGTGAGCAGCCACAAAGTGTTTGGCACAATATGGTGCATGATTAACCTTCATTACTTAACTCGCCCGCTGCAAATTACTCATTCGCCACGCTGGCCTTTGTTTTGTTTTGTGTTGTGTTGTGTTGTGTGTTGTGTTGTGCCCGTGTTCATTTGTGGTTAAAAGCGATTTTAAATGCAGATTTATGTGCATACAACAACAACAACAACAAATGCCAACAGCAGAGTGACAACTGCAGCAGCAGCAGCAACTCACGGAAACTCAGACAGAATATTTTGCCTTTCAATCAAGGCTTCGTTTCATCAAGGCTGGAAATCGCACAATGGGCTGTGTGTGAAGCGGCACTCGTAAATTAGCCGCCAGACACCAGCCATGTCAATCATAGCAAATGCAACTATTACACTTGAAAAAAAAACAATTGGTTTCGTTTTGGCTTCACTTTTAATTTTTGAGAAAAATGAAAAAATAAACTCTAATAATTTTTGGACCTATTTTTTAACACTGAGGAATATTTTCTAAAAACCAGAAATTTATCTAAAATTGAGATATTCAGAAAAATATTATAATTCTTTTAGAAATATTAAAATTCGGACAATATGAGAAAATGCGATTTGCTAAAATTCAGAAACTATTTGTAGTTTTTTTTTCTAGTTTGTAGTTAGATTTTGCATATTTAAACACTACTTTTTGCTCAGTGTGCAGCTGTTAAGTGCTTTAAACATATTTCAAAGAGGGCCACTCAATTCAGGCCGAGTTGGGCGAATTGACAAGTTATGCGCCGCTCTAGCAAAATGTATTCGCACATTTCCTGGCCTTTAAAATTGGCCCGTTTTCGTTTTGTGTGCAGCAAAAGTTTTCAATGCAAAAAGCGCTTCGGTGTCGACCTGGCTAATTGCATGTTTCATGTATAAGCTTTTACGAATTTTGTTTTACGTGTTTGCGGCTAGTTTTTTTTCTATTTTTTTTATTTGTATTTTCTGTTTGATTGTTGTTTTTGTTTGCTGTTTTCCAACTAATTTGTTTTATAACATCAACAACGGGCACCAAAAGCGACAAAAGCGGCAAAAGCCAACAAAAGCAAACGCAAATTATAGTAAAAAAAAAAAAGGCAGACTGCGCGGCGTGTGCAAGGCGATGACATTGGATCGAAAGGGGCATGTTGAGGAGGGGCACTTTTGCTTAGTCTAATGACAGTTGAATAGAGAGAGAGAGAGGAGGGGGTCACTGGGGATGGAGGTGCTTTTCGCCTATTGCGGTTTATCTGCTACAAACTGCAACTGCTCTCAAACTAAAAGGCAAAATGCAGTCGTCGCTGCCAGCCAACATGGCGCGGCGCACGTGTCACTAATACTATGTCTGAATGTGTGTGCGCGATGTGTGTATGTGATGTGTGTATGTGATGTGTGTGTGTGTGTGTGTATTTTGCTGGCAGCTTAACTGCATTTGCCATTTTTCGAATAAATGCGCTGCTGGCAAATGCAGCAATTGAGTGGCATTTCGCAGTCGATTCGTACATTACTTTTGACAGATTCTTCAAACCAATATTTACCAAATGTGTTAAATTTCAATATATTTTGCTGAGAGCAATTTTCAATTTAATATTGATTACTCAATATTTTTGTTATATATTTATGGATTATGGATGGAAGTATCTGCCTAATTTAATTCTAATTTAAATATGTCTATAAATTTCTTCTGAATCAAACCAAACATTTTTGAATACAATAAAAATTCGGTTCTTGCAGTTTTAATACAGAATTTATTTAGATAAATATTCTAAATGTTATAAAGAAAATATATTTAATGCAAATGGAGAACTAATATAAATGAAAAATAAGAAAACCTGGCTAATTTTAAAAATAAAGTCGCAATTTAAAACTTGACCAAAATATGTATATTCAAATTTGAATGCAGATATGTTTATGTAACCACTGCAAACTATTTATTCACTTACTTAAATTATGTTTTTTAAATAATAGTTTTACATATTTCATATTTGTCACTTTTATAGGGTATTTTGTGCACTATCATTTTTTATTTGTATTTTGCATAACAGACTTTTGTCTAGGTAAATTTGCAGCTTGCTTTTTTTTTTATTTTGTTGCACTTCTAAATAAGTTTAAAATTATATTTATGATTTGCGGTGGACCAGCGACCATTGTCGAATCTTACCTATACATATATATAGGTATATATATATATATATATCTGTCGCTCACTTGTATCTTTTACTGTGTGTATATATAATAAATGTTGCCACATGTAGCTCAAAATTTGGCTTTACTAGCTGCATTTATTTTTAAACGGAACGTAAAAAAATATGGCAAAATTTAATTAGAAATTGTAAAATTCATGTGTCGGTGTCAGAATGTGTGTGCATAGGTGTGTATACGAGTGTGTGTGTGTGTGTTGAGTATGTGCACCAACCTTGAAAACAACATTCACTTGACAGAAACAGAGACACACACACAGAGAGAAATACAAAGCACAAAGCACAAAACACGAGCAGAGATTGGCAAACAGCTTCGGCAAATGCCTTTGGCACTTTGGCACTTGATTCATAAGCCAAACGAGGTATTTCATTTCACTCATATGGGCAAAATAACCTTGAATTCTGATTAGGAAGCAATTTAAATTTATCTATCAGTCAAACGCTCAACGCCCTCTGCTGCTGCTGCTGCAGCTGCTGCAGCTGCTGCTGTTTATTCAGTTATTGACTTATTATTATAATTATTATTATAAGTTAATTGTGCAGCTAAAAAGCCATTTGTATCGCTCTATCAAACTCAAATTGAGACTCTTCCCGGATTCATTAGCGCAATAATTGCAAATGACATTGGGCTTAGGTGTCGTCAAGAATTGACAGACTGACTGACTGATTGGTCAGCACACGTGGCGTATGAGTAATGACTGCTCAACCGAATTGAGTAAGTGATTTTGCCTTAAAGCGATGTCTGCCCACGCAGCACTCACTCACATCGAGGAAACATATAGCAAACATAGCACTTGCAAGCTGAAAAAGCTTATTCTTGTTGCTAAAATATTGTTAGATGTTTTTTCATTATTATTTGTGGTTTTTTGTGTCTTTGACAATTGAATAACCTTTTAGCCACAAACCGCATGCAGTTGCATGATGGCATTATGCGTGTTCTTTTAACCAAAAGCAGACGACAAATAACGAAATGTAGTTGCAGATTTATGTGGTGTGTGTATGTGTGTGTGTGTGTGTGTGTGTTGTGCACAACATTAAGCGTAAGAACCTGTCAAATGCATTACAAATAAAACACAAAAGCCACAACTCAAAATCAAAACCAAGACGAAAACCAAAACAAAAAGATGAAAAAAATAGATTAAGAAAATAAATCCAAGTCTTGGCGGAAATGCATAGCAGAAAAGCTAAAGGCGAACAACTTGCCGCAGCCACAGCAGCAGCCGCAACAGTGTGCAACAATTCGTCTGCGTCACTTGCAGCAGGAGTGGCAGCCATAACACAAACAGTAACAACAACAACAACAAAAATAGTCAGTGAAGCGAGTTCTTTGTGTGTGTGTGTGTTGTGGGAGAAACGAACTCATAAATTCATCATAATTGCCAAAGGCACAAAAATGTGACTGAAAATGTGCAGCAACAACAACAAAAACAACAACAACAACAACAACTGCAAAAAGTCGTAAAGAAAATATGCAATAAAAATAATTTGCCATAACAGTCGGTAGCAAAATACAATAAAACAACAACAAACAAACAAAACACAAAAAAAAAAAAAAAAAAAAAAAAACATTCCATGGTTTTGCCAACATAACCATAAACATTTAAATAATTCCGCTGCGCATTATTTACAAATTGCAATTTTCCATTTTGCGGAGCAACTAAATTATTCATTCACTTGCGGTTCGCTTTATTGGAAAATTATTTCGCTTCACAAAAAAACACAAAACATAAAAAATGAAGAAGATGAAAATAGTAAAAAGAAAAATCGGTGCCAAGTGCAAAGCAGCGGCAACATTTTCATGTTCAAGGTGACAACAAATATGTTGTGGACGAGCAGGGGGGGTGGGACGGACGCCAAAGAGACACTTGAGCCAAATGCCGCCTCATCGTTTGGCCTCGTTTCGCTAATTTTGTTGGTTTTGGTTTTGGTTTTATATACTCTGTCAGCGCAGCCAGAAAAAGTATATTGGCTGAAATTATGTTGGTCTCTGCTCGAAACAATTTCTTTGTCACTTTTCATCACCTATTATTGCATTTTTAACAGAGTATTTTGAATTGGCTTTTTTTGTTTGTTGCTTTTCCTTATTTTGTTTGTCTGCAGTTTGATTTGTTTATTTGGCATTTTGTTTTTGTATTGGAATTTTGTTTTGTAATCGGAATTTACCTGAGTATAAACAAAATATATATTTTTTCAAAACATTTATAAATGCGGAAATTAAGTAGTAGCTGATGAATAATTTATTTTTATTACAAAACTTTGAATAATTGAATTAATTTATTTATACTTAAATTGTAATTTATATCGATAAATTGATACATAATAAAGTGAAAATCAATATTTTTAATTAAATAAATTAAACTGTCCATAAATTTTATCTGATGAGAAGCAAAGCTGATAAGAAAATACAATTTTATTAAATAAATATTTGTTTGTATTTCTATATATATAAATTCCATATACATTTTTTCTTCTTGTTTTATGTAATTTAATTTTTTATTTAATGTCAATTGATAATAATAAATCATTTTCTGTTTATTTGATTAAATTGATATTTTCACAATGTCATTTTATATCGATAAATCTGTTTATAAATTTATGTTTTTTCTCTTTTGTTGTTGGTTTTCTTTGAACCTTGTTGCAACATTGGCGAACAATTTGCATACGTTTTTGCCGTTGGCAAGCGGCCCACTTGCCACACGTTGCCGTGCCCCCTGCTGCCATGCAACTGGCTGCCTTATCTGGTTGCTTGGTCTTTTGGGTATTTGCAATAGGTTTCATTTGTTGTTGTCTTTGGCGATTTGTAAATTACAAATGTCACTTAAAATGCGCTTGCAGCTGCAGTTGCAGCAACGACATTGCTGCCACACTTGCGATGGCCAATGTCGTGAAAATAATGTTTTTCTCGACACTTTTGTATATATATTTAATTTCTTTCTTTCTTTTCTTTTCTTTTCTTTTCTTTTCTTTTCTTTTGGTCGACGGCCAACTATGCCACGAGCCGGCTGGTGTGGCACACATTACTCAAATTATGTTGCAAGCTTTGCAAAGTTGCAAATGCTTCTTGCATTTCGATTTCATTTGCATTTGAAGATAAAAAACAAAAACAAAAAACTTTTCCAAGCTGCCAAGATGAAACTCAATTTGAACTACAAACACTTGCAACACCAACACACACACAACTGTACCCAGCCGGCGAATTGGCCCAGTTTCACTTTTTTCTGCTGTTTTTTTTTTGCACAAACAAAATGGCGGCCAAAATGACTGCAACTGTGTTTTGTGTGGCTGTACTTTTTCGCCAGTGTATTGCGGGCGCGTTGCCAACTGCAACTGTGTCACAGCTATTTTATAGGTTATACATACACACACACACACACAATCACACACACGCAAACAGACACACAGACTGTGGCACACTGTTGCAGCAGCCTCGATTTTGCGCCGGCCGGCCGGCAAATGAATGTTGCGCAATGAAAAATGCATTTCCCCCATGCACTCAACTTGTCTCTCTTTCGCTCTCTCTCTCTCTCTCTCCCTCTCTCTCTCTCTCTCACACTCTTTCTCTTGCATTGTCTCTCTCTTTCCCTTTCACTCGTTCACACTCTGAAATCGCCATCTTTGCGGCGGCCATGCGCAAAAGCTCATTTCCGTTCTCCGTTTTTCGTTCAACTCGCCGTGTTATTCGCAACCCCCAAACCCTTCCTTCCTTCCCCTTTTACCCCTACCACCCACACGCTGCGACGGCACGTGTTTGCACACAGTTGCTGCAAAATAAAAAAATAAATAGTAATAATAAAATGTGTGCAATTTGTCGCTGACGTCGTCAAGGGAAAATTTCAGTGTTTTTTTTTCCTTTGCAATTTATGAAACGGGTTTTCCATTGCTGCTGTGATTAATGAAGTTGAAGATTAACTATTTTAATTCTATTATTAACTATTTTATATTTGTCTCTCCAAATCTATCCATTTAATGTTCAAGCAATTTTAATTAAAGTTGTATAAATATTTATTAATCTTTATTGCCCAAATTAGTAAACTAATATGTCCAAAAGATATAATAAAAAATAAAAATAAATTTGCAGTTAAAAAATCTATAAATTTGCCCATTGGGAATATTAATCCTCAATTGGCACATAAATAAATAAATCAATTAAATAAATAAATGAAAAGCTTTTAAAATTATTTATCTTAAAGATAAGCTAATTTTTATTTAAAAAACAAATCGGCAATAGTCAGCTAAATAAATAAAAACTTTATTAAAAACCTATAAATTAATTTGCCCATTAGAAATATTTAAATTATTCTTGCTTATAAACAATCTCCCGTTGATAAATCAATGATAACAGCGACAAATATATTTCTTGAACACATTTAGAAATTTGCATATATTTTGAAAAGATTTCGGAAACAGAATAAATTAGATAAATAAATAGTCATTTAAATATTTATACAAATTATTCAACTATTATTTCGAAATAAATGTGCATTAGTCAGCGACATAGATAAAAAGTTGATTTAAAAGCTGGAATTTAAATTTGATTGTTTATTTTATTCTGTTTTTATCAACAATCTCCCGTTGATAAATCAATGCTAAAAGTGACACAATTGTTTCTTTCCACGCATATTTAAGTTTGTGTATATTAATTGCAAATTATTTGTGAACACAAATTTACCAATCTACAATTGCAGGCAGAATTTTTGTTATGTTTGCTGTTGGTTTGTTTGTTTGGTCTGTTTGCCACTCAATTGTGAACTGTTTGTGAGTGCAACACGCAATTTGGGAAACTTAAAAAAATGTTTTGCGCTCGATTCACTTTTCATGGCTAATTAATTCCGCAAAATTAATGAATAATAATGCTAATGCGAATGCCAAACTAATGAATATGCAAAGCAAACATTTAATTGCACACACACGCTCGATTGTGTGTGTGTTTGTGTGTGTGTGTGTGTGTCTATGTATTTATAAGTAGCTGTATGCACATCCAAATTTATTTGTTGGCATCGGCGCACCAAGCCATAATTAAAAGCCAAACAAGCAGCAGTAGCAGTAAAGGCAGCAAAGGCAGCAGCAACCAGGTGATTTCATTAGCAACTTTTGCTTTTAGACTTGGACTTCCACTTGTTAATTATACTACAGAAACGCGCAACAACGGTGTATTTTTTTCTACACACAGCCACGAAAAAAATAATAACACCACTCTTACATGTTTTCTTAGAAATAAAAAACATAACCTTTAGTTTTGCAATCTTTTCGAATGTTGATTTTTAATTTATGTTCATAAATTTAATTTACAATAAAAAAATAAGTTTTTTAACTTGCTCTGTTTTGTTTTCTAGATTATTCTTACACTTCTTAAAGCGTGTTCAAAAATATTCCTTGTGAGATTTGCAACTGCTCTCAAAATACTAGTTGCTGCTGCTTGATAAATTGCATTTTCTCAATATTTTTCTAGGTGTTTTCGTAATGCAGAGAAAGCTAAGAAAACTTCTCTACTTTTATTCAGAAATTAAATTTACTTAAAAAAAAAATTTTTTTTGATTAAAGAACAAAATTTTAAGTATTTAATTTTTGTATTATTTACTACTACTACTATTTTTACCGCCGCTGTGCATCACATTGGGCGGTGCTGGGGAAATTGAGCACACTGGTCGTACTCGCGATTTGATGTTATGTCTGATAAGCGTTACGCTTTAAAAACAATGAAATAGATACAGATATACAGATATATATATATATATATTCCGCACACATCGCATCCACTTACATCACTCAATTGGGTTTGGCAAACAAATGCCACTTTTTTTTTATTATTATTGTTGTTGTTGTTTTGCAATGATTATTTAAGCAGTCGGATAGATAAACAAATGAAGTGGCCAGCCAGCAGCGTAGGGCGACACGTGTCGTGAACAATTTTTATTACTACAGTAAAAAAAAAATTCTACTTTTAAACTACTTTTGAACTGTTTTATTTTTTTTACAATTTTATAAAAATCCAATCTTGAATATAGAAATGCAAGCCCAGATTTTTAAAGACTTACCGCAAACATTTTATACATTTCTTTTCTGTAGGGTGGTTTTTTTTCTAAGTGTAGTAATGGTAAGTGCGCAACAAGCGCTGTTTGTGGGCGGCGTTTCGTCGTCGTCCGTCGTTGACATATTTGCATTTAGTGGGCGTGGGCCTGTGGCATGCAGCTTAATTACAGCGCATCGGCACGCCTCCAGAAGCTATGCCTCAACTAGTTGCGGCTATGAGAATGAGAATACTTTTATCGCAGGGGCAGTTCAAACCGACTGTTGACACAAGGCAAGATCTACGTTTTTAAAGCAATGCTCTCAAATGGAAAACAGGTGCTGAATTAGTTGCCTGAGATCTTTATCCATAAGTTCTGTTTAATAGTAAATTAATGCAAATTTAGCTACAATTGCTGAGTTTTAATAGCTGTAGCCTTGATCTACTTCACTCGGAAGAAGATGGCCCTGAATTAATTCTTATTTTTATTATTATTCAGCAAATATACTTCTAAGTGGGCAGTCTGTGTGTTGCGAAAAAATGATGGATTTTCTTTTCTTTGTATATTTAATGTTTAATTAATTTAAAAATACAATTAAAGGCAATATGCAACTTTATTTGTAGATTTAATATTTTTATTAAATTTGTATATATTTTTATACATTTTTTTCTTTTAAATGAATGTACAATGTACCAATTTGTTGGCTCTGTTCATTTTCATTTTCAAGGCTTGCCCAGAGGCCGAAAGCAATTAATTTTCCACCTAAGCAAAAAACATGACAACAGAATTTCACTTTTGCCAAGATAAAGCGAAGGAAATTATGAGTTGTCAGCAGGCGTGTCAAAGTAGGAAAAGCAGGCGGCAAATGAGTGTTGCTGCATATGACGTCAGCAGCCAGCAACTTATAATAAATGTGAATAACACAAGCCAAGCGGCAGGTAGGCTGCTTCTTCTTCTTCTTCATTTAAAGGGTTTTTTCAGACGGCAAAAAGAAAAGTTTTGCATAAAACAAAGCTCAGAAAATGATGATTAAAATAATAGTCAAAGCAACAGCAGCTAAAGTAAAACACACACACACACACACACAGAGAAGCACACACACGCAAAGTGCATAGAGAAATAATTTTTGCAGTTTTATTTCAAGGTCAAAGCAGCAAAGTCAACAGCAAAAATCAATATGGCAACACTTTTAAGGGTTGCGGCGAATTTGCCCAACAACGAAAAAAAAATCTTTTCCTTTTGCAGCGACGTCAGCAGCGCATTTAGTGGTTCAGTGGGTCGCATGCAACAGCAGCCAACAACAACAACAACAACAACAACAACGGCAAAAACAACCATAACAACTGAAACTGTTTGGTTTTTCCCGCGCATTTCTTGCGCTCTTCTCTCTCTTTCTGTGCATTCTCTCTTTGCTCTGCGTTTTACGCTCTCTCTGCCTGCTCTCTGCCAGCGCTGCGCATGCTCCTCTTCCTCTCTCACTCTTTCTCATTCTGTCTCTCTCCCACTCCTCTGATTTCGCATTTACGCGCTTTTTAAAATAGAGCCTGGATTTAATTATAGCTGCCAGCTCAGCACTGAATTTTGCGGCCTCTGATTCTGCGTGGGTGTTTGTGTGTGTGTATGGGTGTGTGTTTGCTGCCTCTCAATTAAGTCCACTCAATTACACACACACACACACACACACACAACAATGAAAACTGCACTTTTTGTTTGGGCGTTTTGTTTAATTTTTTTTTTGGGAGCAGCAATCGATAAAAATTCCTTCCTCTTCAAGGTTAGCCACGAAGTGGCAAATACTGATAGGGGTCTTGGAGAGCGGGTTGTGTTGAGAAAATCGCCAAATTTGCAGCTGTCAAATATACATTTGAGAAATGAGCTAAGTTACACTCAGAAAAATAATAAAAATTAAATTAAAATTAAAAAAATTCGCAATACTTTTTACAGCGTTTTTTTTTTGCTATTTATTATGGTGTATTTATTTTTTATTTAGTTATTATATATATATTTCTGAAAATTGAAAATAAACCTTTTTAAATAGTTTGCCAATAATTCTTAAAAGCTATATCATGCTTTCATTTGGGCTTGGTTTTCTAAAGTTTAAATCATTTATCAACGAGCCATTTAAATTGCGTATACGTAATGTGTATTAATTTATCATATTATGGGTATTATTGCTGATTGCAATTAAACAGAATTAACATATTTATCATATTATGCTTTATTCCAATTGTATTTGTATTAAAAGTCTACTTTTCATTTTGTTTCTTTTCAGGTGAGTAAAACTTGACAGTCTGCGTTTAATTGGCCTTTTACTTTGTGAGTATTGCGATTATTTTTTTTCTTGTTCTTTTTTTTATTGTGTTTTTTGCATATGACGCAGTTTTATGCGATTTATCACAACTTGTAGTCATTGTATTTGCATTTCCGTGTGGGCTTGCCTTGTGCCCCGATATGTACAACACATGCTTATATATACATATATATGTATCGGAGTGTGTATTTATGTAAATGTCAATTCAAGCGAAGCTTGAAACACGAGCACATTGCTCGCCTTTTAAGTGAATGTCAAAAACAATTGCGAAAAATAATATAACCACCAATCGCACAACAAATGTTTTTAAATTTTTAAGAATAGTCAACTTATGAAAATGATTTTTAAAGTGGAACAAAAGAACAATTTTATTTAGCACTTTCGACTTATTTGATTCTATACATTAAAATATATTTTCGTTGCAATGCTATTATTTTTTTCTGGCTGTCTGATGCAGTTATCATTTAGAAAGTCTGAATTAGGTTTCAAACTTTTCAAATTTTATGCAGAAACATTATAAATCGACAAAATACTCATTTATTGCATATTTTCAGTTCTTTTTGGCTTTTAAGCTCTCTTCAGCGTGAATCGTATTCATTAACATAATGACCCTTAAAATTGTCTAGACGGCTACAATTTTCATTCTACTTTTCTTTTCCTCGCAGTTCTCAGTTTGTTTTTATTTTTGCCTCGCTTTGTATTAATTTTTTTTTTTGTATTTCTTTTGTCTTGATTAGTATTCTCGGAATAAACATTTCAGTTGCATTTTCACTTGAAAGAATAAACCATAAATGGTACAAAAAAGAGTTTTATTATTTAAATTAAATTGAGTACATTGAAACAATAATTTAATTGCGTAATGTATTGAAAAATATTAAGTATTTCGCAGTTAATTGCTTTTAAGCTGACATTCTAAAGAAAAGGCTCAGAAAAAATATTTATTTAATAAAATTTCACTAAAATGAATGAGTGAGAAAAATGAGTGGAAAAATATAAAAAAAAATAGTAAAGTTGATTTACGCACGGCGTAAGATTAATAAATTTACGTATTAAATAAAAGAAAATTGGGAAAATGAAGATTTCTCTATTTAAAAGCCATTTAAAAGAGTTTCAGTATTTAAATTGATTTTGTAACACGGATTTAAAAGATGGCCTGTGAACAACAAGGCGGATGAGTAATTAATTTATTAAAATTATTCTGAATTAGTCTGATTTTACAAAAAAATTTAAAACTGGAAAGGAACTTGCATCTAAAATGCAAAACTAATCTTATTTTGCCACGGCGTATTAGTAATAAATTTAAGTATTAAACACTTAGTTAATTATCAAAGAACCTTTTATTTATGTATGTTGTTCTTATTTTTATTGATCAACCTTTGGAAAGCATATAAATCAGCGGCGAAGTGACTTACTGTTAGATTCAACAAATAAATTAATGCAACATATAAATAACAACTTCTAAAGCTGCAGAAATACAATTAAATTGCATACATCAATGTAAAAGAAAAAGTAAGGGGAATAAAGCACAAACAAACTGATGACGCGCTGCTTCCGATTCCGGTTTTTTTTTTGCTGGATTTTCATTGACAGCAGTTTTATTCACAAAATTAATTGCCAGAATATATCAAAAATGTATGTTGTTTTGCCAGCAAAGCTAAAATATTTGGTGACTTTTATGGTCAATTTTGTTTAAAAATAGTTTTCGTTTAACTGCCCAAACTTACACAGCATAAAATCAATTATTTAATGTCATTCCATTAAATAAATTCGATGTCAAGAATTGCACCTAGCAAATAAATCAAATTTAGCTTTTAACTGCCAAGAATTGTACTGATCAGAAAACAACAAAACAATAGTATTTTATTTATGAATTTTTGCATATGATAATTAGTCATAAGAGATGAGAATTTGTTGGCTTTTAACCCCCCGCCAAAAATGAAAAAAACCCACAACTGAATAATTGGCCGAAATTTTCATTAATTTGATTTTGCTGCTGTTTTTGCTAATAAGTCAGACACAAACTTACATACATACAGCTATTGCTGTTAATACGGGTACTCACACACATGCACAACAAAAATACACACCTATTGGGAAAAAAAACACCGCTGGCCACTTGGCCTTGGAATAGGTTGATTGCATTCTAGCGGTCAATGCCGTCGCCAGCGTTAGCGTCGACGTCGACTTCAGCGGCGACTGCAAACGAAAATTCAAAACGATCTGTTGCCTCCCACCAGCTCCCTCTCGCACCAACGCTTGTTCGCACGCTGCTCTTACGCCATCGCATTCGCACCCGCTACTGTCTTGAGATCCCGTTGCGACGCACACACTTACGTTTTTCTATTGGTGTATATGCAATTTTTGTGGCTGTATTTGTGACTGGCTATCATAAAACGCGCAAAGCTTTTGTATGTTATTTATTTTATTTATTGTTTGTTTTTGCAATGACAAAAAAAGCCCAAAAACAACTTGTTGTTTCTTTATAGTTATTGTTGTTGTTTAAAAAGCAGCAACTATTTATAAAATGCGCTTTTAGCTCCGTCTGTGTGTGTGTGCTTGGGTGTGTAAGTGTCTCTGTGTGTGCTATTGTCATTGCCCGTGCGCAGCTGGCAATGCCGGAAAGCAATAACAACAGCAGCAACAACAGAAACGGCGCATAACTTGTGACGCTTGCTGCTGCCAATGACGACAATCTTTCTGCTTTTTTCGTCTTATTTCGTTTCACTTGCAAAATCTTCATGCTCAAATTTAGCATAGAGCAAGTGTCCCATTCCCGCCTGGAAGTCCTTATCATTCTTCCTTTTTGCGATATTATTTGCATTTTTAAATAACTAAGCGAAAATATTATTCTACGTGATTTTCAAGTGACAAACGCATTTTTAAATTAATTTTTTAACATTTGCTTTTAGTATTTTTATTTTTTTAGATTTTCTATTATTTTATTGCTTTTTGATGCATTGTATTTATTTTTAAATTTCCTGTTTTATTATTATTATTTTTTTCGTCTCTTTTTGTCCATATTAAATAGCTAAGCGTCATCAGCATATTTTGAGAACCGTTTAACATTTTAAGCACATCTAATAAATTAGCAAATTCAAATTAAAATAAAAATTTGTCACTGAAACCACATAAGCACTTTTTTTTAAGTACAGCACAAATGAGTATTCTCTTTTAAGTCGTATGTTCAACTAAGTGATGATAGTAATGATCACGTCATACACAGGTATTTCACAAAATAGAAATCACCAATGCCGTTTTTTCATTTTATATTTTTATAATAATACTGTGACAATGTGAATTTAGTTATCATCTTAAAATTCAATTATCTTAACTTTACTCTGTTAATCTTGGCATTTGAATAATATCAATTTCAATATTACACTTTTA
Organism: Drosophila fungiperda; assembly: GCA_035042345.1. Taxonomy (NCBI): domain Eukaryota; kingdom Metazoa; phylum Arthropoda; class Insecta; order Diptera; family Drosophilidae; genus Drosophila; species Drosophila fungiperda. Next base: position 541,357 of record JAWNLM010000205.1, read on the forward strand.
ATAAGCTCGATAAGAAATAGTTGTTGTCATTTTCTAAAAAGAAAACTTTTTTATGTCATAGAATTTCGCTTTGATTAACAACGCTGCGTTTGTCATAATTATAGTATATGTATATATATATATATATATATATATATATACATATGTATTTTCCATAAAATGTGAAACTGGTTGTGGCTTGCTGGCTAACCTTGACGCCTAGACCAATCGGTCAAAGCCAAAAATATAAAATATAAAATATAAAATATAAAATACAAATCGCAGCGCACCTCCATTGAATATTTGTCTGTTGTTCTTCAACTGTTTATTTATTTTTATTCGCTGCTTTGTTTATCCTCTTGCTTGTTGTTGTTATTGTTGTTGTTTTTACTCATGTTGGCCTTGCAAGTCTTCGCTGCTTGCGACTTGCCGCTTGCTGCTTGCATGACTTAAAATTCAGCTAAAATGTTCATTTGAAATGTAACACATTGAAGTAACACAGTAGTACACTCGGAAAAAATAAGTGTAAGTACATATTGGAAATTCCCCCTAAAATGTAGTCAGATTAAATATTGAGTTTATTTTGTTTTAAATTAATAAATGTACATTTTTAAAACTTAATATATGCTAGATGTTTACTCTTTGCATAGCATACATTTTTATTTTTAAATGTTACTTAAATGTATGACAATATTAGTTCTCTGAGTGTAGCCAAAAAAAAAGCCAGGCTGGCTGGCAACCTGTTCTCTTCTTGGCCACTTCCTGCTCTGCATGTGGGCGCAACATGTCAGCTGCTTTGGCTTATTAATTTCATATATATATGTATGTATATATATATATATATTTGTTCGCATGATGAATGACTGCAGCAGCTATAAATATAGACAAAACACTTTAAACAACAGCAATCATCATCAAGAAATGAGCTGAGCATAACAAATGCGTCGAAATATTTGCGACAGGTTGCAGCAACAAAAAAACCAAAAACATTTTAAAAAATTGCAAGCCATTTTTAAACATTATATAAAAGCATAAAAAATCGACTCCGTGCAAAATGCATGGCCTTCAAGAAATAAAAAAAAGAAATACATAATAAAACACAAAAATTCACACAATGATTGCAAAGAAAAAAAAAAAATAATAAATAACAATTATGAAACTAATTTGGCAAAAACAACAGAAACAACAAAAATTTAAAAATTAGAATGCAAAAAAAGTGCGAAAAGTAATTAACTGAAATGCCAACAATTTGCATTATGCGAAAGACAAGAATAATTGGCTTATAAAAAAATGATTGTTAAGCTTTCAACTTTTTGTTGCCAATAACCTTTTCAAGCTGCATTGGTTAACAATTTGTTAACAACAAATTAATTAAGTTTTCAATGGTGAGCTCTGATGTCTTTGTTATAATGCATAATAATCTTTACATATATTTGTCATTTAATTTATTTTTGTTTGCCATTGATTAATTGGTTGTCAAGAGGTTAATAGGGATTACAGGGGCCATTTGCTGTGCTGCTGTTTTATTTTATTTTTGTATTTATTATTTTTACGGCTGACGTTGGTGCTGCTTTGGCCACTGCACGCTAGATGGCGTGTCAAGCCGAATTCTGTTTGGCTTTTCATTTGTTATTCAATCTCTTTTGACAGCTCAGCGACGCAGACGCGTGTCCGTCCGCTCGTCCGTCCATTTGTCAGGTTGCCAGTTGCTAGCCAACAGTCCCACTAAGCAACATGAGGCATGCCCCGCGTTGATGCCACCTTTACACTCGAAAAATTCGCATTATCAAGTTGCTCTTTTAAAGAGCGGAAATGATAACACTCATTAAAAAAAATAATCATTTATAAAATTTAGATAAGAATATTTTGGTTGAGTGTATAAACAAATATTGCTTATAATGCATTTTTTCCTTATATGCATCATGTGTTTTGACACGCTTACTTTAAGTGCGGCTAACATTCTCCGTCAGACGTTATCTTTATTTTATTAGAATTTGATCTTTGATTTTAGTTGGAGGCGATTTCTGTGTGATATTTTTCATTTACTATTTTAGTTCACATATTTATATATTATATTATTAAATTATATATGATTATTATTCATATGATATTATTGCTCTTGCTATCTCAGCACTTGGCTTGTGTTTAGAAACTTTGCAAAAATGTTCCATAAACTGCTAAGCACAATGGTAATTTCCTATGCCATGTAATTGCTGTTATAAACTGACTGACGGACTGACTGAATGACTGACTGACTGACTGGCTGTTTGTTGTTTTATAACATCATGGAAAGCTTCATCATCATTACGAGGAACTTTTCACAGTTCTGCTTTGGCGTCAAGCTGTCTGAGTCGAGAGACGAGAATCGAGTCGAGTCGAGTTGAGTTGGGTTTAGTTGAGTGGCTTTTCCATTCGAAATCGCAATCGCATTTTTATTCGCATGTATCATGTTCAGATGTGAATATTTACATTCACATTCATTTTTTTGCGCACTTGCATTCTGCACTTATAATTGACATCAATACATACACTTGCGAACAAAATAATAGCACCACTGGCAAAGAAAATTATTTCTAAAGTGTCTGTTTTAAATTTGTAAGTTTAGGCAACTTAAGAATGCGATTTTTAAAGTGAAAACAGAGAACCAAGTAAAAAAAACATAAATGTATTAAAGAAGTTTGAAATGATAATTAAAAAAAAAACAGTATTTTTCAAATGTTTACTTATAATTATGAAAGTTAAAATTAAATATTTGATTTCCATGATTATTATTATTTATTAATTATTTGGTTGATTTCATTAGTATAAGCGAGATCCTAAGAAATAAATTTCGTAATGATGCTATTATATTTTTGCAACTGTATGCATTTACAACACATACACACACCCATACATACACTGGCAAATTCTTTACCGTAATTACGTTACTGATTTTTACTTTGACTGTTTGTGAGTTTTTTTTTTTTGAGTTAGCCGTAATTTGACTTGGCTATACACAAAAGCAGCTATCTGGCCTTCTAATTGCTGCCAACTGGCTAACTGAATGACTGGCAAGTTAATAAGCAAGTACACTCAAAAAATAAATCGCCCATATAAAAACCAAACAAATTTTGTGTTACTAAAAATGATTTTCAAAAATTCTAAAATAAAAAAGAAAAGTAAAATACAGATTTTTACAAAATATATTTTGTGTTTAAGAAAGACTTGGGTAGGCCTTGGTGAAATTATAAAAGTCAGTGTGATTTTTTTGCTGAGTGTATTATGGCAGTGCAGCAATTGCAACTCACGTTGCAAATTCCCTTCAATTAGTGAGGCTTTGATGTGTTGCTCGCGTTGCAAATCAGCTTATTAAGTTGACAAAATAATTGCCAAATGATATTCACGTGTTTGTCACTGTGTGTGTGTGTGTGTGTGTGTGTCTGAGTGTGCGTGGTGTTTGTACGTGTGTGTGTGTCGCGGAGTGTGCATTATCCCATTGCGTGCAATTTGCACCTAACAAGTGTAAATGGTATGAAACAAATAAATTGAATTAAATTATATTTAAAACTAAATTTAATATATAAATTTAGACTACAAAAATTAGAAGCATTTACAACAGTTCTTAGAAAAACCCCATTAAAAACTGATGTAGTTTTTGTTGGCCGGCTTGTTGGGGAAAACGGAGAAAAAATCCCCAATCAGACAAAAAAAAATACTTAGTATGAATTAGATAATTTGAGTTTTTACCCAGTTTAGGATTTCCACAAAGCAAAGATGGGAAATAAAATTTAAAAAAACATACTTAAAATACTTTTTTTTATTTATTTTGAACTCATTTTTCTTATTAAATTACAGTAGATAAATATAAATAATATTTATTATTATAATTGATCTTAAATATAGCTGCAATTTAAATGCTACTTTTGCAACGCTGTAAATTCAGATCAGGTTAATAAACTGGCCTATTGCGCTCGTTAATGTTGCAATACAGTTGCATCAGTTGCTCATCAATCAACAGGATATGACAAACACACCAACACACACACACACACACATTAATATATATATTTATTGCCTCCACCTATAACGAACTCGATTTCCGTCGATTCTCTTGCAATATCTTTGGTGGGGAATTTCACAAGTCAAAGTAAATGCAGAGCTTCAAGTGCCATTCGATCGCTTAGTCACTCGCTCTCTCTCTCTCTCTCTCTCTCTCGCTCTCCTTCACTCTCTTTCGCACTCTATTTATTGCCGTCTCGCTCAGTCCAGCGATTGCTGCTCTGCGCTTATCGGTTGGCCCAAAGGCCAAAAGCGTCAATTGAACTCGAGAAGTGGCCGGCAAATTGTCGCAGTCGCAAAGTGAAAATAAAACAACAACTGTCAAAAGCAGTCAAAGGCAGGCCAAATCAGGCTGCTTGGCCAGTTCGCTCTTGACCAACATTTGAGGCAGCTACCCAGCAGCAATAATATATTTTTTTACAAGTCCCATTAAATTTTATGTGGTTCCCAGAGCTAAAATATCGCTGCAACTGCTGTTGGCCAAAGGTGAGTGCAAACTTGGCAAATAAAATAAACCAGAAATTTGGCAAATACCACTGAAAACAAAACATTTTTAACATTTGCTTTAGTAAATAATTTCAAAATATGAGGAAACAATTCTTGCAGCTTATTGCAAAATCTAAATAATAAATATATCTTAATTTTTACATTTTTTATTACAATTCAACTGCTTAATTTATACATAATATAAATTTATAAAATAGAAAACAAATCATGCTAATTATACTTTTTGTTTTTCAAAATGCAAGTCTTGTTTCTTAAGAAATTAACATTTAGAATAATTTTGAAAAATACCCATGATTTTTTTTTTTAAGTTAATGCGGAAGGGGTTTTAGCCAGGTTTGTAAACGGTATAAATGCAATTATAGTCGGTTTAAAGCCACTGCAAAGCTAAGCAAAATGCCGCTGAAAGGAAACGGATATCAAGAAAGCGCCAAGAGCTCTAATGAAAAACCAAAGAGGGGCTAAGAAGAGCATGTGTGTGTAAATCTGTGTGTATGTGTGTGTTTGTGTGTGTGACGACAAAGTGAAAAGGTCTGTCAAAGGCTCTATCGCTGAGCATGCTGACATTTTATTCACTCGATGTTGTTGGCTTTCGACAAACGCTGTTTATTTCTATAGAGATAGCAGCAGCTCAACAGCTGCATCCAACTCAGCCACAGCCACAGCCAGAGCCACAGCCAGATCCAATGCCAAAGTCCTTGCCACAGAGCCGGGGCGTTGCCTAGCAAGGATATTGCTCCTGCTGCCAGGTGCTTAGATTTATAAAAAAAAAAATGGGAATAAAATCATGTCAGGTAAAAGATACTCAATTTGATAAAAAATATCAAGAGGAAAAATTTAGAAAAACCGTAAATAAATGCTGAATTTGTTGTTACACTCAAAACAACAACAAAAAATCAGACAGAAATTGTGAAATATGTCAAAACAAACATTTGAAATAGTTTATAAATTTCATAAAACTTTGGATTTTAGAAATGTAAACAGTGCTTTAGAAATGTTTTGCTTTAGATTTAGAAATTAATGCAGCGCAATTTGTATTTTCGGTCGATTCTTTTTCCAAGTGTAGAGCAGCTGAAAATAGTCAAAAGCTAAATGGCCTGGAAACATTTAAGGCTTTAAAGTGTTAGCCTCAGCCAGGTGAAACGACGCCTAAAACCCTTTGTGCAGCATATTAATTGAACTGGAAACTTTTAATGCCGTGGCGCGGCTCAAAATGGGGCACGGTTAAAAATAATAAGTAAATAAACAAAATGCGGCAGTTTGAATGAGCTGTGACATTGATGTTGATTTCGAAAATCAGCGGATCGTTTGTTATGTGTCATGATTACGCAACTCGTGCCACAATTATCGACGGCATTTGCATAAGTGGATGGGGCAACGACAGCAGCAGCTCCATCGAGCCACAATTTTCCAGCCAGGCAAATGGGAAATGCCAGCAAAGCAAACAAAAACAAAGCCAAAACGAATAAAGCCAAACGAATATGCGACAGATGAGGTAGCAATCTGAGAGCTGAGTTGAGCTGAGCAAAGCTGAGAGTTATACTAGCCATACAGGAAGCTGAGCTGCGGGGGGAGTCGCCTCCTCCTCTTTGAATTAACAGTGGGGCAAACGTTGTGTTGTCAGTTGCGCATGCGCCTCAGTGACAGACAAACGCATAAATGCACTCAGAAAAAAACCTATTCAGCAAGCAAATTTATACAATTTATTTTTATGTTTTATCTAAATTTTCTGATTGAAAAAAATATGTATAATTTTTAATGTGTTTTTTTTTACACAAGTAAAAAATAGATTAAATTAAATTTTAAATAAAATCGAATAATCAAATTAAAGTAAGAAGAAAAGAAATATAATATAAAAGTTTAGAAATTATTTCTAACAAATAGAAAAATTTAATTATTTTAATGTCGATTTTTACAGAAGTTTTCTAAATTTAAGGGGCGATTTTTCTGAGTGTGGGGGACAGCGGGACTGATTTTGAGTGGACCAAACAGAAACCGGTCAACTGCTGTCGACTGCCGACTGTAGGCCGTTGGCTGTTGGCTGTTGGATGTTGGCTGTTGGATGTTGGATGTTGGCTGCCGCAGTTGACAGCTGTTGATTGATGAATCCTACAGTAATGCCCCCGAGTGGCAACATCTAGTGCCGCAGCCTGGGGAAACTGGGAAACTGGGAGACTGGAGTCGGCTGTCAAAGCCCGTCAACTCCAGTAGTCTTCAGTCTCGTATTTTTCTCCTGGTTTTGTTTTTTTGCGCTGTGATCGTTAAAGCCTCTTCTTTGATGATGACGCAAGCCACGTTGGCTGGATGCGGCGACTCTGGTTTTATGGCTGCGCTTCAGCAATAAACACTTCTAATTGTAATTAATGAGGCGATTGTTTAGCTTTTTTATGTGTTGATTTTTTTCTGATTTACTGCCGCGCGGCGGCCCTAAACAAATGGAGCATTGAACTCCAATTATATTCAGCACCTTATTAAGGAGAATAAGCACTATCAAAGGACGGCCTCAATTCATAGCTGGCATTTTTCTTCAGTTAGTCTTTAATTAAGCTTAGCTTTGCTTTTGTTCAGACTGTGCAAACACTCAGCAAAAAAGCGCCAACTATTTTAGTAAATCATTTCAGGAAGAAGCATTTCTAATTTTTAAAAAATATGTTGTTAATATTTGAAAAGTATTTCGAAATTTAAAAAATGTAAAATAAATTCATAATAATTTATTTTGCTAAGTGTAGTGTTGGCTGCAATTGCAATTGTTGCTTGGGCCTCTGTTTCAGTTCGTTTTCTGCGCGATTGAATGGGTTTTTAGCCACAAAGCGAAATGGCCAATAAGTTGTTGCTCGGCCATCCTTTTAGCCAGTTTTGCTGTGCATTGAACTTGATTGCCATTCTCTGCTGCTGCCCTTATACTTTCATGCCCCATGTTGCAAACGTGGCTTGGTATTTTCTGGACTGGCCTGGCTGCCCTCTCCTGGCCAGGCCAGGCCTCGCCTGGCCTGGTCTGTTGTGTAGTGTTGTGGACTCTGCTATCATCGCAAATTTATCTTAAATGCTGCGTTTATTTTTGTGTTTTTCTTTGCACTCTCTCGTCTATTGGCAAACACTTTTCGGGCTGCACAAAATAATGGCTCCGAGGCGCACCTAATGATTCAGTTGGGGCAACAACGTTTCCCTTCAAATGAAAATGTGAGCTTTTTTTCTTTTTCCTCTTTTTGGTTTTTTTTTATTTGCCATTGCCATGCTATGCCTTTGAAGGCAAACTCTCCTCAACAAACTCCACTCTCAACTCAACCAAAAATCACAATAATTGCACTGCTGACACTCCACCTCAAAAGGATGGTGTGTGTAGTGTGTGTGCCATGTGTGTGTTGTGTTCTCTGTTGACATGGCGCTTTGCATGCTATATGCTCATGTGTTGAGCTCATAAATTGAGTGTTGCTAAAATACAAAAAAAAAAGGTCAAGCTTTGAACATGTTTTCAAAATGTTTACAGAAAACCAAATAATTGTCTAGCATTTTATTTCAGCACACTGAATACACGTTGAAAAAGTAGCATTTTGAGTTCTTCACACATTTTTACCCATTCATATCCATATTGATTATATGTTTTTTTTTCACTTTCTTTTTTAAATTCGGAGACAAGTTATTAAATTTATTGGCTTAGCTTTTATATTGGAGTTTTGCTGTGAAGTCTTTTGAAACTAAATGATTATAAATTCAAAAATGCTAAAGTTGCTTCTTTTCCTATATTTTAGAAATATCCACCCTTATTTTTAGACATATATTTGTAGCATATTTGTGTAAGTTTTTTTTTGTTAATTTCCCAAGATTCAGGGTGATTTTTTTTGTCTCAGTGTAGTCTTGCATTTTTGTTGAAAAGACAACAGACTTTATTCATGGGTGCTTTTTTCAGTTTTCTACTTTTTTATTGTTGTTGTTGTTGTCTTGGCTCTTTTGTCAACATTAACATACGTAAGTGTCAGTGTCAGTCAGGCTTGTTGCTACTGTGGCCAAGACCAAGACGGCAAAGACGTCGACAGCTTGGGCAGGAGGCAGGAGGCAGGTAAGGGAGCGCATTTGCTTGGCTTTTGGGGCTACTGTGGAGCGCAAACGAGTTGGCTGAAAGCCGCTTTGGAGTGGAGTGGAGGCCAAGAGTGCAATTGATTTATCGTGACAATGGGCGCACTGCTTCGAGCCTGCTCAGCTCCTACACTCAAACAAAAAGTGGCCATAAATATTCATAGATCGACATTTGCCATCTATGAATATATATCTATATTATATCTATCTATATGAATCTATATATATATTTCTCTGCGTGGAAATATAGAAGTATTTTTATATATAAATATTTATATTTTATGAGCTATATTTAGTTTATAATAATAAACTTAATCTTTAACTAAATTCGAATAATAAAAGTTAAAGTTAAAATCAGACTAAACTTTTTTTTATCAGTGTTTTAGTGTGATATTTTTTCTCAGTGTTTCCATGTGTAAATTTCGAATTGAGGAGCTAGCTAAAAGCAATTGTAAATGAAACCAAATTTGGTGCATTACAATAAGTGATTGGCCAGGCGGCAGCAGCAGCAGCAGCAACATGTTGCAAGAGTAACAGCAATTGACGGGGCACAAAAGTGAATGCCCTCGGTGACGTCACGGGTGCATTTCCAGTTTCTCGCCTCGCTCTGCAATTATCAGCAAAGAGCCAGCAAGCCACAAGTCGAAGCAGAGAGCAAAATACAAAATCCAGAAGAAATATGAATAGCAAAACAAAATGCATGATATCAAAACAAGCAAAAGGAAGAAAGAAAAAGGAGGAAAGAAAAACAAAAACAAAAACTAAAACATAAACAAAAACATAAATAAATAAATAAAAGGCCCGAGAGTGGAACGAACTCTGCTGCACTCTGTGTGTTGTGGGAATGGGCAATGCAACCGGGTGTTGAAGTGGAACGCCGAAGCGAATGTGGCAGCAACAACAACAACAACAACGACGACGACGAAGAAGCGTACAATAACAATGATAATGATGATGATGATAAATGCGAAGCAGCAGCACGATGACTAAATGCAACAAGCAGCGACTTTGGACTTGCATCTAGCAACTTGCAACTTGCAACTCACATCTGCTACACTCAGCAAAAGAAAGTCCCTTTGAAAAATAGAAAGTTTTCTTTGTTTTTAGCACTTATTTCGAAGCATAGGAAAATAATAAATAATATAATATAAATTAAATATTAGATTTTATCCCAAATCGACAAGCCTAAAAATATGTTTTTGAAATATTTCTATAATTAAAAAATGCATTTGTAACAAGTTGAAGTGCAAACTAAAATTCTTAGAAAATTTCAAAGCAAATAATGAAATTTACTGGATCAGTTTTTATACCTATTTAAATTAATTAACATAAAAAAGAACATTTTAAAAATGAGACATATTTTTCTACATTTTAAAACAATCTGCAATTTAAAAATGCCAACCACAATTTTTTTCTCTTTATTGGTATTTTTTGGTTGAGTGTAGCAAATCCAGTTGATGAGCAAGTCCACGGCAAGTGGCAGCACAAGAACAACAACAACAACAACAACAATAACGTTGCTCTGTGGAAGTGGCACAAAAAGCAGCTGGCAAAAGGCTTGGCTCCGTCTCCAACTCCATCTGCGTCGTCGTATGCAGTGCCGAGTGCCGCAGCACTCGCCGCAAGTTGTTGCTGTTGCACAAACATGTTGCTCACTGGCTCCGCGACATGATTCTGAGGCGCAGATATAAAAACCAAAAGGAAAAGAGAAAAAAACAACGGCAACATCAACAGCAACAGCAGCAGCCGCAGCAGCAACAAGGCGGCAACCACGACAACAACATTGAGACGTAGACAGAGACGGGGGCAGAGGCTGGTGCATGGGTAAAACAAAAACAATGTTGGGCTAGGTTTAGTTTAGGATGCGCCTTGCCGCTTGCCACAAAACCTGACCAGCGTCGTCTTTATTATCATCATTTGGCTTTGTGTTGGCTCCGTTCACAAATTCTACCTTTAAATCGCAACAACAGCAACAATTGTTTGTTTGTCTGCTGCTTGTTTTTACTTTTGCATTTTATTCAGAGATATATTTCTGAGTTTCTTAGCTAATCATTTGTTCTTGGCAAATTCTATTGACAACAATATATTTTTTATAAAACTGTTTTTAATTGTATAAATATTAAGTTAACATTTATTTGGATGCAACTGAATTGATTTTGATAATTATTACAAGATAAATTTAGTTATTGTTTTGCTTTTTTAATTTGATTATAAACCAGTGATATATATAAATATTATATACATTTACAGATTTATTCAATATGTTTAACATTTATTTTTTTCTCTCTTTTCAGGTGAGTTCTGCGCATCTTTTTAATATAATAAATTTTACTGGGTTCATCTTTGGAGGGGTAAGTTTTCAAATGAAATAATGACTTAGGTTGGGTTAGATTAGATTAGACGGCTGTCAACGGTAGATTAGGCCAGATATGGTCAGGGATTTTGATTCCTCTAAACTAGTTCAAGTTTCTTGAATAAAAAATGAAACTAATATTTTAGGTTTCTTGAATTCTGCTAACTGCGATGAATTAAATGTTTAGAAAGCGTCTTCGCAGGAGCAAAAAACGTCTTAAGAAAATTACTAAACTTACTAATTAAATTACAAACTTAAAAAACTTAAAGTTGAAACTGCAGTTTTTTAACGTTCTAAATGGCTCATGTTGAGACAGGAAACCAGGACTCGACTCCACTCTAGACATGCCACCAGCTGTTGGTGGCACGATCAAAGCAGCAGGCGACCGACACATTAGCAACAACAACAACAACAACATCCACTTAATGCGCAAGAAGAAGAAAAACAAAAAGAAGAAGAAGAAGAAAGGCGCGTTACGCATTTTTAATTACCAACTTCGATGTCAGCAGAACAATACAAAAAGGGCAAATTGCAGCAACGACAATTAAAAAATTAAGCAAAAATTTTTGCTTGCTGCTGCGAATGTTAAAAATGGGTGTGGCAATTGTGTGTGTGTGTGTGTGTGTGTGTGTGTGTATCTCGAAAAAGCTTTGGCAATGTCAACGATGCGAAGATGCGGTAGCAATGCACTTCCTGCCAAACAAGAACAAAAACAACAACAACAGCAACAAGAGTCTCGCCCCAGTTGGGGGCAAAAGCAGCAGCGAGTTCAGCTGTAATTTATGCGCCTCTTGAACGCGCTTGCCAATTTCTTGGCTTTCTGCCTCATTCCGAGAAGCCAGCTCTGCTCCCATCCATATGCGCCCCCACCTACACTAGGCAAAAAATCACACTCAGTTTTAGAGCAGCGCCTTGAAAACAAGAAATTTGTTCTTTATCTGAGAAATAATTTGCAAGTGTTGAAAAACATTTTCTAAAAATTAGAGAGCATTTCTATATTTCTTATTATTAAGAAAGGCATTATTAAAAACTAATAAAAACCAAGCTGAAAATAAGCAATGCAAATTGTGATTTTTAGAAAGCCTCAATTATGCAATTTATAAGTGTCGTTTTTGAATAATATGCTAACCAGTTGCTGTCGTCAAAAGCACAATGAATTTCTGAAAATCAGTTCAATTTTGTTTTAGAGTGTAGTGCCACTCCCTTCAACCGGCCTGCCCCTGCATCGGTGCTATCCCCAGGCATCCGCAAAGAGCTTGCGCCCCCGCCAACATTGAAGATTTCTTTATTACTTGGGCACGTTCGTTGGCCGTTCGCTCGGCTTGGGGTCGAGGCCGGTTATTAATATCCACGCATGGAGTTCAGCGCAACGACCCCTGATTCTTACCCCACAACACACACCCACACACACACACACACACACACCAATACGAGCAGATCCAATCAGAATCAGCTGTATGCATAATGTTTGTTGATTTACTCAAGTCAACTCAACTCAACGCTGATGTTGATGTTGATGTGGATGTTGAGGATCCGCTTCGTCATTTTGCTCACTTTGGTCTCTTGTCCAGGTCAGTTCTGCAGCAATCTCATTCTCTCTTTAGCTCTCTCTCTCTTTCTTTCTTGATCTCTCTTGGTCTGTCGTACGTGAGCTGTTTTGGCAAGCAAAACTTACACTCGACATTCGCCAAGATTAACTCATCTATTTTATAATCAGAAAGTAAATTTCTAAATGCAATTGAATAATATAAAATATTTATATTTGAAGTAGAAAAAATTCACATATTTTAGGGATTGTAATCCCTACTGATTTCTACAAAAATGATATATTGGATTTTGGTTTTAAAAATGCGAAAAATACTTTCAGTTTTCAGGGTTTGTTTTTCTTTAGTGTAGTTTGAGGCTGCGCGGCATCTGCTGCCTCACGACATATAAATGTTGTTGTTGTTGTTGCTGCGACAACAATCACAAATGCAGCATGATAATGATGTAGCCCAAATGCTGATAATGAGGTTTCTTGTTGATCACACACAATGGTCCACAGTCGTATAATGTTTTCCACATACGTATACACACACACATATGTATATGTATATATATATAAATATATATATTTCTATACATATATATAAGTACTTTTGAGAGTAGCTTTAAAAGTTTGCCAAATATTGTGCTGTAGATTTTGTTTCTGCAAATATTTAAAACTGATATAAAAATATTCGAGATGCAGTTTCTGATCAAAATAATAAGTAAAAAATTAATAAATCTATTAATATCATAATAATAAATAAAAATTAATGAACAATTAAAATAACATTTAATAAATGATATATAAAAAATAAATAAATGAATATTAAATAATGAATAAACTTGCAGCTGTTCATTAAAGTCTTGCCAAATAAAACAAAACAAATTAAATAAATATGTAATAAATATGAAATATGAAATAAAATGAATAAATACAAAAATAAATAAATAAACAAATAAATAATAGTTCTTTTGTACTTCACTTGCCATTGCTCCTTATATGAAGTATTGATTAATGAAATAAAATAAAATAAATTGTTAATAGAAGAAATAAAAAATAAGTAAAAGTTCTTGAGCAGCCCTTGATGAAATTTATGCACAATTCTTTTTATGTTGAGGCAGAGCTGAACAGTTGTCGTCGTCGTTTTTGGATTACAAAGCTGGCAATGTGCATGCCAGGTCAGGTGCCTCAAAAAGAAGCTGCTGCTGCTGCTGCTGCGGCTGCCACTGCCACAACTTGTTGATTTTTGCCGTTGTTGTTATTTTTGTATTTTTTTTGGTTGTCTTCAGGCAAGCCGGCCGGCCGGCATTATATCTCATTACAGAGATCAGCATAAACAAGCAGCGAGTTGCAACGTTGATCGTTCGTTGCATGCCCCAGGAGGGAAGTGGGGAAACGCGTGCTGCGTTCTCAAGGCATTTGAACTCTGTTTTGCTGGGCGTGAAGGTAGACATGACGAACCCAGACGACGAGCCCGATCCCAATCCCGGACCCAGTCCCTCTTCCAATCCCAATTCTATTTGAAGCGAGCAAAATTGAATTAGTTCTTTTTTGAGGTAGGACATGGATTGGAGAACTGCTAACTGGGCTTCCTTTCATGCATCGCAATGCGTCATCATAATCATGTTTATACATAAATATATATATATATATATATATATACACATTGAATCGGACATTATTCCCAACTGAACGTGAAAAGCTGATCGATGGATGCGCCTTGTTTTCAGGCGGTTTAATGATGCGTCAGAATATTGTTTACGCATCATTTTACATGTCGGCAAACTGATGAGGATGCCGGTCTGCCCCGTGGCGGCAGCCAGCGATTCTAACTGACCATATACGTATATATAAATTGCATGTTGTGTCTCTTCTGCAGATAGTCTACACTCGAAAAAAATCATTAAAATTAAAAAATTAAGTAATTTTTGAATTATTCAGCAAGTAAATTTCTAAACATTTTGTTTGAAAAATGAAAAAAGCAAGTTTAATTTATATTTTCTTTATTTGGAATTTTTATATTTCTAAAAAGTCACTGTTGATATTTCTGCATTTAACAAATGCATTCCTTAATTATAGAAAATACTTTCAAAAATATTTTAAAATCGCTATGTAAATTTTAGAAAAGTGTTTTTAAATTATTTCTAAAAAGAAGAAAAGCTTTTTAAGTTTTTGAATGACTTTTTAAATTTAAGTTTGATTTTAGTTGTGTATGTCTTCAGATAGACTCTCCGCACGAAGATGATGCTGCTGCTGCTGCTATCGAAACTATAAAATTATGAAATATTCTTACTGAGGGACGATCCCTGACTCAACTTTTATCGTGATGTGTGCATAAAAGCACGAATTCCCCAGCGGTTATATATATATATATATATATATATATATAGTAGATATATATATATATTTATTTGTGTGTGTGTGTTTTCATTGTAGTCGAAGCAGAGCAAGACAACTGGAAATGTGATGTGATTCAAGTTAAAATGCAAAACTCATTCAATTCCCACAAAAAAAAAATAGTGAATTTGAAATGCATTCATTTTGAAATTTCCATTTTTAACTGCATTCGGATGTGTGCATATTTTGTGTGTAACATTTATTTGAGTCTAAAGCATACGAAATATTGGAATCATAGGCTATTCAAATGAATTTATGGGGCATATTGCAAATGCCTTACTCTACTCCCTCTCCCGCACCCATCCCCCCCTTGTCTAACTGCTGAAATATTTACACATGCTCACAATTTATGGTATTGGCTGCCAGAAAAGCCAAAAGTGCCCTGTGAATTTCAATAGAGTTTTTTATGTGCAAAAAATGTGTGTGTTTGTGTGAGTGTGTGAATGTGTGTGTGAGTGTGTGTGTGAGTGTGTGTGTGTGTGTTGCAGTGTTGCAAATAGGGTTGCCATGACAAACCTGGACAAACAACTTGGCAGCGCTGCATTTTGTTTTTAGCTTGTTTACATTTCTTAAGCCCAGTTCACTTGGCCCTTTTGTGTGTTGCGCTTATTCGGCTTTTATGCTTAAGCTTAAGGGCTCCTTGGTGCGCCCTTGCAGGCTTCAGCTACACTCGGAGAAAAAGTGCAACTCAATTTTAGTGAACCGGCAATGGTTACTCACTTTATTAATCGTAGTGTAAAATGTGGCATTTCATGATTTCTAAATTTTAACGTGAAAATGTAGAAAAAATGTGTATATAAAAATTAGGATTTTACAGAAAGGATTTTTTTAATAATAATTTATTTTTTACTTCTTAGAAATACATTTCTTAAGAATAGAAAATATTTCTACGAAAAAGAAAAAATCGACTTGTTGAATTTTAGAAACTTATTTTCTAATATTTAGTTATTGTTTTTATGACTAGAAGTACTTTCAATATTAGACCAGTTTTTGTCTTAGTGTATGTCCTGCCCTGCCCCCCGTGTTCACCAAAGTCAAGTGCAGAGAATTACCGAGTTCGCTGCCAAACAGGGGCGACATGCATCTAGGCAGAGGTGCAGAGGCAGCGAGTAGTTGCATACATATTCCTTTGCACCGGTTTCGAGTTCAACGACACACAGGATCAGCAACAACAGTCAGGCCTACCACAACAACAACAACAACAACAATAACAACAATAATCACAACAACAACCGGCACAAAACGTAAACGTTGCAAACAAAAACAAACACAAAAAAAAGAGAAAAAAGCTTTAAGCAAAGGCAAAACTCTGAGCTCAAATCGAAAACAAAGCCACGACGACCAGTAGGAAAAAGCATTGCTGATGTTGCAGTGGGGCAAGGAGCTAACTAAGGGAGCGATGGAGCGAGGGAGGGTGAGGTGTGGAGTGGGGGAGGGGGGGGGGGAGGAAGGGTGCCACAGTTACATGTGGCAGGCATCACGTACGCTTGCCTGCTGCCTCCACTTCAGGTGGAAAGCAGCAGCTACAGCAACAACAACAACAACAACAACAACAAAGCCAAAAACCAAACCAAAATCAGTACATTTTGCCTACTGCCTGCTAGAGACGAGCCAAGGGCATTTCTTCATAACTTTGACCAAATGCACATTTCGAGAACAAACATAAAGTTTCTCTTTTTTTATAAACAATTAAAAAACATGTTTCTGCAAATTAGAAAATGGTAACGCTTAATCCCAAAAATATATTTACATATTTCTCTTTTTAAAAAGCCAAATAGACAATTTTTGCTTTTATTAAAAAATTAATTTCTGAAAACTAAAAATGCAAACTGTAATTTTTAGAAAAATCTTATTGGAAATTTAGAAAAGTAGTAATAAAATATGCTTTCTAGCAGTTTGCTTTTTAGCAATTGAGTTTAGCTGCTCTTCTCTTTTTTCTGTTTGTATAAAACATTTACTATAAATAACAAAATAATATAAGAAATCATTTTCTAAAATAAAGAAAGTGCAATTCGACTTTTAGTAAACAAGAAGCATAAATTTTAGAAATTTGTTTTCTGCACTTTGCGGCGCCACAAGTCTGGCAATTTTGTCAAATTAAGGGTTATATGTTGGAGAATGCAGAGTCAGTTGCAGCACGCACGAAGTAAGCATATGTTGTGGCACATCTCTAGGAGGCACCACTTCGGGACACCCCATGTAAGCGGTGTATCCTTTGTGCATCCTGCCTGGCAAACGCATATGTTCGAGTTTTTCGGATTGCAGTCGCTGAAAGCTGTTTCTGGTTCGACTGAAACTGAATCTGTTCCTGTACCCCGTCCTGTGCACGGATTTCGTTCTCGGACTTTTCTTTTGTTGTTTCAGGTGCACTCTGAGTCAGTAGCCAGGGCAACAACAATAATAATAATAATAATAATAATAATAATAGCAGCCCACCACAGTTATTTCATTAAGTTATCCCTTTTGTGTTGAGGTCCTTTGACATACACAAAACTGCAAATGAAAAATCCCCAACAGCTGACAATTTTCACAATAAAATGTTATTAAAAAATATTTGCCTCTGAGAAAAGCGGCGAGAAACAATTGGACTTGGACTTGGAGTAGTCTTGGAGTGGTAGCAGGATACCTTTCGTAGCAGGATACTTGGCCCCCACAAAGCACAACTCACAATGAAATTGAATTCAGAAATGTCCACAATGAAGAGTCTTGAATAATATATGTAGTTATTGAGTGGACTATTAGCCTAGAAGACGTTGCAAGCTAAGCAATTACAAAAGGTTAAGGAAGTACACGATCTAAGGGGGGATTGGCGGGTGCAGTGTGGGGTGTGGTGTGTGGGGTGTGGGGCAGAAGGGGAGTTGGTAAGCAACAGCAACAGCCTAAGCCGGAAATCCTTTCGAACTCGCATATGGCACGCAAAAACCAAAGCAGGCATTGTTGGCTTGGTTTGACACGATTCTTGTTCGCTGTTTGTTGTTTCTTCACTTAGAGAAAAACTTCACTTAAATTAAAAGAAAACAATTTATTATCAAGGCTAAGTCAATAATCCCAAAAAAAGAACATTGTACTTTTTTTTAGAAATAAATTCTATTATTAAGAAATGCATTTCTTAAATAAAAAACAATTGCAAAAATTCGTATTTAGATTTGTAAGTTTGGGGTTAATCTTTCTAAATTTAAAAAATTACAGACCGAAATTTAGAAATGCAAACGGAGGTTTTTAAAAAGCCAAAATGGCATTATCATAAATTTTAGAGATTTACTTGCTGCATAATATGTCGCCAAAAATTATGTCGATTTACCAAAAATTCAGAGAAATATTTTTTGCGAGTGTTTGGTTGACGGTGCCATGGAAAAATGGAAAATTGCCGCTTTTAATATTAGCTTTTATTTGCAATTGCTGCTGTTGCTGTTGTTGTTGCCGTTGCTGCTGTTGTTGCTGTTGGTGGCTTTGTAATAATGCCGTGCGCATGTAATAGGAGCCAGGGGCAGTGCCAGTGCCACAGCCAGAGCCAGTGCCAGTGCCAGTGCCAGTGCCAGGTGCCAGAGCGCCGAGCGAGAGTCGCCTACATGATATTTATATTCCCCATTGCTGCAATCATTTCAGGCTGCCGACAGACGGGCAGGCGGACAGGTGGACAGTCCGCCCCACCCTCAGACTGCTGTTGTTGTCATCTGCCACAATTTTGTAGGCTGTTATTAGCCGACATCGCTCGATACGGCTTTTTAAATTTTAATGGCATGACATAAAGCAATGTACAGTCAATTTTTACACACACTGAGACACCCCCTTTGACCCCCACCCGGTTTATTTGATGAGTGTGGCAATTTTAATAACACGACAGACCAATATATATATATATATACACATGTATAAAACTGTTTCCGCTAATGCAATTCACTTTGAGCTCTTTTTGCAATAAAAATAATAATAAAAATAAAACAATGCACCTTTTGTATCAGTCAACTTTTGAAAGCTTTCATTGCGAACAAAAGCTCGTCTGTGCGTGAATCATAGCTGTGTGAAAGTTACAAATTATTGTGAAACCAATTTCGATCGCTTTACTGTTTTAATTCTGCTCAACTACAAAATACCCTGCAAACAGCGTGCTTACAATTGATTTTATCAAGTCGTCAATTCAAAGTCCTCAATTTCTGTCATTTTTGGGCATCTTAATGAATTTGTGCAAAGTATTTTTATTATTTCGTCTGACTTGGTTCTTTCTTCATTAATAAATTAATCAAAATATATTCGAATTTCATTGCAAACTTGTTTTTTAAATTCTTTTATATTCAAAATTTGAAGTCACCAGCTCTTCTGCCTTTTAAAGTACATTTAAAAGAAACCCAACAACATTGCCAACTTTACCAGACTTATTGGCAACAGCTGAAGTCGTCAACTGGGGTTGATAAACAGTAAATTCTTTCAGAGAATCTAAATTACTTAAACATTTTTACGATGCAAAATGCGAGTGTGGTTTGTTGGTTTGCTATCTTATCAACATCGGCGATATGCCATAAAATATATGTTTTTATTTTGACACTTGGCAACCCGATTGCACTCAACTACAGCAGCGCTCGACATTATAATAATCATAAATAAATGCATATTATTGAACAAATTAAAAAAATATATTAAAATACATATTAAAAATTATGAGAAGCAATTAATTCTGAAAATATAAAAACATTTAAAGATTGGAAAAGCTATTAAATTAAATTTAATATTTTTGTTTTAATTTGGTTTAAAATAATTAAAATTACCAATCGAATGGATAACGAAAAGGGCTACGAAAATATTAAGTATATGCAACTATAATTATGACGGCAACTGTATGCACTGTCTATATATATATATAGAGTGCATTGGAGAGTTCATTGTCATCAAGGTCGACGGTGACTGCAATTGAGACTTATCAGTTATCAGTGTTTGAAAATCAGATTATAGATTGATATTTGGCAGTGCAATGTGTTTTTATTTTGCTGGCCTTGAAATAGACTGTTGACTGATAAGACATACACTCAATTTGTTTATACACAAAACGGAATCATTCATATAATATAATATATATACTTATATATATTTAAATTTTGCCAGACAAGGCGTATTGCAGCGTAATTTCCGAGTTTGTTGAACTTCGCGGCAATGCAGATTGCATTATAGTTAAATGTGTTAACATGCTAATTAAATTTAGTTTAATTGAATTATAAACACACAGTCTGGCAAAAAAAACAACAGCTGAAAACGAGTTGTTATCGTGGCTGTTATTGTTATCGTTGTTGTTGCTATCGTAGTTGTTGTTGTTGTTGTTGTCAGTCAAGAGTCATTGCACCGACTGACAGCTAAGGAAATGAATTTTAAACAACAATAAATTCAATGAGTAGAGTGAAGAGAGGAGAGTGAAGAGTGCACAGAGAAGAGCAAAGGCCGCTTCAAATTGAACGGAACAGCGATCAACATTTCATTACTCAACACTGGCTTCGTTTGCACTTGCAGCTATGCAGCGTTGCCAGATCCACTTTCAAATCTCTAAAAATCGATCTATGAGCAAAAACTTTTGGGAAAAGGTTTTACTGACTATACAAATATGAATATTTATTAAAAAACATATTAAGTGCAAGTGATATTTTTTTATTCTGATTTTGGTGTTTTCTATGCTATGAGATCACTATGAAAATCAATATGAGAAGATAAGTTGGGTGTTTCCTATTCGATCTTGATTAACTTTCAACAGCTTATCAATAATATGTCATTTGTCTATTGAAAATCGATAGGTATCGATATACGCGAATCCAAATCTTTTTCTCTCTGCCTATTACGAGTGACCAAACCAATATACCTCATATACACATTTCTGATGGGATCCGATGGGTTTCGGTTCGTTGTCCAATGATTAATTACAAGTCGTTCGTCACGTTTTCGAGGCGAACTCGAATGACACAAATATGTCAATTACCAAGGCAAATGACAAATGCAATAGAATTTCCTTAAGCATGTGAATGGATATAAATGGATATATTGGTAAAGGTCGAAGGTCGAACTCGGGTATCCAAATTGTGTATTGTATGTGCCAGTTGAATGTGTCCACAATGGAATGCCCCCAAAAGCGTTACGTTCACAATGACCTTCAATGTCTAGACGTATTTGACAATTTTACATGCCCCCTAAATAAATATCATACCAAAAAAACACGCACACTCGCAGACATAAATATTGTGACTGGCTTTGGTAAAAAAAGAAGAGCTCTCATCGAGTTTATTCAACTTGCCGCGCGGTGAACTGCGAAAATGTGTGTTGAAGTGGGTGAAATCCGAGACCCAGTCTCCTTATCCTATGTCTAGGACATCGGTAGAACAGATACAAGAGAGGTACAGACAACGAGAGAGCGAGAAAAAGAGAGAAATTAGTTGATTTAATGAAAAACCCAAAAGAGGCGTAAAACTTTTAGCCCAGGTTTCCCTTTTTTATTGCCAGGCGGCAATTAGTGTTAGGCAGATAAGCAAATGAGCCATAAAAATCAAAGTTCTTTGTTAGAAATTATGAAAATAATTTTCAACTCTTTTGTAGCGAATAGAATATTTTAATATCTAAAGTCGAGTTTATTTATTTATTTATGAAATGTCAGTTGACAAAAAAATAATTAAGAGATTAGAAAACGGATTATATTAAATTCCTGGGGAGAACCGATTTCGATAACAACTGTAATTATTATGGGCTTAGCTTGAATGTGACGACAAAGTATTATACTATAAACTATTGTTACTTCTTGGCTAATATCAAAAGAAAAAAAAATGTAATTTAAAATATGAGATTAAATTTAGTGCTTCAAGAATATAAGCTTTTAGCTCACATTATATTATTGCATACTTTTCAAATCAGCTTAGGATTGTTGTTTGTTTTTGTTGGCCGGCATTGTTTAGCCTTAGTCCCAGGCGAGGTAAAAAAAAATCAATTAGACACCACTTGAGGATTTGTGTTGTTGTTTGTTTTTATTATGCCTGCAGACTGTGCAATCCTTTCCAATTGGGAGCCATTGCCAGTGCTAATGTTTGTGTATCTATTCACCTACCCACAAAGCCACCTACGTTTTTTTTATGATTAAACATTTAACTTTTTGCGTCCGCTGCGTGCCAACGACACAATAAAATGACAGAGGCCAGAAGCCTGAACCAAAAACTCTCCAATTTCGCAGCGCACGATATCCTTGAAACGGGCCATTCGCACGCACACGTTGATGTCGACGTCGACGACGACTGCGACTTCGACAGCGACTGTGGCTGCCAAAAACGGCAGACGACGCCAACGCAAAGCTCGCCTCACCTCACCTCGCCCAGCCAGAAAGCCATAAAATCCATACGACAACAGCAACAACACTAACACGAATAATAAACGAAAAGTAAAGAAAAGAAAAACGTGAAAAAGGCGCAAGAAAAACAACTAAGAATGCTTAAACTGAGTGTGAGCGACTGGGAAATACCCTACAATTATCTGTTAAATGATCTTCTAAAAATTGCGCTGGTTTCTTATAGCAGGCACTCAAAATTAAAATTAAAAATTGTAATTGTTTGAAATACCTATTGTATATGTAGTTTATATATGCCCTATGGTTTAGAAGATACTTCCTTTTACCTATTACACACATTTCTACAAAGCAATTATACCCTTTATAAACATCTTCGATGGGTGTAGAAAAAACCCTTCGAAAACAAAACGTGAGCATTGCGTGGACTGGTTCGGCGAGGGGTGTGGGGCGTTTACCCGGGCATGGGCAACAATAAATGCATGAGCCTCTCAAGCAATGAGTTCTTATACGCAGCAGGCAGCTGCTGACTCCCTGCCTGCCCGCCTTGCTGCCTGCTACAGCCAATAAGTATATCTTACAGGGGCAGCCCAGTGTCAATGGCATTCAAGAGAGAATGTGAGAGTGGAAGAGTGCTAGAGAGAGCGGGGGAGAGCCAAAGTAAAAGGTTATTGGTCCATCATCATCATCATTGTCGACATCATCATCACGCTTGTTTTCGTTGCTTTTGTGTTTGTGCCATATTTTTAGCCTACTTTGCGGCGCAGAATGCCCGCTGAATGGAATTTGACTTTTCAACTGGCGTGCATGTGCCTGTGTGTCTGTGAGTGTGTCTGTCTGCTGTCAACTGGGCGAGTGGGCCAAGTGTATTTAGAGGTCAATTATCTCAGCACTTGCCAAGTATGCAACTGTTTGCCTCAGTGCATCTTTAATAACAATAAAAATTATTAACCCAAAATTATTTTACCAAAAGTCGAAGCCTTTTTGCTTTGTCAAGTCGTTCAACTTTTGATTAATAGCACTTATATGACAAATTGCTGGCTGCTGCATTCGCTCCCCGTTAAAGTTGTTGTTGGGTTTTTTTTTTTGCCTGTGTGGGTTTTTAATTTCTGCCAAGCGACGGACGTTTTTTTGCTAATTAACCAAAATTTATTGTCGACTCACGACATATCTCTCTCTTTCTCTCGCTTTTTGTGCATGCCTTTAGTCATGCAGTAATATTATTAAAACAGTCAATTAAAGGTTTTTCCACGAAATGTAAGTCACAGAAACAAAAAAATAAATCAAATTAACAGTTGCATGCAATCCTCTGACTTTGCAGAGTGTCTGTAATTGCGCACAATTAACATGGCAATTAAACCAAATGCAAAACAAGTGAGCTGAGAAATCATGTCAATGCCTGCCATTTAACAGTCTTTAAATGGGCAGCGACATGAAATGCCAAAGTAACTAACCAAAACTTCTGCATTTCAAAACGAAAAGAATAAATTTCAATGGTTCAACGAGCAAGACTAGAAATTACTCTGTAAATCTATTAAAATCTTTGATTTGATCATATAAATGAAATACTTTTTTTTAAGCATTTAAATGGAATGCTTGTTGCACGTTTACTGTTATGTGCTTATGTTAGTTTCAGTTGCAATTTATTACCATCGATCTGTTTTCAATTTAAAAAAGTATGTGCCTCAGTAGACTTTCTCGCCTTGAATTTTTATAGGGTGCTAAAAAAACAAAGAATAAACTATACGATTCAAAGTGCCATGCATATTTATAGGCACAATTCCAATTGGTTTGAACACGGAAAGTCGAAAAAAACTATTTGACCCCGACATGGTAAACTTGGAAATGGGCACACGAGGCTTTCTCTATTTTATATGCAGTGGGGTTGACTTGCTTGGGGTTGGTATATCTGTATCTGTATCTATAGTTTATGCCACTTTAAGACATCGCGACTAAAAAGCCCATGAGTCTTGAGCATATCGAATTCAAGTGTAATTGCCACTGAAAATCGATTTGATTTACTGAGAACAATCAAGTTTTGTTGCACACACAGGAAAATCTGTTGTTAAAGTTGTATGCAAATTTTGCTGATGTTAACTAATTTCCTTATCTTGTTTGCCTCTATTACAGGTGAGTGCTTGCCACACCGCATTGCCACCCTGCTCGACGTCCCGACTCTGCCAAATGCCCAATGCTGTAAGTAAATCCTACATCTAAAATCAACTCTTGTCTTAACTAACTCTATCTATATACATATATATATATATATGTATGTGCATAACTACAGTTGCAAACAAAATAATAGCACCACTCTCTAAAGAAATATTTGAGAATTTTATAAATACGATATTTTATAAGTGGAAGAAGACACTGCACAGAATATTGAAAATCATAATTTTATTAATCGTTTTCAACTTATTCAAATTAAAATAAACTAAAACTTAAAACATTTAACATATATTTTAAGACAAATCGAGATATGATGGAAAAATTTAGAGCAATTTTTCAATTAGAGTAATTATTAATAAAAAAAAAAAACGACATCTAAACAGTCTTTACAAATATTTTCTACTTTTATTTAAATTGTAACCAATTTTAAACTCAGCTCATCTTTTTATGTTGACTTAATTTGATTTCTTATGTTCAAATTCAGTTTTAACTATTTTTCAAATATTATTTTGTAGTATTTTCTGAAACATATTATTTTGTGCGCAGCTGTAAACTTGTTGTGCCGCATTTGAAGCAAAGTCAAAATTGTAAATAACAATTTAAAGCCCGGCCAAAACCAACTGTGGCAACAAACATTTAATGCCCAAGGCAAAAAAATGCCTTGTCGTTGTCTGCCATTTGCCTGGAAATGGGGGTGTGGCCTTCAACGCCCAAGTTGCCATAACACAGTTAGCCATAAAAAATGCGAAGCTCGACTAACAAAAATCACCCATTGAGCAAAAAGCCAATTTTATTTCGATGGTTTTTCTTCTTTTTATGTAATTTGTAGTAGTTTGTTGGGTTCCAGGTGGTTGTCTGCCCGTATCCAGGTCGTATCTCCCTCCGTCTGTCCGTCCGTGATTATGAAATTATTCAAATGAAATATTTGAGCTGGCCTATTACATCATCGATCTCAGGCTGGACTACTGCATTTTTTATTTTGCTTTGCTTTTGCTTTTGTGCTCAAGAAATATGCGGAAATTTCGCCAGCCAAAAACTGGAAAAATTTATGAAAATTTATGAAAATTATTGTGGACAACGAATCAGTTTTTTCTTCCTTTCTTCCTTTACTCACTTTCGCTTGTCGCTTTTGTAACAATTTATTTTGGCTATTGGCCCATGGCCATATTGGCCAAGCCCTATTATTATTTTGGCCTTCTTCTTCTATTTTATCGCAACTTATTTACATTTTATTATCTTCTTTTTTTTTTTGACAATCTGCTTTGTGTCTCTCAAATAACAATTGCCATTTCATCAATGCAAATGTTTTTCGTTGTCATTTTAATTCGCTTCACTTCGATTCGATTTGTGCAAAATTGTCAAAGTTTTAAAATGAAATAAATCCGCAGCACTTTGTACATTATTTGATTGAATAAAAGAACAATAACAAACAGCATTTATTTTAAATGTTTTGTTAAAATTTTTTAGAAAAGCTTTAAGGTGTGCTTTAAAATATGTAAATTTAACGAGAACTTTCAGCTGCTTGTTAATTTTGGATTGTAATTTCTGTAAATAATATTTGCGCACACAAAACATATTAAATTACTAAATAAATCGAATTGTATTTGAGTTACTAATTTGTTCTTTACCTGAGCTTTAAGTTGCGTGTGAATTATTTATGGAATTGCTGTAAATAATACATTGCTGAAAACTAAAAGCATTTAGTGCAACAATATATATTTCTATATATACACAAATTACAAAAATAACTTCAGTTTGGGCTCCCCATTTTCACGTTTACATTATTTTGCTGTGGAATCAAATTACGATTTATGATTTTAGCGAATTAATTAAGAAATGCTATGTATTAAATTACAAAAGGAGCAGAAACAAACGAACAAACATAAAAACAGCGGGTAACCAAAATAAACAATGAAGTTGCCGAAGGGACAAAATAATAGTGGGGCTTAAGACCAAACAGGGCCAAGAAAACTCCCTGCCAAGTAATGGAAAAGATGATTGAAGTTGCTCGAAATGCTTAAATAATTGTGGGTTCAATGTAAATATATATATAACAAAATATATATATATATATATATTATTCTTGGGGGAAAGCGCAAATACAAAAAAAAAACGCCAATTCCAAGCATTGTTTTATTTTTCACTTGAACTCCTTTTTGGGGCCAAAGTTCTTTAGACTGTTGTTGAGTCAATTGAGTTGAGTTCTAGCCACAGGAAAAATTCCAATTAAACATCTTCCGGTATTTGGTGTTTTATCTAAGCAGGAAGATGGAGCAAAGCAGAAAAGCAAATAATGAAAAGCCAGCGACACTTTCCCTATAAAAAATAATGAGAAATCAGAAAACTGGGTCAGCTGCATAGAAAATGAAAAAAGGGAAGAGAAATAAGGGAAAAGAGAAAACTTTAAAACAGGCCTGTTATCATTTGCAATTAAAGGCGTCTGAAAATAAAATATAAAGTTCACCAAGCCAAAACCAAAAATGTTGAATGCAAAGTTTTAGCACAAAAATTCTAATTATATACCAAAAGATTCTCGTTTGTCGTTTGAAGAGGGAAAGTGTTTGCGGTGGGGATGGGACACTGGTAGTACTTGAATACCAGCTTATGGCATCAGAGCGGCTGCAAATGCCGTGGAATTTGGGAAATTGAATATTTAAATCCCAGTCTAAATCCAAAGTAGCGCCAAATTGAAAAGGGTTCTCAAAAAAAACCTAGCGCAATGAAATATGCGGGCAGCAGGGAAGGGAGAAACGGAGGCACACAAAGTGGATACACTCACAAAAAAAATCAACAATTCTAGAAATTTACCAGAAAGCGAAAGACATGAATTTCTTAGAAAAAAAAATAATAAATAATATTTATAATAATAAATATAAAAATAAAAAAAAAACAATAGTTTTTTTATCTGGTTATCAATTTTGGTAAAGTTATTTTAAATAATTAAATAAAAAACAATTAGTTAAAAAAAATTTTTTCTTATATTTAGCATTTATATCTAAAAACGCAAAAATCCATGAAAAATGTTCTAAAAAATGTAGGGGCGATTTATATTCTCAGTGTACAGAGACGATCAGGTTCGAAATGATGTTTAAAATACGCTAAGACGCTTTGCTGTTACAAGATGTGTGTTTTTATCAAAATTGCTTTGGAATTACTCAATATTCGCCTTTTTTTTGCGTGTACAATTTTGAAAAGTTCTCGAATTTATTTGGAAATATGTATTTGTATATGGTTTTCTATTTGTGTCAGTTTATGTGTGTGAAATGCAAGTCTCATATGGATTTGCTGCTTATGCAACTTCCACAAGTTTCCATTTAAGTGTTCAAAAATTGGACGGTTTCACAAAGAATAGTTTCACACTAAAGTTTATTTATTGAGTATAAATTAGATCTTTAAGAATCTACACTCAGAAAATAAATCAATCTTGAAATGCAGTTTTTATATTAGAGTTTAGTTGCTGTTGTATATAAAATAGCTCTTGTATTGAGTGACAGAGTTTTTGACCATCAGATTTATGCCGCCTTTGAGGATTTTTTTTGTAAATTTGACAATTTTAAATTGGGCTAATAAAACACTCTAAACTGAAACTGGCTCCTCGCAAAGAGCTCTTCTTACGACGTATTCAGCTCGACCCCCATTTTTGTGGATGGCCTTTGAAAACGTCTAATTTGCTGGCCATAAGCGGCTTACACTCGCTGGCTTGGAAGCACATCAAATAGCATTTCAAAGTACGCACACCAACACACACACACACACGCACACCCCTCAGCTGACTTGGCTGCATTTTGAAGCCTTAAAGTGCTTCTGAGGTGCTTTATAAACCGCGTTCGGCTCCTGCGCCCCTAACCACACCCCGCCACATCCCCACAGAAATGGCGCCAACATTGAGCTCTATCAATATTTGCCATCCTTTTGGGTCCAATAACTGCAAAGTGACCACACTCAGAGAAATCTTAAAATGGGGCGCAGAATTATAAAAATTATTTGAAAAGTATTTATAGAAATCTGCGAATTTTGTTTTCTTAATATATCAGCAAACATATCTTATCAATTCCACCATTTTTTTTTTCTGAGTGTAGACTGCGCATTTTAACAAAACGTGTGCAATCCTCTTTGGAGTTTATCGAAAAAGTGTCCAAACTTGAGGTATTCTATTTTCCATTTTCTCGATTTGGGTAGAGTTCAATTCCCCACCACAAGTTGATTATTTTTGTTGGCACTTTGAGGAGGTTTTCTAGTTTTAGGTTGCCACAGTTTGCTGAATTATTATGTTGCTCATGTTGCACACAGTCACATGTCACAGCGGTGGCAGACACGTGCCTCTGTGTCCCCAAGTCTGGGCTGCCTCATACATCAAGCCCTTGGCTGCTGTCATTTGATGTTGAAATTGAAATGTGTCCCAGCAGTTGAGGACAGCTTTGTTTGGTGTTTAGGTGGTTACCCCCCCCCCCCCCTCCTTTCCCCCTATCTAAGGGAGAAGAAGAAGTTTCACTTAAATTTGTTCCCCAATTAGTGAAGAGCATTGGGTTATTTAAGAGGTGTGCGACCAGTTTCGAGATGTGCCCCAAAAAGAAGACTATTCGAGCAAACTTTGCAACATGTTGAAAGAGTTAACATAAACATGCATATCTGAGTAAATAGAAAGCACATAATGTACTCTATATATAAACATGTACCCCCTCACATATGTGCCCCCATTTGTTGCATACATGTTTGGCGCTTGACGCTTGGCCTGGTTTACTTTCGTGCTGCATGCCTTGTACACTGTGCAAATAGCGCATCCCACTTTTAAGTAACATTTACTTTTACACACTCAAAAAATGCATTTCAATTTTAAATTTATTTTCTAAAAGTTTTATGTTGCATTTTTCAAAAATATTGAATCCATGGAATAATTTGTATATTTAATTTTTTATTGCTTATTACTATGAACAAATATTTTTATTTAATCAAAAATTGTAAATAGTTAGTTTGAAAAGAGCACATTTATTTTTGTGAGTGTAGGTACAGTTACTGCAATATGTATGCGCCCTGTCAGCTTGGTTGGTCCTTGATGCCTCGTTGCCTCGTTGCCTTGTTGCTGCTTTCTGCTGGCTGTTGCTGCTTGCTGGTACAGTCTGTGGCAAGGTCATCGCAGGCGCAAAGCCTTGTGGCAAGTGGCAAGCGGCATGTGGCAAGTGCACAGTTGTTCGTCAATTGTGCTGGTAAAAATGACCCAGTTACTGTTTTTGTTCCGACTGCTTCGGCTTGGCTTCGGCTGCATTCTGGGTCAGATTGCCCCCATCTGGCTGACTGACCCCCAGTCGCAGCTTAATTGAAATAGATGAGCTGTTGTCACACACTCACACACAAACACACACACTTAGTTCAGTTAGGTTGGGTACAGTTATGCTCGGTAGTTTTTTGCCCAGTGCTTTGCTGCTCAGCTGTCAGAATTTTATATATTTTATAAGCCAATTACTTGGGTTGCCCAGTTGACTCTTTAAAGCGATATCAAAGCCACAAACGAGCTCTGCGCTGCGCATTGATTAACCCAGGACACACTGTGCCCCACAGGATACTATACACTCAGCAAAAAACAGTCAAGATAGAATTTTAATTTGAATTTAATTGAATAATTTCCTAAATATACAATTTGCCTCTAAAAATTAAAATTTTTTCATTGCTTCTACAAATATTTTCTAAATATCAGAAAACATTTCTCTAAATATTCAGCTTTATTATTTGTTCTGAGTGTAGATTGGGAATGGGGGTTCCAGCCGGATTCATTCAAGCCCCATTTGGCAATTACCGCAGCAATAAAAGTCAACTGCAAATGCAGCTTTAGCTTCTTTTCTTCTCCTCTCTTCTCTTCTCGCTTCGTTTCTCTTTAGGATTTTACTATCTACCCCAAAAAAGATATTTACGTGTGTCAAATAATAAATTTCGGACTGCTTATCTTTCAGCTGGGCGCATTTTGGAATAACCCCTTTTTGTGGCAAGAGTTGAAAGTGTTGACAAAATTTACATTTCACAATTTACGCAAATTTTTATGTCATAATTGGATTTTGAGGCATTGTTAGCTGCTTTCCTCTGCTCCTGTTGGAGATGTGACAATGACGTTGATAATCAGACCAGTTCTGGATGGGGTAGAGGGGAAAAACAGGCTCTTAACTTGTGCCTGGTGGCTGGTCCATTAACTTGGGGTTGGACACATTTGCCACACTTGCCACATTTGCCACGTTTTTGCCTGCTTGTAATTCGAGCCTTTCTCACTGATAAGCCATTTTATGAGAATGTGCTCCGAAGAATGGAAAATGGGGAATTGGGAATGGGGAATGGGGAATTTGGTCTGCTTCTTTCATATTGTGGTAAATTGAGCCCCTGCCGGATATTGTTGTCGCTTACTCAACTACACACACACACTGGACAGGAAGAATATGTGGCACACACAGGTGCCGTACATATTTTTCAATATTTAAATTGTATCAGCATCAGTAATTGTTTATTTTACGAGTATATTACAAAAATATCTGTTCAGTTGGGGTCAGCTTAAAGTAAATAAAAGTTTAAAGAAAGAAAAGTAAAATAAATAAACGTCAAATAAATTGTATCATTTTTGTTGTCATCAAATTTGTAAATATTTATAAGATTTGACAGCTGTGTTTTCAACACACAGCAGAAAAGGGCGCTGCAAAAAGCTCGAAATGCTTGAAGGAAAAGGCAAGGCTCAGAAAGTGTTGCCTACTTTTAGGCGGCGTGAACAATTTCGCTTTGAGCAATATTCAGTTTGTGCCGCTTCTTTAGCAATGCAATATAAATGCTGTATACATTATATATTAAATGCAAAACATGTCCCCAACACTCGTGTCTGTATTTGTGAGGCGCAACCCTTAAGTTGACTTTCAAGTCAATTTTGTGCGGTTTTTTTTAGTTTTACTGTACAGCATTTGCTTGTCTCACATGCATACATACATACATAAGCGCAAATTGACGCCATTTTCATATTCTCACATACACACACAAACACAGCTGTGCGCTGAAATCAACAACATGAATGAACACGCTCAAAACTCAACTCAATTCAACTCAACTCAGCTTCCATGTCGTTTTGCGCGACATGCTCAATCATGTTGTTTGCCTCGACCACCGCCGCCCCTACCCCTTAACTTTTGAAATGACAATTTCGCGTGCGATTGTCACATCAGTTATGTATGCATATGGATTGGTATGCATGTGTGTGTGTATTGCACACATTTGTGTCAGTTCTCAGTCGCGTCGCGTGTTTATTTATACGCAATCAAATTAAGTTTTGAAACGAATTTCTGAAACGAGGGCGACAAATTGAGGTAATCATGTTTTTCATGTGTGAGAGCTATGCGAAAAATCAAATAAATAAATGCACACACACATATACACATATACAGATATAGTCATTAAACTATTCAAGCCGCCATCTTGGTTGTATGTTATGTGTAATCATGTAGACAAATTTATTTATATAGCAATCAGCAAATAACACAGTGCAAGTCAACAAACACAGGGTGCATCTTTATGAACGATAATAACTGCGATTACCGTAAGCTTAAAATATCTTCCTAAGTATACTTGTATAAATATAATAATTAATTTAAATATCTTCGTTTACTTTTTCTCCACGTTTAATAGCCTTCTACATTATTTAGGTGTGTTTTTACCTGCCCCAAAACAAGCCAAAATCTTGTTGAAAGCCGCCCTTTTAAATACCAGACCTTTTTGCCGAGCTGTTATCAGCGCTGTTGACCCAATTTGTTGTTGTAGTTGTCGTTGTTGTTGCCTGCTGGTGCTGCGATAAGGCTTTAATAGCAAACCTCAAACCACAAAAGCTGACTGCTTTACAACTGTCAAAATGTAGCATAATCAATTGCATACAGATAACAGACACACACATATATACACAAACACACACACATCTAAATACATAGACATTTATATACAGAGAGGTTGCCCAGGCAATGCAAATTATGTGCTTTTTAAGCTTTAATGGGGCGCATCAAATTGCCAGGTGGGATGTTAATAAGGAGCACAACAATTTAACGTTGCCTACTTTTCTGCACATAAAAAGTTTGTGGAGTGCAGTTTTGAAATGTTGCTACACAGAAAAATTAATCATTATTAGTCGCCGAGGGATCAAAAAATATATCGCCTGGAATTTTCTAAATTTATTATTCAGCAAGTACATTTTTAAAAATCTGGTTTGTTCTTTTCTTAAATCCAGGCTACATATTTCTAGAATTTAAAAAATATGTCTCAATTTCATTACAGAAATCTTTAACGTATTGAAAATCTTTTTAATTCTCAGAAAGATTAAGTTAAAGATAAGCGGTAATTCAAGAAATTAATAGAAAATTTTTCATTTTCGGAGCGATTTTTGTGCGATTTTCTAAAATTCAATTCATAATAGTTTAAAGTTGAGCAGATCAACAGCAACTTCTTTTTGCTACACACACACACACATATAAGCTGTGCTATTTATAGTCAGTCATTTGGCAAACACTCTTCATCTGCCTCTGCACAAAAGTCAATAATTTACTCCGCCATGTTCCATTTCTATTACCATTCCCATTCCATATGGGACAGCAGCCAGCAGCAGCAGCGAGAGCATAAACTGAAATTCCATTGACCCAATTCCTCAGTGTGTACTGCAAATCAAAACAAACATACTTCCAGGCGCGCTCTCTTTGTTTTGGTTGCTCTGCTGAGCGCGCTCTCTCGTTTGCTCTGTCGTTTGCTCTGTCGTTTGCTCTCTCGTTCGCTCTTTCTTTCGCTTAAGTGGCCTAGTCACATTGTTGTGTTGCGCGCGCACTCTCTTCTATTAACTTGCTCTGGCACTGTTAGTGACCCGGCCGCTCTTTTTGTCCCAGTTCTTTTGCACAGTTAACACTAAATTTAATCGGAGCAGGGACAGGGACAGTGACAAAGAGCGAGACAGAGGCACAGGACGGGGCCAACCCGCCAGTTAAATAAGCTCATGCACACAAAAATACATTTGTATATGTAAAAAGGTTTATATACAGTTGACCCAATTTCGTATTTTGTCCATTCCACAGCTGTTCCCTTATTTCGTCGCTTGCCATTTCTTGTATTCGTATTTTTTTGGGGAATGGGCTTGTTTATGTTTGCTGCCAACTCTTAAAATGGAAAGCGAAATGCGAAGACCAAAAAACTTGTTATTTATACAAGGCACGTAAATGTGTGTGCGTGGAGATGTATGTTTGTGTGGGTATTTTTTTGACTGTTCATTGAATGGAAAAACTCCAAAGGAAATTACATAGCAACAACAACAAAAAATGCTGATAACGCAGGTTTTTGCGCAACTCACTTCTTGTAATGTTCAACAAAACAATTTGAAAGAAATTCATTGCTGTCAGCAGCCCCCATTACCCTATTAGTAGGTTTTTTTGTCGTGCAATATGCCAAACAGCATTTGTATAGACATAGACGATGTTGCATCTGAGCGCTGCTGCAACCAGAGATCTACATTAAATGTAATTAACATAAGCTTAACATGGAGTGTGACAGCTTAGGCAATGTGCAGTAGTATAAGTAGTAGAATAAGTAGTAGTATAAATAGTAGTATAAGTAGTCTGACAATTACAGCAGAAAGATTTCAGTCTATATCTGTAGTTAGGTTACATATACTGAAAATGGAGGCAGGCTAATGCAAGCATAACGATACCACTCAGCTTCGTAAAGCACACAAAACACAACAACAACAACAATAACAACAAATTGATGAAGTCGTAGTCGAAAAGGGAATGGGCACATCAATTTGCTCTGACTAACTCACACTTCCACTCCCACTCTCTCAGTCCTATCACTCTCTCTTTCTCTCTCTTTCGTTCGCAACTCCAGACTACCTACAGCATACACTCACGGCCCGCATTTATGCGCCAAATCAGGGACACAGTGCGGTAGGCTGTTTGCGTGTATCTGTCAGATGTTTGTTGTTGGGCAGTGTCTTTGTTGGGGGTTGCTCTCGCTTGAAAGCTGGCAAATGTTAAACTGAAGTTTCAGTTACTATAGCTCATTAGCAGACAACTGTCGTCCCTCCCAAACCCCACCCCGTCTCACCATCTTCGCATAGCAACATAATTAACGTAGGGGGAGAGAAACAGACTCGAACGCTTACCGTTATTTAGCACCAGGTAAGCGGCTTGTTGCCGTAGCTATTATTAACTTAAGGCAAGAAATTGATAAACCTAAAATCATTTCCGACTTGTTGCCGCATTAATTAAAAATAATTAAAGCCAGCAACAGCAGCAGTCTTGTGGCTTGTGCATTGAATTGCGTATTTGATGGATTTAATAAAATATTTTGTCGATTATCGTTGTGCTTCTTCTTCTTTTCTTTCTTCATATTTTTACTTCGACTCACACACACATGCGCACAACAGGCTTGCATGCGGTGACACTCGAAAAATAAGTCGTCATTATTTAATAAGTAAAGTTCTAAAATTTATTTTTCTAACTTGCTAAAATTAAATATATAAGTTCTTTGTTAAATCTATTATTATTTAACATTTGTTTTTCTGATTTACCAAAAAACATATAACTTATCTTGTATTATAAAGCAATTTGCCAACATTTTTTTCGTAGTGTACCACCACAAATGGAAACAATTGTTAAGCACAAACACACATTGGAGGATGTAGTATTTACGGTGCCAGGATATGTGGCATATTCGCTGCTCTGTTTGGCTTCGGCCGCAAACGAATTATGGCATCCACTAATTGCGCTAAGCTAAAACGAAAATTATGTAGAGACCCAACAGGCAGTTAATGTTGCACACACACACACTTTTAAACACACGCCCATATATAAGTGTGTGTGTCTAGGGCAACCACGTGCGTTAACAATTTACGCCAAAGTTATTTATGTTTATGGCCAGGCTGCGGTTTGCCAGTTTTCCTTTCACTTTCGTTGCCACTTTCGCTTTGTGGGTTTTCTTCGCCAAGAAGAAAAACAGCCAACTGAAGTGGCTTTAATTGCCTCACTTATGGGAGGCAACTCCAGCGCTGAGGCACGAAACAGCCATTGCCCAAAACTCGAGCAGACATCATTAGGCCTTATTGCAAACCATTTAAAATTCCTTCTCAATTACACATTGAATGAGAAGAGTGATGAAAACAAAGGCAAATAATTTAATATTAGTAAAATATCAAATAATTGAATTAAGATTCGAAGCAGATCCTGAACGTGATTAAAAATTTTTTTTGCTACATTTGCAAAATAGTTCTTTAATTTAAAAAGTTAATAATAATTAATTAAAAAAAAAGATTTAGATTATTGTTGTTCAATTATATAAAAAATTAGATTAACCAAATAAATTGTGTTAACTTAATTATTATTAGAGTTCTGCGAAATATATAAATATGACTCAGTTCCTATGCAAATATTCTATATTTCCATATGGATTATTATTTTAAATTTAAATATTTACGCACTTTAAATAAATGGAAAATTTAAAGGCTTCAAAACGACTTGCAAATATTTTAACAGTGGTTTTCCAGTGGTTTTAAAAATACATCTTTAAGTCAAAGTGACTAAAATTCGACTAGACTGTCTGATTTGACACATTGTTTATCACTCGGCAGCTGAAATTTAATTTGCCATTTTAGAGCACTGCACACAAGGACGAGCTGCTGGTGAGCAAGGACGCAATCAAAAACACAAAAGCAAAAAAGATTAAAAGCAGAAATAGCGATATGTATGTCAAAAGCAAAGAGTGCGTTGCCAAAAAGAAGTGGGTCAACAGCGCAGCCTGCGTCGCCCGTCTAACCTTCAACATAAATGCAGTCGCACGGCCGCTAAAAATGCCGAGCGCTGGACAGAAAGCGTGTCAAGGCAAGCGCGGCATATGCAGCATGCAGCATACATCATGCAGTATGCAGCGTGTGGCAAGCGGTAAGCGGCAATCGGCAAGGCATGTGGGGCAAGGTGACCCAGTATATGGGTAAATGACGAGCGTAGCACGGCACTGCACGGCACGGCACGGCAAGGACAAGGAGAGAATGGCGCCCAACGTGTGCTATGTGTTATCAGCTTGTGCAGCTGCCGGGAAACCGGAGCACATTCGGCGCATCCTCGTTTCAATGCTCGTGTATGCGAGTGATTCTGACCAGGCACGGGCACAGGCCCAAGCAGCCAGTTGCATTGTGCGCACCAACACAGTCGCATTTCGCACCGGCCCGGCACCGGTTCACTGGCTGCTCCTCCGTGCTACGCTGCTCCTTGTTCCGTGCTCCTCGCTCCTTGCTAGCTGCTCCTCGTCATGCATGCTACTGCTCTGAATTACTACGTAGAGCGCAGTGTTTACGAGTCCTATGGCGATAGTGGGGCCAGCAGCGAAAGTGATGCCAGCCCGGGCTGCCTCTCCTCATTCCCAGCCCCAGCACCAGCCCCAGCCTCAGACTATTCGCGCGCCGGCAGCCCACCAAACCCAAGGGCGCTCTATCATCGCAAAGTACGACAGACTACAAACAAAAAGATAATAAAATAAAAAAAACTTAATTTTGTTTCGACAATTCTCTACTTTTTTATAACATTTTATTTTAACTAAAATCAAAAAAGTTGAAAACACTAAATAAAATTTGATTTTCATAAACATAAAATTTTAGTTTCTTCATTATCACATAAAAGAAATTAGAAAATATTAGTAAAAAAATAAATAAATACATCTACATACATCTTTAACTTTAACCGTAAAACTACTCCCACATTTTTCTAATCATATAAAAAAAAATAACAATTAAGTAAATAAAAATACTTCTGTTTAACCTTAACCCAAACAATTCTGCGATTACTTTCTAATCACATATTATATATTATTTTTCTATTTGCAGTCGAAAAAATTCCGTTGTACTTGGAAGGGATGCGGTTTTGTGGAGCCCACACAGCTAAAAATTGAACGACACGTGCGGGACAAACATTTGGGGTAAGTGCCACAAAAAAATCACATACATTCAACAAAACAAAAATAAAGTAGACTCCAAAGAGGGTCCTTGCAATTGTTGTGGTATCGGTATCCAAAAACCAACAGCAGCAAGTGGCTGGGCCTTGACTTAGTACAGCCCCACAAGCAATGGCAAACAATACATACACCATTGCTGTACAGTGGGGCAAAACGGCTTTAACTAAGCCCAAGTGAAACCTATCGAAAGAAAAAAGTATTTTGGAGTTTTTATTAATAGACGTTTCATTATGAACTTAGAAGATTTATTAAACAGTTAACTTTAAAAAAAAAAAATCATAAGCATTTTCTGTGCTTCCAATATATATTCAATTAAAGTCTGCAATGAGTTATCGAAATTAGATATGCATAAAAAGTTTTCAATAATAAAACGCTTCAAAACCGCCAGCAAATTTTTTAAAGCGAAATTTTTGTGTTAGGTTTTGAGGTGGTTAAGCTAAAATGCACTCTGTTAAATCAATGTTATCTCACTGTTAAGCTGAGTAAAATTGTTGGCATCCCATCCACTGTGCAAAAAGCTTGGAGCTATTCGAAACTGGAACACTTGTCGATACATACATGCATCAACAATATCCAGGTCACACAGATACAACACACACACACATTTTGCATTTACTTAGAGCACCTGCAATTCAAGTGTTTTGTGAGGGGCGAGGAAGGCAAAGGGTCGTGGCTTTGTTGGGGGCGACTTGGCTGCACTTTTGAGGCCAAGGTCCAAAATGGCGGGCCTCTTTTAAGCGTTGACATTTGCGAATGTTAAATGTATTTGCCATACACATTCACACACACACACAAGGAAAAACCGTATTTGAAAAGAAAAAAAAAATATGAAAGGCAATTTTTGTTTTTGTTGTTTTCCATTTTGCTTCTTTTTTTTTGTTTTGTATTCATTTTGCTTGTTTTTATTTTCTGCATAAATGCAGGGAGTACGTACTTATATATAGAATTATATATATATATATATATAGAATTATAGTTTATGCATGTATTGTATTGTATGTCTGTGAGTGTGTGTGTCTCTATTTTATTGTTGTTTTTGTTGGCAAATTAACAGCTCTCCTGGGCTAAATATGTATAAATATTTGTATGTGTGTGTGTGTGTGTGTGTTGGGGTTGGTGTGTACAACTATTTATGCTTCGTATATATGCTTAACTCACACATAGAGTTGCGAACGAAATAATAGCGCCAATAAAGTTATGCTATTATTTTGTTTGGAATTGTTTGTATGTATATATATATATATATATATATATGTATGTATGTATGTAGTATGTATACGCTTGGCAGGCTTTTAGCGACTATATTAACTAAATCAAAGAGCAGAAGTAGAAAGAAACCAATCGAAAAAATTAGATATTTAAAACAATGCGTTTAAATTTGAACACATTTATAATCTCTCAGCACGACTAAATTGATAATTATGTTATTAATATATGCTTAGTAGCTATATTCTATGAGCAATTTGTTACAATTTCAAAGAAAACTAAGCGTTTATGCTTGAACTTTTAATTAAAATTATGAAATCATCTTTCATTTTGAGGTACATGAAATAATTGAAATACAATACAATGATATTTATAATAATATATACTGAACATAAATATT
Organism: Drosophila fungiperda; assembly: GCA_035042345.1. Lineage (NCBI taxonomy): Eukaryota > Metazoa > Arthropoda > Insecta > Diptera > Drosophilidae > Drosophila > Drosophila fungiperda. Next base: position 580,295 of record JAWNLM010000205.1, read on the forward strand.
GTTTAAACATAGTGTTAAGGAGAAATTAATTGAGTTGGGTTTTTGTTTTTGTTCAAAGCTTTTAAGAAATTTCCTGATGCTTGCAGTTGATCTTGTTTCTCGACTACGTTGATTATTTCTGTTTTAAATATATATTTATTAAAAACTCTAAAATTCTAGGGGGCTGCTAAAAATTAACTTATCGTTTATAATGTTTGCTGTTCTAAACAACTACATATCTATATATAGTATTTTAGTCTGCCTTGATTGTTTAATCTATACGTTATTATATATGTACTTGATGATATTTTTATTACTTTCTTTTTTTTACTTATTTTGATATACACAAAAGTAGCTACAACAAAATGCCTAGGCTCATTCATTTCTTGAGAATAAATAAAATTAATGATAAAAAAGTAAAAAATTATAAGTGAACTTTTCAGACAAAAGCATTAAATAACAAAAACCACACACAGAGTAAATCAAAAATTGTGCTAGCCAAAAGTCGCCACATTTTGTTGCATGCTCTCCTCCAACTTCAACTTTAATGCGGATGCATCATACCCAGATTGATGTCCATGCCGGGATCAGCCATGCCATTGACAGAAAGTCCGCCATTTAACATGCTATTAGCTGGGGGAAAGGGAGGGTTCTTCTTTAGAATTGTTAAGATTGGGAATTGAGATCTTAAGCTACCTACAATTACGGCTGCCCTGCTGCTGCTGCTGTGAGTCCATCTGTGTCCAATACTGCTCCGACGGACTCTGCGTATTAGTCCCCGGCGGCGCTTGCACCGGCGCCCCCGTGTACCGAAAATACGGATTCTTCAAATCGAGGGTATTGCTTGACGATATCAGAGTGCCTTCGATATGCAAATCAATCGTTACATCATACGATTGCCGCCGGTTCGCTTCGAGCAGCACGCGACCCGTCAGTGTCTGTCCCTGCTTGATAAAGATGGGCATGGGCAGCAGGCAGCGCACCTGGTACCAGTGTGTCAACGGTGCCGTGGGCGATGTGGATAGCCACACGTGTTGGGTGCTGCCACTGAACTCCACGTCAAACCAGAAAGCCAATCCGTGACAAATACCCGTCTGCAGTATGTGAAACTCGAGCGGAATGTCTGAAATATAAATAGTAAAAATTTTATTAATATAACTGTTCAAAAAAGTACAAATCTCAAAAGCCAAGTTAAGCTCCGACTCACCAATGAGGTGCAAATCATCTTCCTTGTCGTTTAGGAAATCGCAGACATGTCGCACCGATTTGGCCATGCAGATGCGTATGTCGAAGGTGTCGACGATCGGCTGTCGGAAGTACTCCTTCATGCCCTCCTTGTGGAGGGTGGTCAGATCGACGCCGTGAAATGCGGACTGATACCAGAAATTGGCCTTGTTGTACTGCTCCGAGTAGAGGGAATCATCCGAGAATGGGGCAATATGCAAATCGCCATGAGTCGGATACATTTTCCCCTGGGGCTTGAGCCATTTCCTGGCATGCAAATAGGTTTCGAGCATCCGCTCATTGTACAACATATAACCCATTGGCTCCGAAATGATAACATCCACTTTTTCGGGCAACTCAATTTCCTCGATTTTCCCGGGTATTACGGATATCTTGTGCTGCACATTATTCGATTCGACCAATTGCTGAGCATATTGCGCCATATTCGATGCCTCAATCGCATACACCTTAGCAGCGCCCGCCTGCACGGCGAAAAATGATAAAATACCTGATCCAGCTCCAACATCAAGCACTATTTTATCCTGCAACGGAAATATTAAGTAAAAAATTTCAGTTGTTGTTTGTGGATAATCAATATTAATTAAAACTAAATTGAACAACTATTCCAAGTACATTCTACAAATAAGCCACCTAAAAGTGAGCAGCTTTGGTGGAAGTGCTCGGATTTCTTTTCAACTTATGTAATATGTTATTTTATGTTACATTTGGAAAAATGCAGACTGTTGACTGACCTGAAAGTCAATGGAATTGCCTAAAATGGCCCGCTGATAGGTGCTCGTCCGCACATAGTCCTGCATCATGTTCTGCTGCTGGCTGAGATAGCCGTAGAACTGAAAGTATTGCGATGCAGACGATTCCTCCGTTCGCTGCGAGAAAACTGATTTCGGTCGCAAATGTTTAACATTCTCGACAACTTTCCGAAACAGCTGCTGATCCTTGTCGCTGGCAAAGCGCAAGACGAGATTATCCGATTCGAGGGAAACGGCATAGGAACGTTTGCCCAGTTGTGCTGCATCCGTATCCGCTGATAACATGTATTCCTTCAGCACATGTCCCTGATCGTTATCTGTATGACAAGAAAACAATAATAGATTAAGCATCATTCTTAAATTGATCTGTTAACAGAGTTAATTAAGCAGTGTTATATTGATGTTAACTTTCGCCTATATATCTCTCTATTGGATTTACTTACCCAACATGATGCGCACCAGAACCCCTTGGGAGTCATAGCTGCAGCTGAGTGTGCAGCTGTTCTTGTATATGTTGGTAAACTCCAATTTTTGCTCATCGGCAATGGCGCTAATTACGACGCCACTAAATTGACAGTTACTCAGCGGGCAAAGCGCAGCAGCGACGCTGTTGACGCCGACGCCGGCAGAACTGCATTTATTATTTTGCTCGGTGACATTGCGACTATTGTTGGACATTTTGTGTTTGTGTTGATGGGTGTGGAGGGGGACGGGGTATGTTGTTGTTGTTCTTCTTCTTAATCACAATATTTTACGTTATAATTGACAATTTTGTTAGCGCTAAAAACACATAGAATCACTCACACACAGGCAGTCACTCACACACACACACGGTCGCACTCGCACCAAGGGTAGACAGAGACAGACGATGCACGCGAGACTCTTGCGACGCGCAAAATTTTTTTTATAACTTGTTTTTACAAAATTTTTCACAGCCAATTTGACGTTGGCCACTGCACGTGTTGTTGTGTCGCTTGCAACAAAATGTGGCAATTGGCGTTGATATTGTGCAAAAATCGATCGATTTTTGTTGATTTGTCGTATTGATTTTGACACAAGAACGTGCGATTTTTTTTTTTTGCGAACGTCGCTACAACCCTGCAGCTGTGTGTGTGTGAGGCTTGGCGTTGGCAAGTGAATGGCATGGCGGCGGCGTTGCCGGATGCGATATTTGTGTGGCAGCGGTGTCGTGAGTTTTCAGCATCGATAGGCGCTTTGAGATGAGCGGAGCTCCGACGATAGTTGTGAACGTTACTTTTAAAGAATAGAGTATTTAAACAGTTACAGCACATAAACATTCAATTTTAATATAAACATATGAAATGAGTTGATATTTAGTGCGCCTTTAATCTACTGGGATAAGTTGGCATCGCCGATAAATTATAGAGATGAGTGCGCCAAGTCACGATGATATTTTAAATGGGACTTGCAAATATTAGTCGCAAATAATTGGGCAATAATTAGCGAATATAATAAATAATGAGATTAGCTAAAAATATATTAATAATACAATAATATTGAAAGTATGAGTTCCTACTCACAACACAGCCGATATTTAATGCTCCTCTCTAGCCCAAAACAACAACAATAAATGAGAAATTAATCAAAAATTGAAAATGCTCTTGCGCTTGCAGAAAGAAGGCGCGACGCTCGGGCGACTACGATTCGTGCAGTGATAATGAGCACGAGGAGGAATTCTATTACACGGAAGACGACGACGACGACGACGACGATGACGTTGACAATGAACTGGTCAAGAAAACGCCTAGTCCAGCCTCGCCCCCAACGCTCAGCCATCGGGACATGGCGCGTCCCCCCCACGAGGATCCCGAATACCAAAGACAGATCGTTGGCAACTTCAAGTAAGAGCGAGACAGGAATACAAATATAACATGCAGTTGCAAACAAAATAATAGTTAAAAAGGAAAGATTTATTTTATACATTTTTTTGTTACATTTTGCACTTTTTCCGTTAAAATTAAAAAAATTTTAAATTTTAAAATTGTTTTGTTAGCAACTGTATAAAATAAATAATTCAAAATTACTAATAATGGTTATTTATAAATTGAAAAAACAGACAAGGACGTGCAATGCATAATTATCACCACCTAACGACACAGCAGCAACAGTTGCCGTCACATCAGCAACATCACAGCAGCAACAGCAGCCACAATAGCACCAGCAGCAGCAATCACATCAGCAGCCACCAGCAGCAACAGTTGCAGAGCAACAACACTAGCTGCATACCAACATCCCCTTTGGCGCAACAAAATTACAATTGGCCAACAAACTCAACAGTTACACTGAGCAACAGTTGCAGCAGCAGCAGCAACAACAGCAACAGTTGCAACAGCAGCAAACATGCAACACGTGCAACATCGTCGCGTCCGTCCCACTCGACAGCGCCATATCCATCGCCGACATACGTCCAACATCATCAGCAACATCACAATTACAACAGCAATAGTTGCAACAGCAGCAGCAACAGCAGCAGCAGCAACAACAGCAGTCCAATTATGCATAGCAACAGCAGTGCAAGCAACATGTTGCAGCAACTTACACAGCAGAATGTAACGGTAACAGCGCACCACACACAAAACAACAATAATAACACACAGCAACAACATCAACAACAGCAGCAACATATTTCAAGTGTGACCATTACGCCCAATTATCAACCGCAGCAACATGCGCCACAACATGCGGCGCAACATGCAGCGCAACATGCCCAACAACATGCGCCTCAACAATTGCGCTGCCAGCAACCACAGCAACAACAACAACAACAACAGCAACATCCAACTGCCAATAGCAACAATTTGCTAGCCAATATGGCGGCACCACTGCAACATGTTGCCATACAGCAGGCAGCGGCCGCCGTTCGCCAAACGCCAAATTCGCCGAGTCGCCGAACGCGCGGCGAAAATAAAAAATGCCGCAAAGTCTACGGAATGGACAGACGGGATCAGTGGTGCACCCAATGCAAGTGGAAGAAGGCCTGCAGTCGCTTTGGCGACTGAAAGCGACTGAAGGCGTCGACGGCAGCAGAGGCGTCGATGGCGACAGCACCAACAGCATCATTAGCAACATCTGCATCAGCAGCAAGCGTTCTGCGTTTGGCTGCTGGCAAAATGTTGCCAGCAACACTCACAATCAAAGCCAAGCGTCACAGCAGCAGCAGCAACAACAGTTTTAACATTAACAGCACCAACAACAACAGCAGCAGCAACAACAGCAGCAATAACTTCAGCAACTTTAGCATTAACAGCAGCAGCAACAACAGTAGCAACTTTAACAGCACCAGCAACAACACTGGCAATAATAACAGGGAGCGCATTGAAAGCGTAGCCACCTCAGTAATTGTATCGCCAACAGCTGCCACCGCCGCTGCCAACAATGTTGCCACCGCGCCCACCGATGATGTTGCTGACGCTGCCAATGGGCTGTTAACGTGGAGTCGACGTGCTGCCGCCGCCAGCCAGCAACAACAGTTGCAGCAGCCAATGTTGCTGCAAGTTTGAATTAATTAATATACATAAAATGGTCTCTTCTTATTTGTTGTTGTTGTTGTTGTTGCCAACTGCCGTGCAAATGTTGCTATGCGCGTGGGCAACATTTGCAATAATAATAATAATAATCTACATTAAATCATAATTATTATACATATTTATTTTAAAACACCTGACTTTGTTAATTCTTATGTTAAAAAAAATTAAAAAAAAAAACGAAAAAAATGGCAAATCTGGCCCGCAATTTGTGTATACAAAAAATGCTAAATATATATATAAAAAAAAACAACAAATCTTAAACAAATATACATCTGATTTTTTTAGTTCATAAGACACTAGTAAATTTTTTCATAGTATTAAGTACAATTTTCGTTTTTCTTTTTGCTCTAAAAAAAAATACCACTGAAAGGAAAATAAATAACCACAAAAAACAAAAAATATTCATATAAAAATATTGAAAAAGTTACATCAACAAAAAAATATATATATATATATCCAAACAAAATCAACATAAATATAAATAGTGAAATTACTTGTGTAAAAAATGCGTATTTCAAAAACAGTTTCAACAAAAAATTCTATGTGTGTGTTTGACATATATAAAACTAAGATTTTAAGTATTAAGCAACTTGAAAACAGACAAAATATAACAAACAACTGCAATAAAAAGCGCATACTCATTAAATACAAAAAAAAAAATTAAAAAATTTAATGAAAATGGCTTAATGAATAAAAAAAGTGCATAACGAAAAAAACGCTGGTAAAAAATAATATATATATGTTCTAGATAGTTTAAGGACACACACATAAAAATAAACATACAAATACATATACATATTCATATATATATATATACCACATCTATAGAACAATTATCCCTCAACCCAGCCCCAAAAAACAAAACAAAAACTGTAACAAATACCATAAAGCAACCAACTTTAAACTAAACGTAGTGAAATTTTAAAACAAAATAAAAAACAAAACGAAATTCAATAGACAAACAACAGCAAAAAAAAAAAAAAAAACAATAATAAATCAAAATTTAATTTGGAGCCAAGAAGAATAAAATTTTATCTATTTTGACAAAAAAAATTTTCAAATTTTATTTTCGTTGTTAAGCGCTGAAAACAAAAACAATTTATGAATTAATTTGTAAAGAACTAATATATATATTTAGAACTTGAATGCGACTATTGTGAATTATTCAAATTACGGTAAAAAAAAAACACAGAAATATAATAATGACGTCACAAATGACCCAAAGAAATTTGTGAAAAGAGGAAGGAAAGAAAAAAAGAGAGAAAAAGGAGAAAAGTAAAATGGGAAAAATACACAAGGAATTCTTAACCAAATTGGAAGTACAAACTACAAACTAGAATATATGTATAAACTATAAACAAAAAACATACACACATGATTATATATGAAAATATATATGACTATATATATACATGTATTTTTCGAATCGATGAAAAATGGATGAAGATGCGAAAAGTACATTAAAACGAGCTTAGGCGAGGATCAGCTTTAAACAAAATGATTTGAAATGAAAACAAAAGAAAATGTGTAATGTGCAAATAACAAAAGAAAAATCATACATGTAAAAAAGGAAAAAGAATATGAAAATGATGTAAATGAATATAAATGATGAATGATAATGATGATGATAATTAACACGCTGGCGCGCAAATTTCTTTGAAATTGTTTGCCGTGATTTGAATGAAATTCATAATGGTGGCCATTATTTTATTTTTTACTTTGTTTTTGTGTAATTTTGGAAATGAGACAACTTTTTTTTAAAACAGTTTTCAACATTTTTACAATTGTATTTCTCGTTTTTTATTGTAAGCTTAATTTTAACAACACTTAAACATAGTTACACACATAATTACATGATAAACAAGCAAAAAATAAATGCAATAAATTTTAAACATGTTTCAAAAATGATTTAATTACAATTAAAATGTTGCAACATTAACTGTTAACATTTATTAATAATTTAACATGATAATTCACACACACACACATACACCCACGATCTTTTTCGTTGCGTTCTGGAAATTATTTAAATATTAAGTGATATTTTTAATAAAAAAAAGTTTATCCATTATTGTATAATTACTTATAACGCATATATATCATTTATATTATATGTTTATGATTATTACGATTACAAAAAACAACAACAAAAAACAAACAAAAACAAAATGCAAAACGCAATAAATGCAAGTTCTATCAAAAGGATCCTCAAAATGTTGTCCAGAGCGCTGATCAAGCATCAAATAAAAATAATAATATTAATAAATCTGGCACAATTGTTGTTTAAAAATGCAACAAATAAATAAATATAAATATATGTATATTTTAAAAATAAAAATGAAAAAAATTGTGCAAAAAGTATGAGTATGTGTAATATAAAAAAAATATACAAATCGAGGGCTCGATGTCAATAATTTTGTGATTTTTAAGGCCGACGATAAAAACCAATTTCAAGTAAAATAAATCACAGGAACAACAACAACAACAACAAACAAACAAAATAAACAAGCAAAAACACCCGTTTTATTAAAAATATACAATTGTTATTTATAATTAAAAAACCAAACAACAAAACCATTTGTTTTCATTTTGATTTTCGATTTTTTGTGATTTTGTTTTTATTACAGTTTGCATTTTGTGTATGATTTTCTTTATTTGCCTTTTTCTGCAACGGTTTCTGCAACTTCAAAAAAAAATATATATATTAAATACCGAGTGCAAAGTAGATCTCTCTGTATAAGTGTATATCTCCCTCTCACTCACTCTCTCATATACCTTGTGTATAAGTATAAACCCCTTCCAACAATTTTCCAGGTTTCTTTTAGCATTGAACGGAAACGATAAAATTAATTCTACGTATATGTATAAGAATGAATGCTACTTATCTGTATAAGAGTACCTATACGATTCCAGCAGCTATTTTTCAATTGCCACTTATACAATTCGTATATGTATAAGAGTACTCATACGATTCCAGCAGATATTCTTTATATACTTTTAATTTTAATTATAATTTATACTTTACTTTAAAGTAATTTTTCATTTTCAGAACGTAACAAATAGCAATCGATATATATGTCTATATATATATGTAAATCGGCCATATTTGCCAATCATTAAGTATAAAACGATAAGATTAAGCAACAAAAAAGCAAAAAATTGTTAGATTGATACTTATGAATATTTCTTCTCATGTTTAAAATAGTCTCGTTTATGTTAAAACTTAACCAAAAATGTGTGGAAAAAATCGAGCAAAATTTGGTCAGACTTTAAACATAAGAAATCTAAAGCTGGCAGATGTTGAACTGATTAACGGTTCTATTCCAGCCAGTGAAGCGCGGTATTTTGCATAACTAAGAAAAAAGAAAATAAGAAAAAATACATACATAAATACACATATTTAAATTACCAGTAAAAATAGTTCTTAAGTATAAGTAAAAACATACTTATACAGTACTTATACATGTACTTATACAATACTCTTATATGTAGTTGTGAATTGAATTGCATTGAATTGGCGTGTTTATTTATATGTGTATATGAGTAAAATCTTACATGCACATGTGTATGTGTGTATAAGAGAATATTCTCAGATGTGTATCAGAGTATATTCGCTGGCCTGGAACGCATCTAAGCATGTGTGTGTCTGTGTGGCTTGGCTCCAATTGGAGAGCGAAATTAGTTTTTAAAATACAAAAAAATAAGAAAAATTTGCATTCAAAATAAGGCTGATTTATTTGACTTGTTCGTTTTTTAATTATTATAGTTATTATTAGTCAGCCACACACACCCACACACTGTGTGTCATATCAAACAGGTTCAGCAAAAGAAAAACACGTTTAAAAATCCATACAAATTTACGTAAGGACTTTTTACAACAACAAAAATTGCGCTCCCACTTTTCATGCTAATACATTAATTGAATTCATTTTAGGGTAACCAGGCAAAAGACTTGGGAATTTTTTCTTATATAATTCTCGGCTGCATTCACAATATAAGATATATCCTTCAAAATGTAAATGATTTAAGGGCATGTGTTGTGTAATCATTAACTGCAGCAGGCAGGAAAGGGAATTGCTAAACACTGCCAACAAAAGAGAGCAAAAAGCAGAGCACATGTTAACAATCCCACATGCCCATGACTAATTAATTTTACATGTTGAGTATAATTAGTTCATCGTGCATTTGTTCAACTCTTCAAATTCATAATAAATGAGTACGACTTAGCTAAGCATATATCATATGTAAATGCTGCACTTAATAGACAGAAAATTCTGTTACGAGCGCTCTCAGACTGTTAATCGACTGTTAAGCCAACAGTGCGCTCTGCCACGTCCGTTCGGCTGATAAATCGACTTAGCGCTGGCTCTTCGTGCTTGTAGGCGCTCCTGCTTCGTGTCTTTGATCTGCGGCATTTTCGTTTCCATATATTAGCTGAGTGGCCGCCAATGGAGACGATTATATTTGCATGCAAGTGTGTGTCTCTGATATCGTGTCTCCTCTCACTTCGTGCACTAAGCCAAGGCAGGCAATGCGTCGTTCCATATACTATATATGCATTGTTTGTTTACTCCTTCGGCTCTTTAATCTTTCGCAAATGTATGCAAATGTATGCTTGGCTCACGTACTTATACTGAAGAAGCAATAAGCTGTTTAACAATCACATCTAATAGCGTATGTGTGTGAATATATATGTGCGCAAGAAGAAGAAAAACGTATAATAGTACATATATAAGAGTACATATGTGCATACGTCATTAATTCCCGCATTCTAATAAACTGACTGAAACTTCAAACAACAAAAAAAAAAACATCTAAAAATGAATAAAAAGAAAAAAACAAACAAACAAAAGCAAAGAACAAAATATTAAAGTTAATAATTATTAATTATGAAAGCCACATCATTTTACAAGGGCTCTTAAGTAAACACGTAAAAATAATATGTAATAATTTCAATAATAGTTTTTAAATAAGTTTTTCTACCCAGGAGAGATGTTTGTAACTTTTTTACGATTAAAATTTTACGATAAATTGGCAAAATTCCATCTGATGTACAACTGATGTATTTAAATTGAGTTGCGCAGAACAAAAAAAAACCACATGATGTCTTCAAAATTGGCTAAAACAAAAAAAAACAACATTACTTTCAAAAGACTATTCGCTTGGGCCTTGATTTGGCAAATAAATAAAGCCCAGCAAAAAAACATAAAATTTGAATGAAAATCAAATTAAATAATTTAAAAACTAATTTTAGAAAAAAAAAATTGAAATTAAAAACATTGAAATATACACATTATAATTTGAACATTGAAAACTATTGTACTGAGCGTGCGTCAAAGAAATCATATATATATATTTAATTATATATAAATTGAATAACATTTACAATGATAATTTAATAAAGTTAACAAAAAATATGTTCTTAAGATTTAGATTTAGATTTAAAACTTGTTAATCACTGGGCTTCTCAAGAGCTGACTTCTAAGCACTCCTCAAGAGCTTAAGCTACAATCACATGCTCTAATCTATAATCTATGAATCATTCACTCATTCATTCACAAGCTAAATATATATGAACATACATTAATATTGAGCGAGTAGTTTTTAAACTATATAATTAATAAAATTGTTGTTGTGTCTTCATCTCTTTAAAATTATCGGATCATAAAATATGTATGTTAAACAATGCAGCCTTTTCCTCTTTTGTTATGTTATGATCAGCAAATTAAATGTTTTTGTTGATATCTAATCGTTTTAAATATATATTCCCATATATATATATTTATATATCTATGCATTATGTTAATGAAACTATTCTGATTTCTGCTTTAATGTTAAGCCACAAAACTAGTTCAACTGGTTGCCATATATATATATAGGCACCAGATTGTAATTGTCAAAAAACAGTAAAAAGGCAAAATAAAAAAAAATCCATGAACATTATATGAAAAAAAAACCACACTACAAGGTACAAATATGAAAAGGGGATTAGGCCTGAGGAACAGGTGAAAAAATCAGACTAAATAACATGCACACACACAGAGAAAATTGTAAAAAAAAACACACTTATAAAGTTGAATTTAGCAAAAAGTTAAAAAAAAAACAAATACCAATGGCAAAAAACACAGTTTAACTTCAACTTAAATGTCGTTGTAATTTCAAAAATAGTTAAATACAACGTGAAAACATATATATATTAAAAAAAAGAAGATAAATATAAACATATGCATAATAAAAAAGTACTACTACATACTTATATACGGATATAAACCATAAATACAAAAAACACTTAAAAAAAAAGGAAGGGGAAACTTTCAAAACCGTTTACAGCAAGCAAATTAATTATGGAATCTTAATGTTGATATCAATGTACTTAGTGATTGAATGTGACATGCTTCAAAATACATACATATATATAAATATACATGTTGCAGATATATATATACATACACACCTACATAAAAATAGTATTTACATACAGTGGAACCAAACAGAAAAAATTTCAAATTGAAAACCCAAACTTAAAATGCATTTCCAAAACTTTTAAACAAAAAAAAAAGAAACAGAAAAAACCAGAGTAAAAATGTTTTGAAGTGAAACATTTTACGTGAGAATCGTGTACCTACAAAAAGAAAAAAAAAAAACAAAATAAAGAAAACACAGAAATGTAAAGTAAAGTAAAGAAAAATAAAATGATATACATTCTATATTTTTTGCAAAGCAAACTTGTAAAGAAGAAAACTAAAAAAAACTAAAAAACTAGCCAGCAGCAAACTGTATAAATCCAGACAGATTTTTAAAGAAAAAGCAGACTATAATGATATAATTTTTAAACTGAAAAAAGGCAACAAAATAAAATAAAAACACAAACTCGAACACAAAAAAACTACAAAATATATAAAACAATATATTTGCATATAAGAGTTAATCTTTTATATGTCAATCTATATATATACATATATATATTTTGCAGACAACATATTTATATATTTACACAAAAAAAAAAATAGATATACAGTTGCATTTCAAAAATACTTTGAAAATCGGTTTGCTTCTTTGCTTCATAGAAATTTTTATTTTTGGTGTGTGTATTTGACATGATTCAAATACATTATTCATATATATTTCTATATATGTATCCATATAAGTGTATAAATGTATCCATAATCCATAATCCACCACGAATTCAAAAAAAAAACACTCAAAAACATAATTCTCATAATTCTCATATCTATCATGACAAAAAACACTATGAGCATATTTTAAGCAGATGAAAATAGAGATACACTAAAAAACAAATATATATATACTTCTTCAAAATCATTTAAATGTTAAATGTATATGTTAATTTTAAACAATAAACCAAAATAAAAAAGCCATGTGAAGAATTTGGAAAATCTAATTAAAAACAACAAAAAAAATAAAAACCAGTACATTAATAAGCAAACCAAACGAAATGAAAAGTCTATAATATAATAAACAAACAAAAATTGAGCAAAATGATACTTTAAATATCAAAAAGAATTTGTTTTCTTTTATTAATTTTGGGCTAAATGCAAAAAATATTTAAATTCTTGTTGTAGCACGATGTGGTAATCGAACTATCGGTTAAACAATTGTAGTTCTGTAGAAGGCAAGTTTGCTCTGCCGGCGGAATTTAGCAGAGTGTGGGTGAAATGTTTCTTTTAGCTGCAAGCAAAAGCCGAGCAAATAATCAAAATGAGTTTTTCTTAAGTAAACGTAAAATATTTATTTGTTTTAGATATTAATCATTTTTCCAGCCTGTGAGTAATAGCACGAAGTGTGAACCGATGTATCGATTCAATACAACATCGCAGTTTTAAGGCAATCAGCTTTTCGTTGCATTAAGCTTCAACAATGTGGCAACTCTATATGTAGAGTGTGGGACGAAGTTTTTTTATAACAAAACTATTTCTGCAACGCAAATAAAGCAAAATTCTATCGCGTAAATTAATAATTCTGCTTCCTAAATATCCATTATATACCTGGCAAACTGGCAGACATATAATGAGTGAAGCTGAGTCCAAGGAAACCCCGATGTTATCAAAATCAACACCGACCGATATTGTTTCAGATGGAAGCAGTAGCAGCGATGATGGTTTGTTGTTTACATATATTTACTTTCAGATAATCAATTAATAATTAACTTACAGATGGCACAATGCAAATGATAAGTAATTTTTTCGCAAAGACCCTACACATGGCTTCGGACAAAGAGGGCTTACCTACAGACAAGGTGAGAGGTTACAAATTAAATTAATTCAGCCAGCTCGTGCTAACATTTCAGCATATGGATTGCGACTAAGTCAACTGAAAGCTGGATAAGTAAAACTTGCAATTTCCAGATTTGATTTGCATTTGGTGACTATCTGCGTTAGAAAGAGATAGTTCAAATTCGCAGCACCTGCAGCTCAGGTTTTCGCCGTGTAGGCGCATAAGTATATATACAGTAGCGAAAAAAGGATAGCATGGAAGTGATCGTGATCCATAAGAAATGCTTTTGTTTTATTATTTGTACTATCTTTTTTGCAAATGAATACAATGTACTTGATTAGTTATTTACTTTGAAGTATCTTGACCATCACAGTATTCCCCAGCCAAGTACACCCAACTGCCATTTTTTAATATCTCATTTTTTTTTTTAGGTAATACCCGAATTGACGTTTGAGGGTCTTTTGTCTCATTGGCGACAAACTGGCTTCAAGAAAATTGTAACCATGGTCGGAGCGGGCATTTCCACATGTGAGTTGATGTCTCGAGATCTATATATATATATATATATATATATATATATATATTGTTATTTCTAATTAAAATCGGATATTTGTAGCTGCTGGCATACCGGATTTCCGTTCGCCCGGCTCCGGTTTGTACAACAATTTGCAGCGCTTTGATTTACCGCATCCGACATCGATATTTGATTGTGACTATTTCGAGAAAAATCCGTCTCCATTTTTTGTGTTGGCCAAGGAGTTGTATCCGGGTTCATTTGTCCCGACGCCGGCGCATTATTTTGTCCGGCTGCTGCACGACAAGGGTCTGCTCCAGCGTCATTACACCCAGAATATAGATACCCTGGATCGTTTGACCGGTCTGCCCGATGAGAAGATTATCGAGGCCCATGGCAGTTTTAATACCAATCATTGTCTGAAATGCAGACAGGAATACGATATGGCTTGGATGAAGCGCAAGATTTTCGCGGATGAGTTGCCCAGTTGTGAACGTTGTTCGGGACTCGTTAAGCCGGATATTGTCTTCTTTGGTGAGAATTTACCGGAATCGTTTTACACACGACCCGAGGAGGATTTTGATGATTGTGATTTGTTAATCATAATGGGCACATCGCTGGAGGTGCAACCATTTGCCTCCCTTATCCATCGGGTGGGTCCACGTTGCATTCGGCTGCTAATCAACCGAGATCCCGTTGGACGTTCGAGTTTCGCTCCTTGGTCGGATGTCGGCGATGGATCTTTGCTATATGGAAAGTCGAAAAATACTCGTGATGTTGCCTACCTCGGGGATTGTGACGCGGGTGTTTCGGCTGTGGCCAAAGCTCTCGGCTGGGACGATGAGCTGCAGCAGCTGGTCACCAAGGGCTTGGAAGAACATGCTTTGGCAAATCCCCCAATCCCCAACAACGTACCAAGCGAACAAGAGGATTCTGGACATGAGGAGGACTTTGAATCGGAATCGTTTGCTAGTTCAAAGAGTTCGAATAAGGAAAAGGATTAGAAATATTTTAGTTTTTAATTAAATTGAATTTGTCTAATTGCATATAATATATTTTTATATTAAACAGCAATTTTATCGACTAAGAATATCTATATACTACATATATATTGTAATTCAAATCTATTTTAATTGACTGGGTTAGAAAATCTTGGATTTAGTAAAAGTGAATTATGTATATATTTACATAGCAAGTGTAAGGCCTAGGAATGATTATAATATAATATATATATATATATATATATATATATGTACACCTATATCAATCGACTTAAATCTATGTATTTATGTTAAATCAAATCAACTAAAAATGTGTTTTATTTACGGAAATGTGAGGCTGAAATCGGCGATCTCTTGAAGTATATACATAGATATATTCATACCGATCAAAATCAATGGATTACTAGTCACCTTCTGCTAAGATTGCTAGGAAATTGTATGACTACATCCACCTGGTTCAGGTAAAAACCTACTTTTTCTCACTATTTTGGTACGCCCACAAAAAGAACCTTTGCCATCTGTTACCAGCTGACATAACATGGATATCAGAGTATTCCACAGTCGGCAATCTCTGCAAGCATATTTCTTACGATTGTTGTTTGTACTACATTTGACATACAAGTGATAAATTGTTGAAAGCCTCTTAATTCACATTAATGAATACCCAATACTATTAGCTAATAGTGTTGCAACAGTCTTGAATAAAGTTCGGTAGAGCACACATCGTTGGTGTTGCTATAAACTGATAAACTGATAGTGATAAATAATCAAAAATTAAGTGCTTGCTTCAAAAATGTTTACACATGTCTGTTGAATTCTGACTTTTATGAGGAACAACGTTTTTGTAATGAACGAATGTGTTCTAATTTGTATTGACAATAATCGCTTAAGCCATTTACTACGTGGCTAACTATTTGAATTATTAATAATTATTACTCCTTGCTTAATTATTTTAATTAATACTGCGGGTGCTTGTAGTTTGTCTATCGGGTTTGTGGAGTATTAAACTAAAGCCGTATTCTATAATTATACATCAAGTAAAACATTCTCCATATCAAAAGAGGGTAAGAGAATTTAGTATTTGGCCGGTTGTAATAACAATTTTTTCATGTTAATTATTCAGGCGCCATTAGCGTCGTTCTTGTAGAGCGTCAACCACAAAAGCTGCTTTCAGTTGGGCGAAACTTTCCGGTGCACTATTGAGAGTGCAGGAAGGGGTAGGGGAAGGGGAAGGGGAAGGGGAAGGGGCACTCAACCGCCAAACAAAGGTTAACTTCTCATCTCTCTGGCTGCGAATTGTGACCGCACACATCGTCAGTATTGGTAACAATCAACTACTATTGTGGCCCATTGGAAGGGGCAAGCTGTTTTTGGCCCCGGTGCATCAAAGTTAATGGCACACAATCTGCCCCAGTGCCATCAAACCATACAAGCGTATTTGTATCATATATGTGCATTTACACTTCTAAAAAAATTAGACCTTTTTGTGAATATTAGAAACTTTTTCTTGCTCTCGAAATAATCTCCAAATATTAGAAATTCAACTTCAACTCATATTAATATTCTGAAAGAATATTTTTAAAAATAATATTTTTTTTTTTAATTAAAAATAATAAGTCTAACTTTTAGAGTCTGTTTTCGTATGTGTACAAGGAGTTCTCACCATAGCTTTTTGATATTATATTATAAACAATAATTAAGAACATTTTGAGAATTCACTTGTAAGAAGATTTTAGATAGTTTTTAAGTTCATAAATTATGAAAAGGCTTTGAAAAGGTTTCCTACTGAGCTACTTGGCTTATAAAGCAGACATCGGGTAAACTTTAATATAAATTTAGGGCAAACCGTTTTAAATCTGGGATTTTTTTTTTAAAATATAATTAGAAATGGTTCTAAAGCTAGAAAATCTTTAATTATAGTAGGACAATTTTCCTTTAGATCAATTTAATAAAATTAGATTGTTCTTTTTCTGAATTTATTCATAGAAATTATTTGTAAAATCAAAATTCTGATAGATTTTTTTTTCGAGTGTAGTTGAGGCATGGTTTAAGGCTGCGGTTCAGCTGCAGCTTCCGTTTGTGCTTTCTGCGATGAATTGGCCAATAGAAAATACAGTTGCAACTGGCAACTGGGCTGCAGGCTTTAACAAGAGGGAACGAGGATTAGGAGGATGAGGAGGAGGAGCAACACTCGTGTGCACTAATTAAAACCAAGCAGAGATCCAGAATAATCGAGCAATGCGACTGCTGCTGCCACAGATAGTAAATCAGTCGGGAGTAATGGTAACATGTCAACTTTACCACATCTCTCCCTCTTCCTCTCCCTCTCTATCTCACTTCCTCTCTATCTGCCTCTCTCTCTCTTCCTCTCTATCTCTCTCCTGTGCTCTTTCTGTGTTTTGTGGCCAAATGTGCAAATGCATTAAGTAATCAGATGCAGCAGCAACAGCAATGACAAACGGAAAGCTCATCGGAAATGTTGATAGCCGCAATTTGTTGCAGTTGCAATTGCAGTTGCACTTGCAAAATCGTAAGTTATGACCAGCTGGTTAATTAAACTAATGGATTTTCTTAACGGCCTAACTTGTGTGTTACTCAACTGATAAAATCATCAAATATGATTTTCATCTCCAAAACCGGATACATTCGATATATTTACGTATCAATTGAGCCAAATGTCTCAACTTGCCGCAACTTGCCGCAACTTTGCTGAACTGTACCCCGTCCGGCACCTCTCAGTTCACTTTTGGAACACTATTAAGCGCATTCCACACACAAACTGCCACTTGATGATGCTCGAGGTATGGCACAGTGGGCCATAAGCTATTTGTTTAGTGCTATCAACATTAATTTATAATAAAATATTACTTATATACGGACTGACATGGCTTAAGATCCTATATATATATACTCTTAGGATCATTTAAATGCAATAAAATAAAATTTAGGAAATAAATAGCCTTTAATACTTAACATAATACATAAACGTAAGGTTAGTTCCTACAATTTAATATATTTAATATAACATGTAGTTTACAGAAATTAAAATAATATTAAAAATATTATATCCATATGCTAATATAATATAATATAATATAATAATATAGCTTAATAAGCTTAAGACAGTATAATTAGATTGCAATACTTTTCTTTGAAGATAATGTTAAGTTTAAAATAAAATTATGGGGTATGGATTAGAAAATGTTTAATTGATTAGATAGGAGCTTCCTGTTTTGAATTACTTGAGAATATTAATTATAGTAACTGTTGTATTTTATTAAAATATTTTTAAGCTTTATATGTGTCTGATTTAATTTTTTTTTATGAGAAAATAGCTGCACTCACATTGGAAACTCTAAATGCAATAATATTTTTACGCAATTTTCGGTATCAGATAATTTTCCATATATCGTCATTATTTGACCACAGTGCAATATTAGCTTTGGGTGCTTGTTTAGTGTCAGCATGTCTCATATTTGTAATCAAAATGCCAGCTGCTCTCCTCGTCCCCTCTTTTGCCATAACTTAGATGCCAGTTCATCAATGGTAAATACAACATAGGGAGGGGGGAGGGGGAGGGGGCTGGGGTGTTTGAGTTTTGAGTGTTTGTTGCGTTCCTCTCGATGTCATCAGCGACAGCTGTGCGCGTATTTGGATATTGAATTCTTGACATGATTGCACGGCCACAGCTTGTCGTGCCGCCATTTAAATGAACATATCCTAGTTACACACACTGAGACAAGCATTTTAAAATCGCAGCTGCATGTCAAGGATTCAATATCCAAATATGCGCACAGCTATATAAATTTTATTGTCTTAATGCCAAATTTTCTAAACTCTTTCGTTGCTTATAATTTTTTTATTTCACATAAGCAAACATATAAGATAAGCACATAAAATCATATTAATTAAAGGAGAAGGACTAAACTCTAATTTAGCAGTCGAGTGAGCAAATTTCTTTGTTTATTCTTAATTTTAGATGGAAATTTTAGAAGTATTTTCATTTATTAAGAAATACATTTCTGTTTTCTTATCTTATAAATAATTCTTATTTCATTTCATTTTGAATATAAGTCTTATCTTTCGTTTAATTTAAATTCTATTTTCCTTTCTATTTTTCTTTGTCGGTTGAGACTCTTGCCAGGGCAGAGTGCACAAATAGCCCTGGCCACATAAATGTATATGCTTGAGCTGCAACGCAAATAGTAAGCATAAATACATATTTATAAACATGAATGTACATTGGGATTATGTGAGCATCTCACTTATATGCTTTACATTATTTACGTTATTGTGAAATAGGCGGTAAAATGTCGTCGTCGCTGCGTAAACGAAATCTTTATGAATATTTTATTATTGCTTTAATAAAAAAAAATAGGAAAAACGAGAAGAATTGAAACCTAAAGAAACAGCACAAAAAAAGCAACATTCTGAA